>OY776281.1:19967496-20377496 GCA_963675445.1 Linnaemya vulpina
AATAAAAAATAAGCATTCTGTTTCATAAAAAGGTTTTCATTTATCACTTTTCTTGTTATATATTTTTCCTCGCTGGGTGCAACAACCTCAATAAGTGCAATTACCTTGATTTCTATTAGTTGCGGTTACTGAGTTCGTACTGTATATATATATATATATATATATATATATATATATGGATATGGATATATATATATATATATATATATATATATATATATATATATGGATATGGATATATATATATATATATATATATATATATATCTATATATATATAAATAACTATATATATATATATATATATAAATATGCATTTAGATATTAGAAATTGGGCAAGATAAGCTGCGGCGGCTCATCATAATGTTTCGGCGGCGCGGCTAAAAATATGTTGGCGCTGGTCTTCTGTTCAACTACTATTGACAGCTGGAGACATTTTACACAAACAGAATACATATATTTTCTCCAGGGTTGCAAACTAAGTCCACCTAGTAGTCAATTCGCCTTGGGAGCAAGCACACAAAAATGGATTTTTAATGAGGTCTATTATTAGATCAGTCAGCTTGTTGGGCGTACAATATTATAATTGCCTAATAAAAATATGGTTATGTGTATTAGGTACTTATATAAGTATGTATATGTCCACACACTTCATATATTGTGCGTCGCTCCTAGGAGGAACTTTTGCTTCGCACATGTGTATGTATTTATTTATATATACATCTACATATATATATATATATATATATATATATATATCTATATATATATATATATATATTTATATATATATATATATATATATATATGCATGTATATATATATATATATATATATATATATATATATATGTATATATATATATATATATATATATATATATATATATGTATATATATATATATATATATATATATATATATATATATATATATATATGTATGTATATATAAATATATATATATATATATATATATATACATATATATATATATATATATATATATATATATATGTATATATAAATATATATATATATATATATATATATATGTGTATATGTAAATATATATATATATATATATATATATATATATATATGTTTATATAAATATATATATATATATATATATATATATATACATATATATATATATATATATATATATATATAAATATAAAAATATGAAAAATAGATAGTAGTCGATATTAGATATATATATATATATATATATATATATATATATACATATATATATATATATATATATATATATATATATCTAATATCGGATACTATCTATTTTTCATACCACTTAGTGATAAGGGTAATTCACCCTTAAATTCTTTTTTGAATTTGTGGACGAAATTTTTTGTTTTTATTTTTTTATAATGTGGCATTAAAAATTACATACAACCCTAAATTTTTACTTATTTATCACCAAGCCCTATTTTGTTATAGCCATTTTAGTAATTTAATCATTATTCATCCCGCTCGATAACTGATCAATTATAGTGTCTTTAACTGTACTTCGATTAAAATTTCCCTAAGCTTATGACAAATCTAAAATTTTGTTTACAAAAATAAACATTTATGTTTACTATTAAAATTTAATTCTGACATAGTTCATAGCGCTCCATGCCTATTTGACGCATATACCAAATACTTACACATTTATAATAAGTAAGTTACTTTTTGTCTACTCTAGAATTTATCTAGAAACTAGAAATAATTTATAAGGCAAAACAACGTTTGCCGGGTCAGTCTAGTATATATATATATATATATATATATATATATATATATATATATATATTATATATATATATATATATATATATATAATATCTATATATATATATATATATATATATATATATATATTTATATATATATATATATATATATATATATATATTTATATATATATATATATATATATATATATATACTTATATATATATACATGCATATATATTAAGATGTAAGGGATCGCTTTTTCGCCAATATGATATCGATACTCTAAGAGAAATTTGTTTTTTCACGATTTCGACTAAAATTGAAAACTAAAAAAGAAATTTGTGGTCTTGCAACGCATCCATTGCACTTTGATAGAATCTGTCATCTTTAATATATTACAGAATTAACAGACCTAAAAGACATTGTATACAGTATGTGAAATTAATCGATAAATGACACGAAAATATGTTATGAAAAAATAATTGTCGTAATATATGTATATGTTTTAATGCATTGTATTCTTTGATATTTTAATAATCTTTATTGCGACAAGTTTTTCTTGCTCATGACGTTTATTCTAATAAGAAATGAAGAATGGTAACTGACATGTTTTCTAGGTACATGAGTTGTGTTTAACAATATACACCGATTGCGTTAAAAATAGCATATGTTTATTTCCTTAAGTGAATCTTAAGACAAATTTTTTATATATATGGGGGATTCACACAGTAGTCAGAAAGTCATAGGTCATAAGATATTAGCACTAAAAATATGACTAGTGTGAACAACCCGTCATAACTTGGCTTGCTAAAAAAAGTTTTATAATATATACTCTAACAGCTGCTGCCTTATTATGAGCTGAATAACTTTTTTTTTCGGCGGCATACGGAAAAACGTTCAGTGGCTGCCATCTACTTAAGTTAAACGATAAAAATGTTTCGCTTGCATATTTTGCGATTTAGTGCTCTAGTAATATATTTTATGTTGTAAAAAAGTGAATAAATGTACAGACATATATGTATGAAAATTTTTTTAGCCGTTTTTTAATCGTGAAATATATATTAGTAACGGGGGCAAACATATACCATCGCCGTCTCGCCTAAAGATTTTCAGCCGTTTGACTCAGATCTCTAGCGCATATTATGACAATAGAAAAACATATATCAAAGAGTGCTATTATTATATGACTTTTTTATATGCAGCACAACTTTTTTAAACTGGTCTAAAATCTTATAACTTTATGACTACATAGCGCGAAGTGTGAATACCCCAATTATTTATGTATATATTAATCATTGTTGTTATTGTTGTAACTAATACCCAAAAACAAAACTTTTATTTACATATCTTGGGTTTTATGCCTTCTTATTATCTCATTTACATTATCGTTCATTATAATATATTCTTTAAGTTTGTTTTTTTAATATTGATTTTAATATTATTTCTTCTCATACAATACAATATAATGATTGCCACAGTGAAAAGAATTATCAATATTACTTTTACTCCATAAGATGCATTCTTATGGAAGTTTAGTTCTTCTATTTCCTTAATATTTTGTGTGTGTTCTAAAATAATAGCATCAAATTCAAGATTTGGTTTATTTATAACTGTGTTTGTTTACTGAAAATTGTTAGCAACTGCTAACAATTGTTGATAGAAAAGTCTTCATTAACTCTAAAAACTTTCAACGAGAGAGCCACGACAGAGAGCAAAAGATTGAGAGACTTAAAAATTGTTGAAAATTCTTGGTGGCAAAATATTTACTTTCAACAATTATTATCCAAAGAGCTGTTTTCTGTTTACAATTAGAAATGAAGTTTTTTAAAAGAAGATTAAAATAAAAACATTTGGCAAAATTTTAGAAATTTTAAGTAATTGCGAATATTTAAAGATATTAAATATGTTTATAACTATTTTTGTTAAACTTAGGATCAGCAGCAACCAAATATTACGTCTAAGAAATATGAGCTAATTAGCACATCAGGGAAAACAGGATGCCGCAGCAAATGAAGTTGATTCCTGTAGACTAATGTATTTCTTATTTAAAAATTAATCACATTTTGCATGTTTAAAAGTTAATTCTTGTAATTTGAGAAATAGTGAAATGTTAGAAACCTGTTTTCTATTATTTGATACATCTAGTGGCCTAGAACACACGAGACTAATTATGCTGGCATAACATGGTAGTTTGTTGGAATTTTCGGTGAGGGGAGTGGTTTTTGCGTGGCATAATTTTTCATCCAGCTTCAATCCCGCAATAGCAGAACAAAACTAAAACATATGCACTTATGAAAACAAAGAAAACACAGGTTCTGTGTTTTATATTTTACAGAGCGTTTTTCAATCTTCAGTTGTTGTTCGGTGCATCAACATGAATATGAAAACAAAGGGGGTTGATCGCGGCAACAAACAGTAGAACTAATAAAAGAAACTCATAAAAGTTTTTGCAGTAATTTTTAGTAACTAGTAAAAGTAAAAATTTTTGGTTACAGAAAACTTCACCAATATTTTACTCAAATTACTTAAATAAAATTTAATGGTCGCATGAATAAACAAGAACTTCTATTGGTTTTTGAATAGTCTTTTTAATTATGTGTGAGAAAATAATCTTATATGAATGTACCTTTAAAAATTCACTTTTCATGTTTCTGCAAATTGCACTACATACATACTTTTTTTGTTTGCTTATTTGTCTTAAAAAACAATTATATATAAACTATAAAAACATTAGTTAACAATACAAATAATTATTTACATATGTAAATATGCATTTTTAATATGGTCCTAGTTGATTTCTACAACATTTGATTTAGGCTTTATTTATTTACATAAAAATATATTTATAATGAAACTAGAAATTTATCCTAAGATTATTTCTCATCACTCATCCGCTAATTTTGTTTCAAAACGCATGTGTACAGCGAACGATAAATAACACCAAATGAACAAAGAAATACTAAACACTCAAAGCTGTGTATACGTATGCAATTTTATGCCAGATGAATTCATCCCGTGTGTTTTGAAAAGAACAAAAATTGTGCGGACTAAAAATTAGACTCGTGTGTTCTAGCACAGTGATTGTAAAAACTATAAGTACTAGATACTCGATATTTCACATAATAGCAGTATTTAAGATATGCATTTGCAATGATGGCTCAAAATATATTTTTGCCTCTACGAGTGTCTGGCTTATGCAGCAGATATTATCATTACGATTAGCATGTGAGCGTCAAAAGAAAGTAAACACCATATGTTAATTCAAAAAATTTTTTATTATATTCAAATAAACAACGATACATAAAACGGTTTTAGTAACACAATTGTCGTTAAACTCTCCATTCACAATTCGCCATATTTTTGGGGGTTTTTTTGCACCAAATATTTCGAATTCACTCTCATCAGTAAAAAGAATATTTTTCTTATATATTATTGGCTCATTTTTATATATTCTTGCAAAATACAATCGTTTCATTTGGTTTGCCTGTGAAATGTAAGGCTTTTTAAATGGTATTCTACCACGTAAGCCATTTTTGTGCAGGGATCTTCTAATTGTGCTGGCACTTACTGACTTCTTAGACTGTTGTGATATATTTTAACCTATTTTCACTGCACTAGAAGCTGGATTTGTCTTCACTTCCCTAACTGTAGCCCTTACTTCCCTATCTGTAAGGTACTTTGCCGGTCTTCCTCTCGGAAAATTCTCCACTTTATGATATTTTTTGTATTTGTCTATGATTTTTTTTGAGTGCAATGGCTCCTTCCTAAAATTTCACCTATTTTACGGAGTGATTTTCCTTTTTTATGCAAATCTATTACTATTTTTCTTCGAACATCATGGTTTATTTAAATTGCTTGATCTAATAAATATTAACTTATTCGACATAAACTGAGAATGTGACGATTATTTAAAACAGTACTTTCCATCTAAGCACTTGTGCCGCTTTGGTCCAGAGTTTGAACGCCGTTTATTTTGTGAATTAATAAAACGCTTTCTTGTTTCGCGTTATGATTAATTCTAATTTTATTAAACTTATTTCTGCGCTTATATACTAAACTTATGTCTATTCAGCATAATTCAATCAAAATCATTTCTTGTATTGATTTTGCATAACAGATTGGTACGTCAATGAACTTAATAGTGTAATAAGAATTTTTTGAAATTGTGCTAAGTTCATTGACGTAGTTATGTTGTAATTTAATATGGACAATATTATTATGAATTGTGTTAAAAGGGTGGTACATAATTATGTGTACACTACACCCGTACCCTTTCAGATTTGGGTTTTATTAAAAATAAACATATATACAAATTTTTTTTTTTTTTAATTTAAATTTTAGACAAAACTTATTAATAATTTTAACGCTATATTTTAATAAATTTCTGTGGGTTAGTTTTAAATGTAAGTATATATATAGTAGGAAATTAATTTGTTAATATTAATTTTGTTTCTCTTATGTTGTTAGTGGATATATTTTTTTAATAAATTCTTATGTATTAAATTTTCTTTATTATTTTCAGTTTCTATTAATACATTTACATCTTTTATATCTAATATTTTATATGGACCTTTGTAAGGTGATTCATTTTTTCTCCTATTTACTACCTTAACTAATAATAAATCTCCTATCTTAATGTCTATACTATTCTGCTTATTAACTGATTGTAATTTTCTTTTTGTTTTAACTTCTAAGATTATCTCTCTTGCTCTTTTTAATGAGTAGGCAAGTCTAGCTTTTAATTCATTTGCATAATTATCAAAATTATAGATTTTTTTATGTTTTCTGAGTTCATCATTTGGTAGTCGGGATAATTTTCCGAATACTACTTCAAATGGAGAATAGTCTGTGTCACTATTAGGTGTTGTGTTAAAAGCAAACGTAAAATATGGTATCCATTCGTGCCAATTTGTATCTTCCACAAAATTTATAAAGTACTCGTTCAGAACCTTATGGTTTCGTTCTATGGTACCTAAAGTCTCGTGGTGGTATGGGGTTGAGAAATGTTGGTTTATTTTTAATAAATCACAAATCTCTTTCATTAATTCATTTGTAAATTCTTTACCTTTATCAGTTTTTAATATATTAAATAGTCCATACTTTAGAATTACTTGTTCTACTAAGGTTTTGGCTACTGACTTTGCATCTTTGGATTCTATAGGGTACGCTATTACATATTTTGTTAATTCGCACTGCATTGTAAGTATATATCTATAATTGTCCGATGGTCGCAGAGGACCTACTGTGTCTACTGCTACTATGTCGAAACTCTGTGTAGGTGTATCTGTAATAGTACAAGTTTCTTTTGTATGTTTATGTTGTTTATTTTTCTGACATGAATCGCAAGTACTTATGTAATTTTTTACCATTCTTTTTTTTCTAATTCCGAAATGTCCACTATATGGTTTATTATGGAATTCTTCAATCAATCTATACTGTTTTATATTCTCATTTACTCTTTTTGGCATTTTATAAATTATTATTTCAATTTCGTTATTCTGCAGATTATTATGTTCTTTTTTCAATTCTTCGGCCTTTATATATTTAAATATTTCATCATTATTATATAGTACGTACTTTTTAAATTCTTTAATTTTAATAAAAATTTCTCCATAAATGTTTCGGAAAACATAGGACTTTCACTTTTATTACATATTATACTTGTAATATTATTATTAAATGCATTGATTTCTTTATCTTTTATATCTTTTAATTTTTCGTGCTGCGTCTTTTTATCATATATAAATTTTATTCTTTGAAGCTTCTTAAGATCATTAATTGACGTGCATTCCCACATACGGAGGTGATCAATCTCTTCTGGAGATATGCCGTTCTTTTCTTTATTTTTCTCTAATATTTTGTTCTTATTTTGGTTAACCATTCCGCGCGTTATTGCCAATGTTTTCTTTTCTTTTTCATCAATATAGATTAGAATCATTTATTTAAATTCTTGATAATGCATCTGCGTTTGTATTATTTGAACCTTTTTTGTATACAATAGCAAAGTCATAGTCTGATAGTTCTAGTCTAATTCTAGTTAATTTTGAGGAATGGGTTTTTATGTGAAAATAGAGCAATGAGGGGTCTATGGTCTATTACTACAGTTAATTTTCTGCCATATAGATATAGTAGAAAAAAACTGTATTCCTATTATATAAGTTATAACCATTATTTGTAATGTATTTATTGTTGGTATTAATTGGATTTCTATTATTATTATAAACATTTCTACTAGTATTGTTGTTGTTATAAATATTGTTGTAGTTTCTGTAATTTCTGTTAAAATTCTGTCTTCTATGATTGTTGTATCTATTATTGTTGTAGTCGTAATTATTATTACTGCGTCCATTTGTGATTTATAAGAAATATATATAATGTATTTGTTGCCTATTTTATTATATCCTATACTTATTGCATTTTACTTAGATTTTATTTTTTCATATATTATATATTTTTATAAATATATGCCACTTAAAGCTTACATTTATAAGCTAATCTGCATTTTCTTTCAATTAAGAATATGGGAAAAAATTTGCAGGGTTCTTATTGTTTTAATTTTGCATTGATATAATCGTTTTCTTCTTGCTCTTCTTCAGATGTCTCTTTCTTCTTAGCTTTCTTGGCTGTCTTGGCGGCCTTTCTCTTGGCTTCATATTCCTTAACAGCTCTATATATTCTTCTTCCATTTTAATGGCTTTTGTTTCCTTTCCGTTTTGTCTTTGATTGCTCTCCATAACTTGCCACCTGTTTTGGCAATTTCGGTAAGTATACTGCCGGGATTTTCTTTTTTTTACTTGTTCACCATGTTCGTTTAACCACAAAATGTATACAGATGGAGAAGGTTTTGAGCGTTCATAAGCTATATTGTTTTAAATTTTCTGTCCTTTTTCCGATTTAGAGATAATGTCATGCTTTTCAGTTATTTTAGACACCAAGGATCTTAAAAATTTTAATAAACTTCACAGAATGATATATATATATATATATATATATATATATATATATATAGAGAGCAATGTCTCATTAATTTTAATATATTTTGTAGTATTTCAAAAACATATTTGTTAGGATCTCAAAAAGCTTAGTAAGATTTCAAAAATTTTGCTTCAACTCAAAAATTTAACAGGAGTTTAAAAGTTTGGCAGGATCGCCATGTAGTGTATTTAAAAAAAGGGATAAGTATTTCGAAGCACTTCTGCCTCTTTGGTCCAGCGTTTGCACGCCGTTTATTTTTAGAATTAATAAAACACTTTCTTGTTTCGCGTTATGATTAATTCTAATTTTATTAAACTTATTTCTGCGCTTATATACTAAACTTATGTCTATTCAGCATAATTCAATCAAAATCAATTCTTGTATTGATTTTGCATAACAGATTGGAAAAAAATATCTGTATGTGGCAACTAAGTATTTTTACGACTTTGTGTACGTCATTGAACTTCATAGTGTAATAAGAACTTTTTGAAACAAAACTGCAATTAAGCAGTTTTGCGTTCATGGTCATGTTGTATTTAAAAATTCTGCTAAGTTCATTGACGTAGGTAGATATGTTGTCATTTAATATGGACAATATTATTATGAATTGTGCTTTTGAATTGTGTTAAAAGGGTGGTACATAATTATGTGTACACTACAATATATATATATATATATATATATATATATATATATATATATATTTAATTTCTTTTCTATATGCCATTGTTCTTGCTTTTTGTTTTTTACCATTTAATTCTACATAATTTAGTAATGAATTATGCTGAATTATTTTTAATGTATCGTTGTTTTTTTAAACATAATTTATATCTGTTTCGACAAACATGCGGTGTTTACTCTCATTTGTTAGTTATTATCCAAATCTAACAAAAATTACATACAATAATGATAGATGTTTCAACTTATTCTACGTTTTAGATAATAACAAACGTATTGTTGTTGCGACGAGATCTCACATAAGAATAGAGCCACCACGATTTGACCCAAGATCATAGTGATATCAATTGTTATATGAATATTTCTTTCATGGCAATAGTTCAAAATTCCAGAAAATAAATTTATACCTTTGCCTAAGATATGTTTTTTATAATAAAAACTATGTGTATTGATAGTGTTAGTAAATTTATATAAATAAATACTGTATTCTTGTACGACTGCTACATATAAAAAGCATTTATTTATTAATTTCATTGAAAAGAAATATATATATATATATATATATATATATATATATATATATATATATATATGTACCTAAAATCACATTATTTGTATACTAATATATATAAAATTTTCCCATATATTGGAGTAAATACTGAGTACTCACGTATACCTGCATAACACATCACTATTTTAAAGGCTTCATTACAGAACAACCTAAATTACGACGCAAAGCGTTGTCTGGCTATCAAAATTTCTCATGTCCATTCAAAATGTATGAGACCAACCGAAATAACGGAGCGACAACGCTTTGCAATTGGAAAATCCAATTTTTACAGCGCGTAAAGAAGTGAAGTTGACTGCAAAACTGCTATTGTTTATTTTGTTAATGTGTTATTAATGCTCATACACATGCATACATATTTTGAAGTAATGTAGCTTTACCTACTTTCAGGTCAATTTACCGTCTTTATTTTCATTTTTTATTTCTAATTATAGTTTTTTATTAATCAAAGTGAGTAAACATTACTGTTTCTGGCGTAATGTTAACGCTCTAATTTAGGTTACTCATTTAAGCGTAAAAGCTAAACGTCAAATTACGTTGCGCTTCGCGTCGTAATTTAGGTTGGTCTGTTAGATTTTACTTTCTGTTACTGTTTCGTGCTGTGAAGTTCTGTAGAATATATATTGTAATTACTTGTTCTGTTAATGGAATCAGCTGTTTTTAAAAGCAAAATGTAATCAGTCTGTATAATCGGTTAAATTTATTTTACAAAATGTAATTTTCTTCAACTAAAACTATAAGCTTTTCATCCTCCATTGTTTTTTATTTAACAAAAATATACAAACTTAAAAAATATTGAATTAAAACAAAAAAAAAAACTCTAAAAAAAATTTATAATATATGAAACCACAAAAAACTACTACATAAGCAGTGTTGAATTCTATTTTCTACAGATTTGGCCACAACTGAACAGAACTAAAAAGGAACAACAAACCACACGTACAGATTTTCAATTGAACAGAAACAAAACAGCTGATTCAAAACAGAACAGAACGTACAAACTAATTCTGCTTTAAGTTGAAAATTTTGGATGGAAAAGTGTTCATTTACTTTTTGTTATTGAGAGAAATTTCTGAAAAGTAAATGAACAAAGCTTATGTTAACAATCTGCGTTGATGGGAAAAAATATTTCTCATGAATTATGTATTTTCTGTTTTCATAATTTCCAGATCAACTGAACTTTCTATTGTCACAAGCTTGCTTCAGTCTTATTCTTCTAGTGTTTTTTAATAAAATAGTTTCTTTTTTTATTTCTGTAGCATCGGTTCTAGTATTGAATATATGCATATTTACAATTATTTTTTATTAAATGAATATTTTTTTTTGGGGTGCAAGTATTATATTTTCTTTATATTGCAAAATAACATTTTTCCAATAATTTTTCGTTGCATTCGCCAATTTACATAAAGTTATTATTTGGTACTGTGTGGTTATAAATTGATTAGGGATTTGTATAGCTATTATCAGGAATTGTCCTTGTAAGTCATCACTCCGATTTTTAGGAGTTTTAACTTGGCAAAGTCAATATTGAATTTTTCGACCTCTGCTTTTGTAAATATACTAGAGTGAGTGAAATTATTTCTTGTATTTTTTCTACTTTGTCTTCTAAAGCATATAATTTGGACAATTGGTGGAGATATAGATATCGCCTTACAGTCTCATAATTACCATTCCTGACCTGTTCTAGAGCAGATTTGATATTAGATCTATGCTTTTCTATAGAACTTTTTAGAATGGTACGTGATTTATTATATATGTCATTTATGATAACCTGTTTATTTATTGTACTTATAATGTTCCTATTATTTTCTTCAGTTACAGATATATGCTTCATTATTTCCTTCCTGCCGTCATTGTTCATTGTTCCATACAACCATCTTTGTGAGGTACCTACAAAATTTAATAAACCTCCCTTTCCTCTTTGTTGACCCGATTTTATTGTTAGAATTTTATCATTTAAGCCTTTTGCTTAAGTCTATTGTGTTAATATTTTCTTCCAATATTTCGCCAACATCAATGATGTGAAATCACTGGTAGTATTTGCTATTTCTACATCGTCAATCGTTGTCAATAAACCCATTGCTATCTGGCAGTTGGTTGATTTGCGGTAGTCCTACAATGTTACTGACCATTAGGAAAAGTACCATAACTGCTGATAAAGTCTGAAAGTTTAGAAGGTCGTTTGATATTGGCAGTACAAACATTTTGAAAAGGCCTTTTAATGAGCTTCCGTTGTTCTTTGCTTCTGTAATTTTTTATAAAGTATTCGTTTCTATTTTCTATGTAATTTTTTCGTGATTAATTTCTTTTATGAACATTTTTTTCCTTTCCCTTATGATGCTATGATCAATCAATTTATTTTGTACATCTACAGTAGTACATTTTATTGTGGTATGATAATTATTGTTGTAGAATTGTATTCCTTTAGTTATTTGGGTATTTATTGGAAGTTTTTCTTCTAAATTAAAGGCTGTGTTCTAAATTAAAGGCTGTGTTTGACTATTCCTATTGTGTAATTGAAATGAAATTACTTGTTTCGAAAATTTGTCAATAAATATTTACCCTTATTGTGTGAGGCGTGGACGTAGCACGACAGATTGCATAGATACTTTTCGGCATTTGTATGTATGTATTTTGGATTTCTACCCAAATCCAAAATACATATATAAATGGTGCTTTATAAATTAAAATTTTAGAATAAATAAACGTATTATCGTGAAAGTTAAGTTAGATTTAATTCGAAGTGACTAAACTTTACCTTAAAAGATAAAATAGTACCTAGCTCACATAGCAAATAAGTACAAAGTGGTTTTTAAGAAGTGAAATAATGTTGGATATTTTAAAGAACACCATGCAAGAAAATGCTAAAAAAGCGATTCGGGTCTCCTTTTGAGCAAATTTATTGCAATGCCAACAATATGGTTATACAAAAGGTTGTTGAAGATCATCTAGATGAAAAAATTCGCAAATAGTCAAAATAACTCTAACAAGACTCAGTAAAAAGTTGTTTTGCTGAAAGTATTTTTGATATATAAATATTTGAAGAAACTGTAAGTATGCACTTAAACTGAATTAAATATAATTATAATAATAACATAATCCGCTAGGGCTACTGCCTATTTTGAGTAAGACACTTAACAACGTATTGTTAAAGCTGTAGAGAAAAAAATAACCATAAAACTTATACAATGGAAAATTCGGGCATGGTTTGGATTAAGATCTCTAACAACGAGGGTTTGGTACCTATAAACTCTTTTACCTTCTTAAAGATATTAATGTCATATGATGCCCTGTCAGTATATATAAGGAGAGGAGGAAAATAGAACCGAAAATCCCATAACATTTGTACAGAATCTACTAGATCTAAAAGATTATTTTGAACCATTTCTACATAAATCTCTCAATGATGATCGGCTTTTCAAAAAGATTAACTTATCTGGACAAGTTTCTTAATTTGAATGAATCACCCGAATACTTATTCCCGTTCATATGTAGGTAATAAATTGAAAGGAAGCTAGAGTGTAAGTAAAGCAAAACAAATAATTAAATGACTGATGCTTAATATAATTATGCAATTCCAGATGACTAAACACGAAATTGAGATTATGTTGGATAAGACTATGGTCCATTTCAGGATTTTCTTGAAATATGGCGTACTCAAACGTTGCTCTAAAACTCATTTGGGCCAATCGTTTGCTGCGTATATATATATATATATATATATATATATATATATATATATATAATATCAATTTGTCTTTTACCTTTTTAAAGATTGAATGTAGCATTCCAGGAAATATCTCAATTGAATACCAACAATTAGAAGCTCAAAATCTGTGTATATTGATATTAAAATCATTTCCCTATGTTGTTAAATATTCTTGTCAAGAAAATTTGTCACAAGTACTTACTTTACGTTTTTTGTTTAAATAAGTCTTGCTACATATGTATATAGTATACTATTATATGCTTATAATTTTACCTTTTTCTTATTTCAATAGAGGTGTTGGAAATAAAAATAAGAAATAATTCAACTCTAAAATTAAAATAACGTTTCCTTACGTATAACATATGTACATATGTAATATCTATTTGTACTTTTTTTATTGTTAAATTATACATTAAATAATAAATTAAATATTTTGTATACATATATTATATAATGAGAAATTTCTATTCAATATGAAAACTTTGATCTCCATAATTTTGTAGGTGTGCAATAGAAATAATATCTGAATTGTTGCAATATATACAATTCAAGGTATTGTATATGTTCACCTCATCGGTGCTTTACGAAATCAGTAGTTTTAAAAAATTTTAAGCACATTAAATTTTTTAACTAGATTGTGACAATATATCAAATATGACATTCAGTTATTATATTTCAGTTTGTCTTACAAACGCATTGATTCTAATATTGGGGATTACTGAATCTAGGACTCCCTAAGACATAAGTTTTCTCTCCAGAACATCCCTCATGAAGAATATCTCTAACATCGATGATGTTTTAAATTTTTTTTCTGGCAACTCTATAAATAAAGAGCATTTTATCCCTGTATGTATGAGCACATATGTGTGAATTAATTCATTTTTTTATGGATTTTGATATATAAACACTAAAAAGAGGTACTGAAAGAGACAGATCCAATGAATTAACTGAAACAACTGAGCTAAAAACGCTCAATTGAATGAAAGATTCAATTGAGTTAATTCATTCAGGAGCCGTACAGCTCTAATCCCAAGCTAAAAGTAAGATTTATTTCAGCTTAAAACCCTGGCTGATCCCATGATTCATTTGTATGGAAAACAAGTGATTTGAGATAGTTCCTAAAACAAAATTATGAAAATGGCGAAAGAAATACATGCTTGCTAGGTAAAATAATTTTCAGGTCATAATTGTTTTTTTTTTTTTTGTTTGTTATTATTTATGTAAGTTTTTTAATTAAAGGAAATGCCGGTTATCCTTGTCGATCAGCGGAGGATGGCAGTCCCGAGTATCATTTGAAGACCGTGCATTCCAAAACCCGAAATGTAGTGGAACGTACAATAGGCATATTAGGTGCAAGACAATTACATTGTTGTCCTCATTTCGCTGGGAAAATTACTGCAGTACGTGCGGCTTTGCACAATATTTGCATTGAATATAAAGTTACATTTTCGGAACATAACTTAGAGCACGAAGTCTTAGAAACTGAAATTGTAGAGGTTAAAGATGACATGACAGCTTGAGATATAAGATTAAAAATAATGGAAACATTTCTAAATTAACATTTAATTTTTTTAACTAATTTTTATTAAAATATATATTTACATGTACTTAAAAATTAAAAAAATGTTATCCATTTTAAAATAAGGAAAGCACTACTAGTAGTATACTTATGGGGTTTGTGGACCAAATTTCCTACACAAAACGGTTTTGCATGCTGCCAGTGTTGCCATATTGATCATTTTTAACCAACATTGGTGATTTTTTCTTAATATCTTGTTTACAAGTTATTTTTTTGGTTGCGCCAACGTTGCCAAGTTATGTTGTAGTGGAGCACTTTATAGAAGATAAGAATTTTTGTGTTACTTTTTTATTTTGGGAGGTTGGCTGGATGGTGAATACATATATGGATGTATGTTTGTATGAATGTATGTGTGTACTTAGTAAAATACTTGAAATAAACAAGTTATGTTGTAGTGGAGCACTTTATTATATTGTTTTGTATTTATACACATACAAACATTTTTATAAAGACATGCATACACAAATATCCAAATGTAAATGCACAAATACATATGAATATATGTATGTACATATATATAACAGATCAATAAGACCACAATAATTCGGGCGCAGTGTTTTGTAAATAGTTTGACATCGAAATGCTGGATACATGAGTGTAATTAAAATATTTACTCTTGACAACGAAATAAACACACTAAAATTTTATTTAAAAAAATGTAATATACATTTGCATAATTTTAAATGAAAATATATACTAATGAGAAATACAAATTATATATTTATACTAAATTTTAAAAGTTAACTGGTAAGAACACATATGCCTTAGCTGTAGTTGTGAAATTCAAACACATTTTTTAAACTGACAAGAACACATTGTTTTTAAAGGGCATTAGATATATATGTATACTAGCGAACCCCCTGCACACTTCGTAGTGCAAAAAAGCAATTAAAAAAATTAATTCGAATACATTCAAATCAGTGATAAACTGCTTTTATTGTTGCTCTGTAGTAAACAATATTTCTTGTTTTTCCATTTTCGGTGTAAATATACAAAACCGATGGTTTGCCAACGCGCCAACACGCTACATAGAACTGTCCATGTGAGAAGACTGGATGCACTAAATTCACTCCACAAATTTCTAAAGATTGGCCTTGCGCAAAATTACTGGTAATCGCAAACGCAAGGCGAAAAGGAAACTGAAGTTGTTAAATTCAAATGGTATACCAGACGGAATCATTGGGATACGTGGAATGAATACATCTTCGCCTTTTTTCCAGTTAAAATAGTAGCTTCAATTACATAAGCCATCAATCTTTTAATATAAAGTCTTGTACCATTACATAAACGGGGTCGATTGATATTACGAAGCATAATAATAGTGGCTTCAACTTTCTATTGGAGATTATGCGGAGGCAATCCTGGTAAGTCCAACGAATTCAAAAATTCTGTTGGATAATCCACGACATCTCCTTTATTGGTAACAGTATCGACAGACTATTACAACACCACTTCGCAAGGAATCTTTGATTGTATAGCCGTGTTTAATTGTATTGTCGCTAAAATTGCTCTGGCACTCAACCATGCATGGCATGTATATTGTTGTGCTATGTTAGTGAAAACACATTCAAATAATTCCTCTTTTGACTGTACGAAACGGCAAAAATCATTTGGAAATGTTATCAATCCAGTGTCATCAATAGGCATTGCACCATTCTTAATTTTCAGCAATTGCTTAGAGAACTTATCAGCAGATAGATATGATAGAATATGAAGACTTTAAGCAAGCGTTAATTTCATCGGCAGATGTCGATCTAAGAAGGAAACGCACCACCAAACAATTCTGAGTTATCTCGGAGATCTTTCATTGTTCCTTCCAAAGCCACAACAGATTTCTTATTCTCGTACTCATGCATACGACGTGGGCTGTGCATGCACCGTGTATCATATTTTTCAAACAACATCATATAATTCAGGATCACTTATTGGATCTGGAATTTCAGAACATATAACATTGTCAACTTCATGTGATGTGTTTTTATTCACCAACCATATTGAAATGTGAGCGTGTGGCAAACTACGCTTTTGCCACTCCACAGAATACATCCAGCACTTCACTTCACCAAACACTTTAGATATCACGCTAAAACCCATAAGAGCTTTCAATTTCTGCTTAAAAACACGGGCAGTGATATCATGGCGGTCGGTAGGACTTTAATGTCACTCCATTGCGGATTACACGTAAATGTTATAAATAAATCTGGTCGACCGTAATGACGCACATAAGTCATTGAATCCTGCGCGTACTCATGCATATGACGTGGGCTGTGCATAATGTATTTAAATATTTAAGTGTTTAGTGATTTATTTGTATGTAATTAAACTTATATTATCTTACCTTTCAAATCGTACTCAATCTGTATTTGTAAATGATATTTGGTCGAATATTATATCTGTTAACAGGGGAGTGCCACAGGGCTTTATTTTAGGACCACTTTTATTTTCACTATACGTAAATGATTTGCCACAACAAATAGAAAAATGCAAAATTCATTTATATGCAGATGACGTCCAAATTACATTAACTAGCCCAGTCGTAAATATTGACTTAGGTCTAACCTTTTTAAATTATGATATAAAGAAAATTTACCTTTGGGCTTGTGCCAATGGTCTCTGTCTGAATCGGAGCAAGTCTAAATGTATTGTAATTCATAAAAGAAGAATGATTCCATTTCTTACCCATGACATTGTTTTAAATGACGAAAAAATTGAAATTGTAAATTCAACAAAAAATCTTGGTATTGTTTTCAATAATAATTTGACATGAACTGATCATATAAATTGTCTAGTTGGTCAAGTTTACATAAAGTTAAGAGCTCTTTGGTTCACACAATATCTTACTCCCTTAAAAATAAGAACATTAATTGCCAAAACGTACTTAATTCCTTCCTTACTATATGGATGTGAGTTATTTTCTAGTTGCGACTCAATTAGCAAAAGGAAACTCAGTGTGTTATATAACAACATTATCAGATATGTATATGGATTGAGAAGGTTTGATCATGTGTCTTCTTTTTCTAATAATCTTTACGGAGTATCATTCGACAATCTATTAAAAATCCGTACTCTAATATTTCTGCTTAAAATTATTCATTCTCAAACGCCCAGATATATATTTGATAAAATAAGTTTTTGTCATTCACAACGAAACCGAAACATTATAATACCTCGCCATCAATGCCTTGTTTCTGAATGGCAGTTTTATATTAATTCCGCTCATCTTTGGAATAATCTTCCACCAAGTCAACAACTTAAAAGCAATGCTAGTAGTTTCAAAAGATATTTATTTAAATCCTTTACATAATTGTTTTTTTATATTTTTTTTATGAACATTGTTATATCACACATTTTAAACATTATTATTGTTATTATTATTTCTTCTTACACAAAATACTGTTGTAACCTTGTGCGTTCCTGAACTCTAAATATAAGACTCCGTCTTTTTGTGCAGGAAATGAAACTAAAAATAAATAAATAAAATAAATAATTTATTTTATAGATCCCCGAAGTTGTGATTTAGAATAACTAAGTATATAAATTAAATTAATGGTTTGACTAAAATTTAATTGTAATGAATTTCGAAACGAATTGTATTTCAGTTTTTCAAAATATTAACTCAAATATTTCGAAATGTTGCAGTGTTCACTAAAATGACTATAACCCATGAACCAATACACATACAGAAACCGTATGTACATAAAAACCTTGATGTCACCTTTTATATAAATTTTGAAGAAACCAAATCGGTTCACGCATTCCGGAGAACATCAATTACTAACACAATGTAGCTTATTTTTATATATATAGATTAGTTTTTTATAATGCTTCCATGAGTGTATTTACCCTTGACAATGAAATAAACGAGTGTAATTGAAATATTTAGCCTTAACAACGAAATAAACAGATTTAAATTTTAGTAAAGAAACATATAATATACGTTTGTATAATCTTTATTCAAAATTTTATTTTACAATATATTATTATCTGATTAAAAATTATTTTATATTAACATTTAAAAAAATCAAATATATAAAACCACGACATATAACAAATAGCCTTTAGAACAAGCAATAAAGTGGAAACGCTATTTAGTAAAATAAAATAAAAAATTGAAAAAGAAGACAAATCAAACCTGATTTACGAAATTAGGTGCAACGGAGATGGCTCTAATAATTAAAATATATATATATATATATATATATATATATATATATATGTATATATATATATATATATATATATATATATATATATGTATGTATATATATATTTGTATATATATTTATATATATATATATATATATATATTGATATAGCAAAATAAAAATGTTCAATAAAAATAAAATCACATACAATTTAAGCTTTGGCTTGAGCTACCAATGAAAATTGGAAAAATGTTCACATATACTTAAGTATAAAATTCAAACCAAAAAAGTTTGACTTAATGTATAATGGAACAAAAAATTCAGAAAAATGAGACATGAAGAAAATAATCAAATGGTAACACTGGTATCATAACACACAAGTGTTAACATCAGGTGGATACAGTTCTCGGATTGTTTTTCACAATAAAATTTGTGTAAATAGAAAACTCTTATCACATTCAACTAAGCCACCTAAACAGTGGTGATAAGCACAATATACACATGAGCACTGAAGATGAAAGTGTAGCGACTTTCGAAAACCGCTGTTCTGCTCTGCTGTGTAAGTTGAATAAAACTGATGTTGACTTCCTTTGTGCCTAGGAATATTTATCATCATGTCTTTCTGAGATTTTAACTAAGTTAGAACAATTAGCCTATAAAAATATTAATATAGCAAAATAAAAATGTTCAATAAAAATAAAATCACATACAATTTAAGCTTTGGCTTGAGCTACCAATGAAAATTGGAAAAACGTTCACATAGACTTAAGTATAAAATTCAAACCAAAAAAGTTTGACTTAATGTATAATGGAACAAAAAATTCAGAAAAATGAGACATGAAGAAAATAATCAAATGGTAACACAGGTATAAGTGTAGCGACTTCCGAAAACAGCTGTTCTGCTCTGCTTTGTAAGTTGAATAAAACTGATGTTGACTTCCTTTGTGCCTAGGAATATTTATCATCATGTCTTTCTGAGATTTTAACTAAGTTAGAACAATTAGCCTATAAAAATATTAATATATATTTATATTTTTGATTACATCTAATAAAATCGCAATTACATATATGTAAATTACAAATTAAATATAAATAGATATAGTTGACATATTTTCAATATGTCGATCGTCTGTTGTCCTTAGCTGCGAAAACTGATTTGTTTATGTTATTTCTTGTGTTTGTTTATCACACTCCTGTAAATTTGAGCGCATTTTTTGTATCTTGTTTGTAGTTAAGTCTTTTCTCTACAGGAACGTCAATTATGTGTAACATCTCTAAAGTAAACCTCCTGGAATAATGGTTTTCTTGTTGTAATATTTTTACATTATCAAAATTTGGTACATGATTTTCCTTTGCACAGTGGGCCGCAAGTATAGTTTTTTGCTCCATTGGTTTGTATTTCATTCTTATGTCTGATGTATGAGATGATAATCTGGTCTTTAGTTTATTTTTAGTTGTTCCTACGTATCTTTTATTGCATGTGCCTGAGCCGTCACCATTGCAGTTAATGCTATATATAACATTGCATTTTTCCTCTTTCTTAAATTTTGTCTTTGTATTGCTATATACACTCTTCATTGTATTATTTGTTTTAAATGCAAGTTGAAGTTTTTCGATGTCATACAGATCTGAGTTTTTCAACCTCTCAGAAAAACCTTTTATATATTTTAGTCCTTTATAATACTTTGTATTAGTCTCGCTCTTTTTAGATATTAAATTGTTTATAATTGTTTCCGGCAAATTGCTAATGTCTAAGATTTCTTTTATTTTTCATAAATTTCCCTCATGATACCTATCGTCACTAATGGTGAGTACTCGTCTGATGAAATTATTTGCTGTATTTATTATAATTCTTCTCGGATGTTTTGAATGAAAATTAATCAGACGACCGGATGCAGTGGGTTTTTGGTACCAGTTAACCGTCATCATAAGTTGGTGTTTACTGACACTCGCATCTAAATATGGTAATTTATTATCTCTTTCCGTTTCCACTGTGAATTTTATATGTGGATTAAGCCCATTTAAAACTTAAAATTAAGAACTTCCTCTGCCGTATCTCTATTTATGATAGCAAATACGTCATCTACGTATTTTGCTAATAGTCTGGGTTTTACTGTTAGTTTTGTAAGGGATTGATACAGTAACTCCTCCATAACAATATCGGAAACAACTGGTGATACAGGTGATCCCATCGGCATTCCCTTACATTGTCCGTAAATTCGTTCTTCATATTTAAAATAACGGTTGTCTTTGATGCAAAACCTTAGTAACTCCATGAAAAGGTATTGTGGTATTTTTGTGTGTTGTTGTAATATGTCTCACTTATTTTCTATTATTCTAGTGCTAAATTTATAGGTATGCTCGGAAATAGCGATACTACGTCATATGATACCATAATCTCGTTCTTGTCTAGTCTCTTATTACTTGCCTTTGATTTGAATTCCACTGAATCTCTTATATTGTAAATTGAGTTTGTAGTTAAATTTTTTAAAATGTGTACTAAATATTTGCAGAGTTCATATGATGGTGCATATTGTGATGAACAAATTGGTCTCAAAGGTCGTCCTATTTTGTGTACTTTCGGTAACCCATATATTCTGGGTGCTATAGACGTACTTGTTTTTAATTTTTTTTTTCTCTGCAGATGTTATAATATTTAAATTATATAATTTGTCGTTTAATGTACTATTTTTGTTTGTAATGTTGACGTTGGAACTCTTTTTACACGTCCATAAGTACACATGTCATTTAGAATTCGAGTCATTTTTTCTTTATAATCATTTTTAGTCAAAAATACAGTTTTATTTCCTTTGTCAAAATATAATATTAGCAAATCCTCATTTCCCCTCAAAAATTGACGCGTCTAACCCACTGTATTAAATATAATCTTGTTTCTTTGGTTTGTTTTTACTCTGCTCAAATGATTGACTATCAGCGACATTAATTTAATTCTACCATTCTCTTTTTTTTTCTCTGTCGCTTATTGTTTGTATGCAATCCTCTCCCTCAGCTATGCATTTAAAAAGTGGGAATGTACTCTTTGTACTTGGTAATGCAAACTTGGGACCTAAAGAGAGTAGCCACTTTATATTTGTGGGTACTTGTTTTTTTTTTTTTTTGTTGTGTTGATAAACCATTCGTTCGGTTTTGTTATGTTTAGTTTTGAAAAAGCTTTATTTTTAAAAATATTAAATTTCTTTATTTGTATAGCTTTTTGTGTCTTATTTAGCTTGTCATATAACATATTCTCACTTTCAAAGAATAATGTCCTGTCCTCTTCGTCCAATAGGGAATCAACTTTCGCAGTTAAGTTGTGTTTTTGTTTATTGGTGTTTTTGTTAAATTAATAAATTTAATAATTTTAGATGAAAGTAATAGATAATTTTAACTAATATTCTATGTAAGTTTGGATGTATTTTGCTTACCATGTATATTGTGCAAACATTTTTAGTGATGTTGTTTATAAAATTTGGTATAACACCTGCATGTTTGCATTTTAACAAGAACGATGTAGATGATTTTAGTTTTGCTAACGTTTTGTTGTTTTTGGTGTAATTTTTAACAGTGTTGATGATGTTTTTGTTATACTTTATTCTTATTTTGCGATATAAAGTCATGTTATTGATATTTGGTGTGCCTTCCGTGTTGATATGTATATATATATATATATATATATATATATATATATATATATACATATATATATTTAGTTGAATCGCTTACCTGTTGTATTATAATAATATGCGTATTTCTATCGTTCGGCTATAGTTCATGTTATGAAAAAATTCATAAATATTAAAATTATTTGATTATTTAATCTTATCTTCCCAATATTTCGAATAGCTTCGCTATTCATCTTCAGGGAACACTGTTAGGTACAAAACAATATATGATAAACATTAAAATTAATTTTTGATTACATCTAATAAAATCACAATTACATACATGTAAATTAAAAATTAAATAAAAATAGATAAAGTTGACATATTTTCAATATGTCGATCGTCTTTTGTCCTTAGCTGCGAAAACTGATTTGTTTATGTTAT
The DNA here is from genome assembly GCA_963675445.1 of Linnaemya vulpina. Classification (NCBI taxonomy): domain Eukaryota; kingdom Metazoa; phylum Arthropoda; class Insecta; order Diptera; family Tachinidae; genus Linnaemya; species Linnaemya vulpina. The sequence goes on from OY776281.1 coordinate 19,990,938, forward strand.
TTCTTGTGTTTGTTTATCACACTCCTGTAAATTTGAGCGCATTTTTCTGTGTCTTGTTTGTAGTTAAGTCTTTTCTCTGCAGGAACGTCCATTATGTGTAACATCTCTAAAGTGGGTCAGGCGCGTAAATTTTTGAGGGGAAATGAGGATTTGCTGATATTAAATTGTGACAAAGGAAATAATACTATAGTTATGACTAAATATAATTATAAAGAAAAAATTACTCGAATTTTAAATGACATGTGTACTTGCAGACTTCTAAAAAGAGATCCAACGTCAACAATACAAACAAAAAATAGTACTCTTTAATTTTAATTATGTGCTAGTTCTTTTTTCCCAAAATCTTATAAAAAAATTCAAATTAATAAGTTGAAGGGTTTTAGCCAGTTCCTATGCGCATTTCACTGGGGCTAATGCAGATCATCAGGGAACCTTTATCCAACATTTCTTCGAATAACTAAAGACATTTATTTCAAACTTCCACATTAATAAATGGGAAGCCTAAAACAATATCAAAGTCACAACAAGAACTCACTGATCAATTTTCCTTTTTATATTCTTATGTTTTATTCCACAATTGGTTGGTTTTTTGCCGACTCAAATTGCAACTGTGCTGCCAGAAAGTTTAATTTCTTAAGTGAAGTAAAACTGAGATGCCACAACATATTATATGTACATATGTATAATAAAATACAGAACTTGTTTTATACTTTTGTATGTATAACAACACACTTGTTCATATTGTTTGTGTATATAATAATATATGAAGCACTTGTTTTGTATTGTTTGGTATTAAAAAATATATAACTGGTGAATATTTTTATAAATAAAATTAAATAAATAGTGGTATTGCCCAATTGTAAAACTCACACACATAGCTTACAAAATTATTTCATATGGTAGCCTTGATGTTGCAGAACAAATGCGCGAAGTGGGTGAATCTCTTCAGAGCATACTCTCCAAAAACTAGAAATGTTGTAGAACGTCAATGATGTACTGAAACAATGGGTAATCCAGCCTTAATGTCGCTGATAGACAATCATTTGAGCAGAGTAAAAACAAACCAAAGAGTCAAGTATATATTGAATACAGTGGGTCAGACGCGTCAATTTTTGAGGGAAAATGAGGATTTGCTAATACTAAATTTTGACAAAGGAAATAAAACTGTAGTTATGACTAAAAATGGTTATAAAGAAAAAATGACTCGAATTTTAAATGACATGTGTACTATAGACGTCTAAAACGAGTTCCAACGTCAACATTACAAACAAAATATAATACATTAATTGACAAATTATATAATTTAAATATTATAACATCTACAGAGAAAAATAAATTAAGAACAAGTACGTCTATAGCACCCAGAATATATGGGTTACCGAAAGTACACAAAATAGGACCACCTTTGAGACCAATTTGTTCATCACAAAATACACCATCATATGAATTCTGGAAATATTTAGTACACATTTAAAAAAATTTAACTACAAACTCTATTTACAATATAAGAGATTCAGTGGAATTCAAATCAAAGGTAAGTAATAAGAGACTAGACAAGAACGAGATTATGGTATCATATGACGTAGTATCGCTATTTCCGAGCATACCTATAAATTTAGCACTAGAATAATAGAAAATAAGTGAGACATATTACAACAACACACAAAAATACCACAATACCTTTTCATGGAGTTACTAAGGTTTTGCATCAAAGACAACCGTTATTTTAAATATGAAGAACGAATTTACGGACAATGTAAGGGAATGCCGATGGGATCACCTGTATCACCAGTTGTTTCCGATATTGTTATGGAGGAGTTACTGTATCAATCCCTTACAAAACTAACAGTAAAACCCAGACTATTAGCAAAATACGTAGATGACGTATTTGCTATCATAAATAGAGATACGGCAGAGGAAGTTCTTAATTTTAAGTTTTAAATGGGTTTAATCCACATATAAAATTCACAATGGAAACGGAAAGAGATAATAAATTACCATATTTAGATGCGATTGTCAGTAAACACCAACATATGATGACGGTTAACTGGTACCAAAAACCCACTGCATCCGGTCGTCTGATTAACTTTCATTCAAAACATCCGAGAAGAATTATAATAAATACAGCAAATAATTTCATCAGACGAGTACTCACCATTTGTGACGATGAGGGAAATTTATGAAAAATAAAAGAAATCTTAGACATTAACAATTTGCCGGAAACAATTATAAACAATTTAATATCTAAAAAGAGCGATACTAATACAAAGTATTATAAAGGACTAAAATATATAAAAGGTTTTTCTGAGAGGTTGAAAAACTCAGATCTGTATGACATCGAAAAACTTCAACTTGCATTTAAAACAAATAATACAATGAAGAGTGTATATAGCAATACAAAGACAAAATTAAAGAAAGAGGAAAAATGCAATGTTATATATAGAATTAACTGCAATGGTGACGGCTCAGGCACATGCAATAAAAGATACGTAGGAACATAAGAATGAAAAACAAACCAATGGAGCAACAAACTGCACTTGCGGCCCACTGTGCAAAGGAAAATCATATACCAAATTTTGATAATGTAAAAATATTACAACAAGAAAACCATTATTCCAGGAGGTTTACTTTAGAGATGTTACACATAATTGACGTTCCTGTAGAGAAAAGACTTAACTACAAACAATATACAAAAAATGCGCTCAAATTTACAGGAGTGTGATAAACAAACACAAGAAATAACATAAACAAATCAGTTTTCGCAGCTAAGGACAACAGACGATCGACATATTGAAAATATGTCAACTATATCTATTTATATTTAATTTGTAATTTACATATATGTAATTGCGATTTTATTAGATGTAATCAAAAATATAAATATATATATATATATATATATATATATATATATATATATAAATATATATACATACATATATATATATATATATATATATATACATATATATATACATATATATATATATATATATATATATATATATATATTAATTATTAGAGCCATCTCCGTTGCACCTAATTTCGTAAATCAGGTTTGATTTGTCTTCTTTTTCAATTTTTTATTTTATTTTACTAAATAGTGTTTCCACTTTATTGCTTGTTCTAAAGGCTATTTCATATATGTCGTGGTTTTATATATTTGATTTTTTTAAATGTTAATATAAAATAATTTTTAATCAGATAATAATATATTGTAAAATAAAATTTTACATAAAATTTTGAATAAAGATTATACAAACGTATATTATATGTTTCTTTACTAAAATTTAAATCTGTTTATTTCGTTGTTAAGGCTAAATATTTCAATTACACTCGTTTATTTCATTGTCAAGGGTAAATACACTCATGGAAGCATTATAAAAAATTAATCTATATATATAAAAATAAGCTACATTGTGTTAGTAATTGATGTTCTCCGGAATGCGTGAACCGATTTGGTTTCTTCAAAATTTATATAAAAGGTGACATCAACGTTTTTATGTACATACGGTTTCTGTATGTGTATTGGTTCATGGGTTATAGCCATTATAGTGAACACTGCAATCATTTCGAAATATTTGAGTTAATATTTTGAAAAACTGAAATACAATTCGTTTTGAAATTCATTACAATTAAATTTTAGTCAAACCATTAATTTAATTTATATACTTAGTTATTCTAAATCACAACTTCGGGGATCTATAAAATAAATTATTTATTTTATTTATTTATTTTTAGTTTCATTTCCTGCACAAAAAGACGGAGTCTTATATTTAGAGTTCAGGAACGCACAAGGTTACAACACTATTTTGTGTAAGAAGAAATAATAATAACAATAATAATGTTTAAAATGTGTGATATAACAATGTTCATAAAAAAAATAGAAAAAAACAATTATGTAAAGGATTTAAATAAATATCTTTTGAAACTACTAGCATTGCTTTTAGTTTCTTGGTGGAAGATTATTCCAAAGACGAGCGGAATTAATATAAAACTGCCATTCGGAAACAAGGCATAGATGGCGAGGTATTATTATGTTTCGGTTGCGTTGTGAATTACAAAAACTTATTTTATCAAATATATATCTGGGCGTTTGAGAATGAATAATTTTAAGCAGAAATATTAGAGTACGGATTTTTAATAGATTGTCGAATGATCAAACCTTCTCAATCCATATACATATCTGATAATGTTGTTATATAACACATTGAGTTTCCTTTTGCTAATTGAGTCGCAACTAGAAAATAACTCACATCCATATAGTAAAGAAGGAATTAAGTACGTTTTGGCAATTAATGTTCTTATTTTTAAGGGAGTAAGATATTGTGTGAGCCAAAGAGCTCAGAAACACAGTAGATAAATACAAGAAACGAAACATATCAGTACAGTAGTTAGAAGTGGACAGAGCTTAATCAGTTCACTAAAATAATGGAAATACAATACATATATAATATTAAATAAAAATTATATAAAAGTAAATACTAATTATGATATAATATTGTTGTTATAAATTTCTAAAATTTAATGTCTGTTAATTTGTTTATTGTTTTTATTAGATTCCTATATAAATATATAAATATATATATATATATATATATATATATATGTATACAATTTATAAAAATATATTCATTTATTAATTAATCTGTAAACAATAGATATATGACTTTAAGCCGAATATGATAATTACACTTCAATTAATATTTAACTTTAATTTTCTTTTTTGCTGGAGGTAGTTTGCTTGAGATATATTTATGTCAATTATTGAATTAAAAGCAAGATTCTCTAATCCATATGTTTTTTCTCGCAGTTCCTCGAGTTAAAAAAATATTTTTTCTCACAATTCTGTCATTTGTTCATCGAAATACATTTTTAATGACATTTCTCTACGAGTTATCATATCTTGAAGTGTCTTATTAATAATTTAAATTTTTTCATCACGTTTCTTGAGCTGCTGCTTTGATAAAGTTATTAAATTTTGTTGTAATTGACTAATTTCCATTTCTAAGTAATGTTTATTAATATCGTCTTTTTCTTGTGAAGTAAACGAAATATTAGTAATCCTTTTATTTTGCACGTCGATATTGTTATTTTTATCCAAGAGAATTCCACCGACTTGACGAGTTTTTCGTTTTCCTTTTTCGGTCTTAATAATATCGCTTGAGCTATTACCAAATTTATTAATCCTGTCGCTTCTTATATAATTAATAATCTGAATCAAACAACAAATATATATATATATATATATATATATATATATATATATATACATATATATATATATATATATATATATATATATATATATATATTAGGGTGACATTAATTTTCAAAAGTTTGATTTTACCAAGTCTCACCCCCCAATTCGGTTCAGTTTTATGAAAAAAAAAAATACAAAAAAATTTCATAGCGATAAGCTTAGATTTGGGCGTGCGCCCGCCCTTCAAAGTTTTATACGAGCCTTAACGTATGAACTATATTGATATTTTGTTCATATATTTTTTTTTTTATTTAAATTGTTTTAAAAGAAAGTAGAAAAAATTCTATATTCATTTTTTATAAAATGTTTATTAAAGTTAAAGTACTTTTGATATAGTCGATTTATTTGAATTTGGAAAACGTTTGCGATAGTCCGTCACAACTTGCAAAATAAATTGTGTTTGCTCTTCGTTTTTAGTCAGAAGTTTATTGTAATCTTCTATTAATTTAACTTCGCTTTCTGCCACATCATTTACTACTTTTAATTTGTTTAGATATACAAATGCACTTTGATAGCATTCATGGGTTGGCCATATTGAAGGCTCTAATTCCAAAAAAGATTTATCAATATTAAATCTTTCGAAAAATCTTGCTGTTGTGGAAGAAACAAATTGTTCAAGTCCATTATCAATTACATCTGCATTTCTTTCTTTCTTTAAAATCACGAGTTTTATTATTTTTGCATTTTCATTTTGTAAAGCAGCTTTCATTTTTTTTGTGTCAGCAGAAACATTATTGTCAAAGAAAGCAAATGCTATAGATTCTGAGCCTAAGTACCATAGATGATTTAAAAACTATTTTATAGATACTTGCGATATATCTGTATAAATTTTTGAAAAGCTCCTGGTGATCTTATCATTACGCTTTCTTTGGACTTGTTCAATTTTTCGCCAAGAAACATCAGGACAAGCTCCAAAAGCTCTTTATAATCTTCTCTAGGCTGCTTCTCACTCAAAACATTATTTACAAAATTTATTATTCTGGTTTTTGACCCTTGCAAATGATACATAGCTAATTCATCTTGAATTCCAGCCTGCCAATTGTTTATATGCAAATTGTTCCACGATTTTTTAAAATGTTCAAATAATTTTACGAAGGGACTTGTACTGCAGTCAAATTTGGTCTCAAAAACACTTTTCAATATAATTTCGTAAATGTGATGTCTAAAAGGCAGCCAAAAAAGTTCTCTATTTAAGGATTTTTCAAGTAACGTGCATGTACCTTTCAAGCGTCCAGTATTGACCGCAGTTGTATCGAACTCAATGCATTTAATTTCACTTTGTAGACCCCATTTGGAAATACAATTATAAACAGCATCGGCTTGTTCTGTTCCTGAACCACATTTCATTGCAGGTATTTCCAACTACTGTTCCATCTCTCCACTAGATATGACTATAGAAAGACTATCAACATTTGCATTGCCCGTTAATGCTGGTAAAAGTTTACCATCCCAATGTAATGTTATAATGTCTTGTTTATTCAATTTAAAATTCTTTTGTAGTCCCAACGCTCTTTTCTTACGCATTTTATCTCTTGCCATATGAATTGAAGATCTATTAATGATGTAGTCAGCAATGTCTTTTCCTAATGATTGCAATACAGCAGAAATAATGTGAACAGCATTTCTGTTACTTATTTTGCAATAATCTAATGCAATAGCTAATTTTGGAGTAATAATTGTTTGTTTTACTCTTGCATTTTTTGAGCGAACTTTAACAGTTTCATCATGGGACTCTGCGGCTTGAAAACTTTGATCGCTTTCAGCTGATGACTGAAATTGCATGGTTTCACCTTGATCATAAAAAAAAATTACCTCTATTATAGAAAAGTTCATTAATAATCTAAGTTCATTATTAATCTTACTTATAATATTTTGTTCACGTTTATTACGTTCAACTCGCTTTAACTTAACCTGTTCGCGGTGTTCAGCTTGAACCTCCATTTGAAGTGTCTTATAATCAATTCCGTACATATGTCCTGGTCGACCTTCCTGCCTCTGGCTTATCAAGAATGCTTTATCTTCCTCCACAGTTATTAATTCTAAGGCATTTGCATGCACCACGTCAAAAATTTGTTCTAAGCTTTCAACCCAGGTCTTTTCTTTGTTTTTCTGGTTATCTGTATTTCTTCCACAACTTTTTTTTAAATTCGTCCATTCTGTATGTAATTTTTCCAGTTTTGCAATGCAATGTTGTTTTTCTCTTGTGGGTATGCGCGCTTTTTCCCAAAAAATCAAAAGTTCTTCAATAACTGACTTAGCACTTTCTCGTAAACTCATATTTACAACACGCCAATTAAAAAACAACACTTTTATTACTTCTTTTTTTGAAGGTAACTTGGAACCCGTAAGTTGATTAGATTCATAGCCAATCAAATAATATTTTTCGCGTAATGATCTTGCACTCATTTTAGTAATCTTATTTTGTCAGAACAATAGGAAAGAATAAACTCGAATGAATTAATCATGAAATAAATCAAAATTTTTGCTACGTTTATTTTGCTTCAATGGAAAATAGCGGTACTTGCTTTTTGTTAACATTATTGCTTGCTCATTTTTTGCGTATTTAACATAAAAATAATTTTGTTTTTTTCATGTGTTGCACAAATTTCTTTTCCATTGAATGGCAGACGTCATTTATACAAGTCGAGTTTATAACGTTTATTTTAGGGGGGAGGGGGGCTATAAATGATTTGAAATCTTGCTGCCTTTTGACTAGAATTAAATTAAATAATTTAAAAATCAAAGGTACAACTTATAATAATACCATTTTAGGCTCAAAAGACATTTTAAAAATATATGACCAAAATATCAATATAGTTCTATATAAAACTTTGAAGGGCGTGCTCACGCCCAAAACTTAACTTATCACTATGAAATTATTTTGTAATTTTTTTTCATAAAACAGAACCGATTTGGGGGGTGAGATTAAAAAATTTGATAAAAAAATTTGTTCCATATAACAGAATGTCACGCTAATATATATATATATATATATATATATATATATATATATATATATATATACATATATAAGACTAGACTTTTCCTTTATTAAAAACAAAAATTGTTTTGTTTGTTTCATAGTTTTTTTTATATTTTCTTATATAACTTTAATTTTACAATATTTTCTTATTATCTAAACGGATTAAAACTAATTAAACATCTATATTCATATTAAGGATAATATCATCATCATCTTAATCCATAAATTCTTTGTATAAATTTAAATTAAATGATCGTAAAGAATTTATTCTGTAATGTCCCCATGAGTAAGTGTCAATATAATTTGTACATATAAATCTCGTATCATCTAAATAACTTAATGTTAGTTTACTTATTTGTTGTATAAATATATATATATATATATATATATATATATATATATATATATATATATTTGATGAATCTTAGATCTAAATACATACATAGAAATTTCTCCAATAAAAATTTCCTAAAATCAGTAATACTTAAACTAGCTGTCACACTATTTTACCTCCCTTAATATATTTTTTTTTCACTATCTACTTTATCTATTTTTATTGAATACATTTTATCTCGTAGACCAATGAATTCCTTAATAAATTTACCATTACATTCGTCTTTCATCATACCTAAAACATTTTCGTTTTTAAAGGAAACTTAGGTCTCGTTTAATTCAATAGGAAGAAAATAATTAGTAGATAGCTCTGATAAATTGAAGCTCAGAGTCAATATTATTGACGTTGTAACTCTTCGATTGTAAATAAATGAGGTTAAACACACAGTATGACTTATAAGTATCAGTTTCGTATTTATTATTTATTTACTTATTTTAAACTAAAATTAAATATTTATGCCATTGTAATTGTCGTTGTTTATTTATTGTATTCTTCCATTTACAATATCTCATATTTGGTTATCCAAGAATTGTGCTCATTACCAAAACCCACCCACTTAACAAACACTTTTTGTCCTTTAGTTTTGAGAAAATTTTCAACTAGATATGTATTTGGATATCTGGTTTTTGAAAAAAGTACATTTGAGAAAAATGTCTTAAAATTTTTAAATAACGCAGTATATGGTAAAACTATGGAGAATGTGGAGAAGAGAAAAGATGTACGAATAGTTACGAACTGAAATAAGACAAAATGTAATCATTTAGATGCGCAAGATTGGATATATAAATATAATTTTCATAGTTTGTTAATAATTTCCGAGGATATGGGAGCAATTCAAATGAAGAGGGTAAAAACCTATTACAATAAACCTATATATTTACGATTAAGTGTACTTGAGCTCTCCAAATGGAAAATGTATGATTTCCATTACGGGTACATGCAACCTAAGCTCAAGTCAATCTTATCACTGAATTATATGGACACTGACTCTTTTATTTACATAGTAAAAACAGAAGACTTTTACGCTGAAAGAAAAACTGACTTCATCCATAACTTTGATACGTCTGATTATCCAAAAAACAATATATACGGTTTCCCTCTAGTAAACAAGAAGGTGTTGGGGGTATGATAAGGGATGAGAATTGTGGAAAAATAATGAAGGAGTTCGTAGCATTGAGATCAAAGATGTATTCTTTTAGTGTGCAGTATCACAATGATATTAAAAAATCGCAAGTGATAAAGAAATGCATTCTGGATAAGTACGACATAACTTCATATAGAAACTGTTTATTTAATAAGTCTACTGTATATGATGATATGTTAATATTTACATCGAAAATTCATTAAATTTATACAAGTGAAACATATAAAGTAGTGTTAAATTATGCAAACGACAAAAAAAAATAAGAATTGATAATATGAGTACATATGCATGGTATCATTTTCGAATCGAAGACACTAATTCCGATTATGAACTTGATATGCTACTGAGGGAAATTTCAAGGTTAGAAGAGAAAAAGCAATGCTATATCTGTATCAATATTTTTAAGTAATAATTTTCATATATATTTAAGTAGTGAAATCTATTAATAAGATAAAAAATTGTTGTATTGTTAAAAGAAATAAACACAAATTGTACAAATATATTTAAAATGAAGACATTCATAATTTGTTTTATTATTAATTTTTTTATTTTTTTTATTTATTATTTAGTTTCATTGAAATATTACATAATACGAATTAATTAAATGATATATCATCATTTTTCTTAAGTAAAATACAGAGCACCGGCATGTATCTGGCCCTTCCTCACAATCTGGATGACCCCACGGACAAGACTTAAAGTGACCATCGTCCTTGTCCTCATCTTCCATTATACCAAAATCATCGTTTCCCTCCAACATATCGAGGAGAAATTTCACCATTTCCCTGTGCTCGTGTAGTGGACATCCTTCAAAACCAACTAAGAGTTGTGCGAGCTTGTTTCTAATTTCACCCATGATTTTCATTAAATTTCTTATACTTATTATTACCAAAATTTACTTGGTTTATATAGTCACGCAAAAAATATTAAACGCTAATCTTCATAAGAAAATAAGTATTTCTTTTAACAATACAACAATTTTTTCTCTTATTAATAGATTGCACTACTTAAATATATATAAAAACTAGGCTGACCCGGCAAACGTTGTTTTGCCTTATAAATTATTATTATTGTATCTGATTTTTTAACCTTTTTTAGTTTATTAATCATTAGATTTGTTTAAGTTTTTAGGTTATTCAATATTAATATATATATTTATTTCGATATTTCGCTAGCCTTCGGTTAGCTTCTTCAGGAAATTATTTTATATTGTCAAAAAAATTTTTGAAAAGAAAAATTTTTTTGACAATATAAAATAATTTCCTGAAGAAGCTAACCGAAGGCTAGCGAAATATCGAAATAAATATATATATATTAATATTGAATAACCTAAAAACTTAAACAAATCTATTGACTTATAAATTATTTCTAGTTTCTAGATAAATTCTAGTGTAGACAAAAAGTAACTTACTTATTATAAGTGTGTAAGTATGTGGTATATGCGTGAAATAGGCATGGAGCGCTATGAACGATATCAGGATTAAACTTTAATAATAAAAATAAATGTTTATTTTCATTAAAAAAATTTGATTTGCCATAAGCTAAGGGAAATTTTAATCGAAGTACAGTTAAAAACATTATAATTGATCAGTTATCGAACGGGATGAATAATGATTAAATTACTAAAATGGCTATAAAAAATAGGGCTTGGTGATAAAAAAGTAACAATTTAGGGTTGCATGTATTTTTTAATGCCACATAATAAAAAAATAAATACAAAAAATTTCATCCAAAAATTAAAAAAAAATGTTAAGGATGAACAACCCTTATCACTTAGGGGTATGAAAAATAGATAGTAGCCGATTTTCAGACCTACTGAACACGCCTGTGGGTCAGGCGCGTAAATTTTTGAGGGGAAATGAGGATTTGCTGATATTAAATTGTGACAAAGGAAATAATACTATAGTTATGACTAAATATAATTATAAAGAAAAAATTACTCGAATTTTAAATGACATGTGTACTTGCAGACTTCCAAAAAGGAGATCCAACGTCAACAATACAAACAAATAATAGTACTCTTTATTTTTAATTATGTGCTAGTTCTTTTTTCCCAAAATCTTATAAAAAAATTCAAATTAATAAGTTGAAGGGTTTTAGCCAGTTCCTATGCGCATTTCACTGGGGCTAATGCAGATCATCAGGGAACCTTTATCCAACATTTCTTCGAATAACTAAAGACATTTATTTTAAACTTCCACATTAATAAATGGGAAGCCTAAAACAATATCAAAGTCACAACAAGAACTCACTGATCAATTTTCCTTTTTATATTATTATGTTTTATTCCACAATTGGTTGGTTTTTTGCCGACTCAAATTGCAACTGTGCTGCCAGAAAGTTTAATTTCTTAAGTGAAGTAAAACTGAGATGCCACAACATATTATATGTACATATGTATAATAAAATACAGAACTTGTTTTATACTTTTGTATGTATAACAACACACTTGTTCATATTGTTTGTGTATATAATAATATATGAAGCACTTGTTTTGTATTGTTTGGTATTAAAAAATATATAACTGGTGAATATTTTTATAAATAAAATTAAATAAATAGTGGTATTGCCCAATTGTAAAACTCACACACATAGCTTACAAAATTATTTCATATGGTAGCCTTGATGTTGCAGAACAAATGCGCGAAGTGGGTGAATCTCTTCAGAGCATACTCTCCAAAAACTAGAAATGTTGTAGAACGTCAATGATGTACTGAAACAATGGGTAATCCAGCTTTAATGTCGCTGATAGACAATCATTTGAGCAGAGTAAAAACAAACCAAAGAGTCAAGTATATATTGAATACAGTGGGTCAGACGCGTCAATTTTTGAGGGAAAATGAGGATTTGCTAATACTAAATTTTGACAAAGGAAATAAAACTGTAGTTATGACTAAAAATGGTTATAAAGAAAAAATGACTCGAATTTTAAATGACATGTGTACTATAGACGTCTAAAACGAGTTCCAACGTCAACATTACAAACAAAATATAATACATTAATTGACAAATTATATAATTTAAATATTATAACATCTACAGAGAAAAATAAATTAAGAACAAGTACGTCTATAGCACCCAGAATATATGGGTTACCGAAAGTACACAAAATAGGACCACCTTTGAGACCAATTTGTTCATCACAAAATACACCATCATATGAATTCTGGAAATATTTAGTACACATTTAAAAAAATTTAACTACAAACTCTATTTACAATATAAGAGATTCAGTGGAATTCAAATCAAAGGTAAGTAATAAGAGACTAGACAAGAACGAGATTATGGTATCATATGACGTAGTATCGCTATTTCCGAGCATACCTATAAATTTAGCACTAGAATAATAGAAAATAAGTGAGACATATTACAACAACACACAAAAATACCACAATACCTTTTCATGGAGTTACTAAGGTTTTGCATCAAAGACAACCGTTATTTTAAATATGAAGAACGAATTTACGGACAATGTAAGGGAATGCCGATGGGATCACCTGTATCACCAGTTGTTTCCGATATTGTTATGGAGGAGTTACTGTATCAATCCCTTACAAAACTAACAGTAAAACCCAGACTATTAGCAAAATACGTAGATGACGTATTTGCTATCATAAATAGAGATACGGCAGAGGAAGTTCTTAATTTTAAGTTTTAAATGGGCTTAATCCACATATAAAATTCACAATGGAAACGGAAAGAGATAATAAATTACCATATTTAGATGCGATTGTCAGTAAACACCAACATATGATGACGGTTAACTGGTACCAAAAACCCACTGCATCCGGTCGTCTGATTAACTTTCATTCAAAACATCCGAGAAGAATTATAATAAATACAGCAAATAATTTCATCAGACGAGTACTCACCATTAGTGACGATAGGTATCATGAGGGAAATTTATGAAAAATAAAAGAAATCTTAGACATTAACAATTTGCCGGAAACAATTATAAACAATTTAATATCTAAAAAGAGCGAGACTAATACAAATTATTATAAAGGACTAAAATATATAAAAGGTTTTTCTGAGAGGTTGAAAAACTCAGATCTGTATGACATCGAAAAACTTCAACTTGCATTTAAAACAAATAATACAATGAAGAGTGTATATAGCAATACAAAGACAAAATTAAAGAAAGAGGAAAAATGCAATGTTATATATAGAATTAACTGCAATGGTGACGGCTCAGGCACATGCAATAAAAGATACGTAGGAACATAAGAATGAAAAACAAACCAATGGAGCAACAAACTGCACTTGCGGCCCACTGTGCAAAGGAAAATCATATACCAAATTTTGATAATGTAAAAATATTACAACAAGAAAACCATTATTCCAGGAGGTTTACTTTAGAGATGTTACACATAATTGACGTTCCTGTAGAGAAAAGACTTAACTACAAACAATATACAAAAAATGCGCTCAAATTTACAGGAGTGTGATAAACAAACACAAGAAATAACATAAACAAATCAGTTTTCGCAGCTAAGGACAACAGACGATCGACATATTGAAAATATGTCAACTATATCTATTTATATTTAATTTGTAATTTACATATATGTAATTGCGATTTTATTAGATGTAATCAAAAATATAAATATATATATATATATATATATATATATATATAAATATATATACATACATATATATATATATATATATATATATATATATATATATACATATATATATATATATATATATATATATATATATATATTAATTATTAGAGCCATCTCCGTTGCACCTAATTTCGTAAATCAGGTTTGATTTGTCTTCTTTTTCAATTTTTTATTTTATTTTACTAAATAGTGTTTCCACTTTATTGCTTGTTCTAAAGGCTATTTCATATATGTCGTGGTTTTATATATTTGATTTTTTTAAATGTTAATATAAAATAATTTTTAATCAGATAATAATATATTGTAAAATAAAATTTTGAATAAAGATTATACAAACGTATATTATATGTTTCTTTACTAAAATTTAAATCTGTTTATTTCGTTGTTAAGGCTAAATATTTCAATTACACTCGTTTATTTCATTGTCAAGGGTAAATACACTCATGGAAGCATTATAAAAAATTAATCTATATATATAAAAATAAGCTACATTGTGTTAGTAATTGATGTTCTCCGGAATGCGTGAACCGATTTGGTTTCTTCAAAATTTATATAAAAGGTGACATCAACGTTTTTATGTACATACGGTTTCTGTATGTGTATTGGTTCATGGGTTATAGCCATTATAGTGAACACTGCAATCATTTCGAAATATTTGAGTTAATATTTTGAAAAACTGAAATACAATTCGTTTTGAAATTCATTACAATTAAATTTTAGTCAAACCATTAATTTAATTTATATACTTAGTTATTCTAAATCACAACTTCGGGGATCTATAAAATAAATTATTTATTTTATTTATTTATTTTTAGTTTCATTTCCTGCACAAAAAGACGGAGTCTTATATTTAGAGTTCAGGAACGCACAAGGTTACAACACTATTTTGTGTAAGAAGAAATAATAATAACAATAATAATGTTTAAAATGTGTGATATAACAATGTTCATAAAAAAAATAGAAAAAAACAATTATGTAAAGGATTTAAATAAATATCTTTTGAAACTACTAGCATTGCTTTTAGTTTCTTGGTGGAAGATTATTCCAAAGACGAGCGGAATTAATATAAAACTGCCATTCGGAAACAAGGCATAGATGGCGAGGTATTATTATGTTTCGGTTGCGTTGTGAATTACAAAAACTTATTTTATCAAATATATATCTGGGCGTTTGAGAATGAATAATTTTAAGCAGAAATATTAGAGTACGGATTTTTAATAGATTGTCGAATGATACTCCGTAAAGATTATTAGAAAAAGAAGACACATGATCAAACCTTCTCAACCCATATACATATCTGATAATGTTGTTATATAACACATTGAGTTTCCTTTTGCTAATTGAGTCGCAACTAGAAAATAACTCACATCCATATAGTAAAGAAGGAATTAAGTACGTTTTGGCAATTAATGTTCTTATTTTTAAGGGAGTAAGATATTGTGTGAACCAAAGAGCTCAGAAACACAGTAGATAAATACAAGAAACGAAACATATCAGTACAGTAGTTAGAAGTGGACAGAGCTTAATCAGTTCACTAAAATAATGGAAATACAATACATATATAATATTAAATAAAAATTATATAAAAGTAAATACTAATTATGATATAATATTGTTGTTATAAATTTCTAAAATTTAATGTCTGTTAATTTGTTTATTGTTTTTATTAGATTCCTATATAAATATATATATATATATATATATATATATATATATGTATACAATTTATAAAAATATATTCATTTATTAATTAATCTGTAAACAATAGATATATGACTTTAAGCCGAATATGATAATTACACTTCAATTAATATTTAACTTTAATTTTCTTTTTTGCTGGAGGTAGTTTGCTTGAGATATATTTATGTCAATTATTGAATTAAAAGCAAGATTCTCTAATCCATATGTTTTTTCTCGCAGTTCCTCGAGTTAAAAAAATATTTTTTCTCACAATTCTGTCATTTGTTCATCGAAATACATTTTTAATGACATTTCTCTACGAGTTATCATATCTTGAAGTGTCTTATTAATAATTTAAATTTTTTCATCACGTTTCTTGAGCTGCTGCTTTGATAAAGTTATTAAATTTTGTTGTAATTGACTAATTTCCATTTCTAAGTAATGTTTATTAATATCGTCTTTTTCTTGTGAAGGAAACGAAATATTAGTAATCCTTTTATTTTGCACGTCGATATTGTTATTTTTATCCAAGAGAATTCCACCGACTTGACGAGTTTTTCGTTTTCCTTTTTCGGTCTTAATAATATCGCTTGAGCTATTACCAAATTTATTAATCCTGTCGCTTCTTATATAATTAATAATCTGAATCAAACAACAAATATATATATATATATATATATATATATATATATATACATATATATATATATATATATATATATATATATATTAGGGTGACATTAATTTTCAAAAGTTTGATTTTACCAAGTCTCACCCCCCAATTCGGTTCAGTTTTATGAAAAAAAAAATACAAAAAAATTTCATAGCGATAAGTTTAGATTTGGGCGTGCGCCCGCCCTTCAAAGTTTTATACGAGCCTTAACGTATGAACTATATTGATATTTTGTTCATATATTTTTTTTTTTATTTAAATTGTTTTAAAAGAAAGTAGAAAAAATTCTATATTCATTTTTTATAAAATGTTTATTAAAGTTAAAGTACTTTTGATATAGTCGATTTATTTGAATTTGGAAAACGTTTGCGATAGTCCGTCACAACTTGCAAAATAAATTGTGTTTGCTCTTCGTTTTTAGTCAGAAGTTTATTGTAATCTTCTATTAATTTAACTTCGCTTTCTGCCACATCATTTACTACTTTTAATTTGTTTAGATATACAAATGCACTTTGATAGCATTCATGGGTTGGCCATATTGAAGGCTCTAATTCCAAAAAAGATTTATCAATATTAAATCTTTCGAAAAATCTTGCTGTTGTGGAAGAAACAAATTGTTCAAGTCCATTATCAATTATATCTGCATTTCTTTCTTTCTTTAAAATCACGAGTTTTATTATTCTTGCATTTTCATTTTGTAAAGCAGCTTTCATTTTTTTTGTGTCAGCAGAAACATTATTGTCAAAGAAAGCAAATGCTATAGATTCTGAGCCTAAGTACCATAGATGATTTAAAAACTATTTTATAGATACTTGCGATATATCTGTATAAATTTTTGAAAAGCTCCTGGTGATCTTATCATTACGCTTTCTTTGGACTTGTTCAATTTTTCGCCAAGAAACATCAGGACAAGCTCCAAAAGCTCTTTATAATCTTCTCTAGGCTGCTTCTCACTCAAAACATTATTTACAAAATTTATTATTCTGGTTTTTGACCCTTGCAAATGATACATAGCTAATTCATCTTGAATTCCAGCCTGCCAATTGTTTATATTCAAATTGTTCCACGATTTCTTAAAATGTTCAAATAATTTTACGAAGGGACTTGTACTGCAGTCAAATTTGGTCTCAAAAACACTTTTCAATATAATTTCGTAAATGTGATGTCTAAAAGGCAGCCAAAAAAGTTCTCTCTTTAAGGATTTTTCAAGTAACGTGCATGTACCTTTCAAGCGTCCAGTATTGACCGCAGTTGTATCGAACGCAATGCATTTAATTTCACTTTGTAGACCCCATTTGGAAATACAATTATAAACAGCATCGGCTTGTTCTGTTCCTGAACCACATTTCATTGCAGGTATTTCCAACTACTGTTCCATCTCTCCACTAGATATGACTATAGAAAGACTATCAACATTTGCATTGCCCGTTAATGCTGGTAAAAGTTTACCATCCCAATGTAATGTTATAATGTCTTGTTTATTCAATTTAAAATTCTTTTGTAGTCCCAACGCTCTTTTCTTACGCATTTTATCTCTTGCCATATGAATTGAAGATCTATTAATGATGTAGTCAGCAATGTCTTTTCCTAATGATTGCAATACAGCAGAAATAATGTGAACAGCATTTCTGTTACTTATTTTGCAATAATCTAATGCAATAGCTAATTTTGGAGTAATAATTGTTTGTTTTACTCTTGCATTTTTTGAGCGAACTTTAACAGTTTCATCATGGGACTCTGCGGCTTGAAAACTTTGATCGCTTTCAGCTGATGACTGAAATTGCATGGTTTCACCTTGATCATAAAAAAAAATTACCTCTATTATAGAAAAGTTCATTAATAATCTAAGTTCATTATTAATCTTACTTATAATATTTTGTTCACGTTTATTACGTTCAACTCGCTTTAACTTAACCTGTTCGCGGTGTTCAGCTTGAATCTCCATTTGAAGTGTCTTATAATCAATTCCGTACATATGTCCTGGTCGACCTTCCTGCATCTGGCTTATCAAGAATGCTTTATCTTCCTCCACAGTTATTAATTCTAAGGCATTTGCATGCACCACGTCAAAAATTTGTTCTAAGCTTTCAACCCAGGTCTTTTCTTTGTTTTTCTGGTTATCTGTATTTCTTCCACAACTTTTTTTTAAATTCGTCCATTCTGTATGTAATTTTTCCAGTTTTGCAATGCAATGTTGTTTTTCTCTTGTGGGTAAAATACGCAAAAAATCAAAAGTTCTTCAATAACTGACTTAGCACTTTCTCGTAAACTCATATTTACAACACGCCAATTAAAAAACAACACTTTTATTACTTCTTTTTTTGAAGGTAACTTGGAACCCGTAAGTTGATTAGATTCATAGCCAATCAAATAATATTTTTCGCGTAATGATCTTGCACTCATTTTAGTAATCTTATTTTGTCAGAACAATAGGAAAGAATAAACTCGAATGAATTAATCATGAAATAAATCAAAATTTTTGCTACGTTTATTTTGCTTCAATGGAAAATAGCGGTACTTGCTTTTTGTTAACATTATTGCTTGCTCATTTTTTGCGTATTTAACAGAAAAATAATTTTGTTTTTTTCATGTGTTGCACAAATTTCTTTTCCATTGAATGGCAGACGTCATTTATACAAGTCGAGTTTATAACGTTTATTTTAGGGGGGAGGGGGGCTATAAATGATTTGAAATCTTGCTGCCTTTTGACTAGAATTAAATTAAATAATTTAAAAATCAAAGGTACAACTTATAATAATACCATTTTAGGCTCAAAAGACATTTTAAAAATATATGACCAAAATATCAATATAGTTCATACTGTAAGGCTCATATAAAACTTTGAAGGGCGTGCTCACGCCCAAAACTTAACTTATCACTATGAAATTATTTTGTAATTTTTTTTCATAAAACAGAACCGATTTGAGGGGTGAGACTTAAAAAATTTGATAAAAAAAATTTGTTCCATATAACAGAATGTCACGCTAATATATATATATATATATATATATATACATATATAAGAATAGACTTTTCCTTTATTAAAAACAAAAATTGTTTTGTTTGTTTCATAGTTTTTTTTATATTTTCTTATATAACTTTAATTTTACAATATTTTCTTATTATCTAAACGGATTAAAACTAATTAAACATCTATATTCATATTAAGGATAATATCATCATCATCTTAATCCATAAATTCTTTGTATAAATTTAAATTAAATGATCGTAAAGAATTTATTCTGTAATGTCCCCATGAGTAAGTGTCAATATAATTTGTACATATAAATCTCGTATCATCTAAATAACTTAATGTTAGTTTACTTATTTGTTGTATAAATATATATATATATATATATATATATATATATATATATTTGATGAATCTTAGATCTAAATACATACATAGAAATTTCTCCAATAAAAATTTCCTAAAATCAGTAATACTTAAACTAGCTGTCACACTATTTTACCTCCCTTAATATATTTTTTTTTCACTATCTACTTTATCTATTTTTATTGAATACATTTTATCTCGTAGACCAATGAATTCCTTAATAAATTTACCATTACATTCGTCTTTCATCATACCTAAAACATTTTCGTTTTTAAAGGAAACTTAGGTCTCGTTTAATTCAATAGGAAGAAAATAATTAGTAGATAGCTCTGATAAATTGAAGCTCAGAGTCAATATTATTGACGTTGTAACTCTTCGATTGTAAATAAATGAGGTTAAACACACAGTATGACTTATAAGTATCAGTTTCGTATTTATTATTTATTTACTTATTTTAAACTAAAATTAAATATTTATGCCATTGTAATTGTCGTTGTTTATTTATTGTATTCTTCCATTTACAATATCTCATATTTGGTTATCCAAGAATTGTGCTCATTACCAAAACCCACCCACTTAACAAACACTTTTTGTCCTTTAGTTTTGAGAAAATTTTCAACTAGATATGTATTTGGATATCTGGTTTTTGAAAAAAGTACATTTGAGAAAAATGTCTTAAAATTTTTAAATAACGCAGTATATGGTAAAACTATGGAGAATGTGGAGAAGAGAAAAGATGTACGAATAGTTACGAACTGAAATAAGACAAAATGTAATCATTTAGATGCGCAAGATTGGATATATAAATATAATTTTCATAGTTTGTTAATAATTTCCGAGGATATGGGAGCAATTCAAATGAAGAGGGTAAAAACCTATTACAATAAACCTATATATTTACGATTAAGTGTACTTGAGCTCTCCAAATGGAAAATGTATGATTTCCATTACGGGTACATGCAACCTAAGCTCAAGTCAATCTTATCACTGAATTATATGGACACTGACTCTTTTATTTACATAGTAAAAACAGAAGACTTTTACGCTGAAAGAAAAACTGACTTCATCCATAACTTTGATACGTCTGATTATCCAAAAAACAATATATACGGTTTCCCTCTAGTAAACAAGAAGGTGTTGGGGGTATGATAAGGGATGAGAATTGTGGAAAAATAATGAAGGAGTTCGTAGCATTGAGATCAAAGATGTATTCTTTTAGTGTGCAGTATCACAATGATATTAAAAAATCGCAAGTGATAAAGAAATGCATTCTGGATAAGTACGACATAACTTCATATAGAAACTGTTTATTTAATAAGTCTACTGTATATGATGATATGTTAATATTTACATCGAAAATTCATTAAATTTATACAAGTGAAACATATAAAGTAGTGTTAAATTATGCAAACGACAAAAAAAAATAAGAATTGATAATATGAGTACATATGCATGGTATCATTTTCGAATCGAAGACACTAATTCCGATTATGAACTTGATATGCTACTGAGGGAAATTTCAAGGTTAGAAGAGAAAAAGCAATGCTATATCTGTATCAATATTTTTAAGTAATAATTTTCATATATATTTAAGTAGTGAAATCTATTAATAAGATAAAAAATTGTTGTATTGTTAAAAGAAATAAACACAAATTGTACAAATATATTTAAAATGAAGACATTCATAATTTGTTTTATTATTAATTTTTTTATTTTTTTTATTTATTATTTAGTTTCATTGAAATATTACATAATACGAATTAATTAAATGATATATCATCATTTTTCTTAAGTAAAATACAGAGCACCGGCATGTATCTGGCCCTTCCTCACAATCTGGATGACCCCACGGACAAGACTTAAAGTGACCATCGTCCTTGTCCTCATCTTCCATTATACCAAAATCATCGTTTCCCTCCAACATATCGAGGAGAAATTTCACCATTTCCCTGTGCTCGTGTAGTGGACATCCTTCAAAACCAACTAAGAGTTGTGCGAGCTTGTTTCTAATTTCACCCATGATTTTCATTAAATTTCTTATACTTATTATTACCAAAATTTACTTGGTTTATATAGTCACGCAAAAAATATTAAACGCTAATCTTCATAAGAAAATAAGTATTTCTTTTAACAATACAACAATTTTTTCTCTTAGTAATAGATTTCACTACTTAAATATATATAAAAACTAGGCTGACCCGGCAAACGTTGTTTTGCCTTATAAATTATTATTGTATCTGATTTTTTAACCTTTTTTCGTTTATTAATCAATAGATTTGTTTAAGTTTTTAGGTTATTCAATATTAATATATATATTTATTTCGATATTTCGCTAGCCTTCGGTTAGCTTCTTCAGGAAATTATTTTATATTGTCAAAAAAATTTTTGAAAAGAAAAATTTTTTTGACAATATAAAATAATTTCCTGAAGAAGCTAACCGAAGGCTAGCGAAATATCGAAATAAATATATATATTAATATTGAATAACCTAAAAACTTAAACAAATCTATTGGCTTATAAATTATTTCTAGTTTCTAGATAAATTCTAGTGTAGACAAAAAGTAACTTACTTATTATAAGTGTGTAAGTATGTGGTATATGCGTGAAATAGGCATGGAGCGCTATGAACGATATCAGGATTAAACTTTAATAATAAAAATAAATGTTTATTTTCATTAAAAAAAAATTTGATTTGCCATAAGCTAAGGGAAATTTTAATCGAAGTACAGTTAAAAACATTATAATTGATCAGTTATCGAACGGGATGAATAATGATTAAATTACTAAAATGGCTATAAAAAATAGGGCTTGGTGATAAAAAAGTAACAATTTAGGGTTGCATGTATTTTTTAATGCCACATAATAAAAAAATAAATACAAAAAATTTCATCCAAAAATTAAAAAAAAATGTTAAGGATGAACAACCCTTATCACTTAGGGGTATGAAAAATAGATAGTAGCCGATTTTCAGACCTACTGAACACGAATATAAAATTTGGTAAAAATCGGTCAATCCGTTTCGGAGGAGTACGGTAAACAACATTGTGACATGGAAATTTTATATGTTAGATTATTACTTAAAAGTAGGGATACAGATATAGCATTGCTTCTTCCTCTTCTAATCTTGAGATTTTCCTCAGTAGCATATCAAGTTCATAATCGGAATTAGTGTCTTCGATTCGAAAATGATACCATGCAAATGTACTCATATTATCAGCTCTTATTTTTCTTTTGTCGTCTGCATAATTTAACACTACTTTATTTGTTTCATTTGTATAAATTTAATGAATTTTCGATTTAAATATTAACATATCATCATATACAGTAGACTTATTAAATAAACAGTTTCTATATGAAGTTATGTCGCACTTATCAAGAATGCATTTCTTTATCACTTTCGATTTTTTAATATCATTCTGATACTGCACACTAAAAGAATACATCATTGAGCTCAATGCTACGAACTCCTTCATTATTTTTCCACAATTCTCATCCTTTATCATACTCAACACCTTCTTGTTTACTAGAGGGAAACCGTATATATTGTTTTTTGGATAATCAGGCGTATCAAAGTTATGGATGACGTCAGTTTTTCTGTCAGCATAAAAGTCTTCTGTTTTTACTATGTAAATAAAGGAGTCAGTGTCCACATAATTCAGTGATAATATTGACTTGAGCTTAGGTTGCATGTACCCGTAATGAAAATCATACATTTTCCATTTATAGAGCTCAAGTACACATAATCGTAAATATATAGGTTTATTGTAATAGGTTTTTACCCTCTTCATTTGAATTGCTACCATATCCTCGGAAATTATTAACAAACTATGAAAACTATATTATATATCCAATCTTGCGCCTTTAAATGATTACATGTTGTCTTATTTCAGTTCGTAACTATTCGTACATCTTTTCTCTTCTTCACATTCTCCATAGTTTTACCATATACTGCGTTATTTAAAAATTTTAATAATTTTAGGATATCCAAATACACATCTAATTGAAAATTTTCTCAAAACTAAAGGACATAAAGTGTTTGTTAAATGGGTGGGCTTTGGTAATGAGCACAATTCTTGGAGAACCAAATATGAGATATTGTAAATGGAAGAATACAATAAACAAACAACAACAATAAGAATGTCATCAATATTTAATTTTAGTTTAAAATAAGTAAATAAATAATAAATACGAAACTGATTCTTTTACTGTGTATTTAACCTCATTTATTTACAATCGAACAGTTACAATGTCAATAACATTGACTCTGAGCTTCAATTCATCAGAGCTATCTGCTAATTATTTTCCTCCTATTGATTTAAAAGGAACCTAAGTTTCCCTTAAAAATTAAAAGATTTTAGGTATGATGAAAGACGAATGTAATGGTAAAATTATTAAGGAATTCATTGGTCTATTAGTTAAAATGTGTTCAATAAAAATAGACAAAGTAGATAGTGAAATAGAAAAAATTAAGGGTGGTAAAAATAGTGAGACAGCTAGATTAAGTATCGCTGATTTTAGGAATTTTTTACTAGAGAAAACGCTATAATTTGATTCTATGTATGCATTTAGATCTAAGATTCATCAAATACATATATATATATATATATATATATATATATATACATACATATATATATATATATTGCTACGTTTTTAGACCTTTTCGTAAAAACGGTTTTATTACTTATCGTTTAAGGATTCGTTTTATTGCATCAATTTAAAACACGGACAAATTAATTTTAGAAATATAATGCGGCATCACTTTATTTACTACTTTATTAACACGAGTATTTGTACTACTCAACACTTAGCGATGTTAACACGTCTATGTTTGAAATCACACTCCCCCGCTGAGCTCTGGCAGCGCCTTTATATAGCAAAAATGACGTCGTCTGGTAACTTCGCGAAACTTCTGGGCATGGTGGTTGTTGGTTGTACTTTACTTAACATGTAGCTATATACGTGTGTTTGTATACATAACAATGCTGACTTGTGTGTTTTCTTATGGTGACTATGTGTGGTTGTATGTATGAGTGTTCTGTGTGTTTTGTCTATGGTAACTATGAGTGGTTGTATGGATGAGTGTTCTGCGTGTTTTTGTTTCTTCTTCTCCTATGTGTACATGGCTGTGTATACTTGTGAACCTGTTTTGCTTTATTAGCAGCGAATACTTGCATACAAGATCATCAAGAATAACATCTCTTAGCATTTATGTTGCTAGGTTTTTCGTTGTTGTTGTTTACACTTATTATTGGCACAGCCTCGAATGATCTTGTATATTCTGGAGTATTCCATTTCCGTTAATTTGAATATTATCTATATTGTGTTGACCAGGGTTGTAACATTTTGACAACTAGAGATTAATTGGCAGTGCTGCCAAGTACATATAGCCACATTATCGTTTTATTTAAATCTATTTCTAATCTTTGTAACACTGCCGCCCACTTAAACCTGTTCGACCCGAATAGGCAAACAATCACCTCTTCCATAGTGCGCCAATCGTTCGAGATGTACTATCTTCATTTTTTACCTTGGGCTATTATTCTTTTGTATCCGGTATACAACATAGTGTAGCTTCAAATAGCTCGAATAGGCTTTCAAATCATTCATTGTTTTTTTCACATCATAATTTGTTTTTTTTAGGCATATGAAATATGTGTCGAGACAAAATAGACACCAAACAAATCAAACACAAAAAAAGAGTAAAAAAAATTAGAGTTAAAAAACAACTCGTCAATATACTATTCTATTCATAACTGGTTGTGTTTCACAAAACGAAATGTTTTATGAATCAACACTAAAAATTTTTTTACAAAAAATATCTCATACATATATTTATATACATATATTTATGTTTATATACATACATACATTATAATTTTAATATATTTTTCACTTAAAATAATTTTTATTATAAACAATAGATATTCTTACTTATAAATTTCTTTCCAACTAAAGAATGCATGACAATTGTCAATTTTATGTTTCGAGTTTTTTAGAATCATTTGTGTTTTCTTATTAAAACATTCAAATGTAAAAAACATTCGAAAAAAGGAATCAAACATTGTTTCGTTTCTATTTGTTTTCGAATGGTCTCGTTACAACAAACCTATTTGATTCCATTCATTCTATTTCGTTTGTTTTAAATTTTTGTTTTGAATTACATATAATTCAAAACAAAAGTTTCATGAAACATCAAACCATATGAAGTCTACTGCCATTCGTTGCAGCAGTATGGTATACAACGTCATTCACTCTTTTAATCACTTTATACGGTCCATCCCATGAGTCTGTAATTTTGAGGACAATCCTTTCTTCCGTTGTGGGTTATAAAGTAGAACCAATTGTCCTTCCATAAATCCCTCCGAATTTGCTGCGCGGTCATACCTAGCCTTCATCTTGTCACTGACCATCTTGATTCTATTACGCACGAACTCATGCAGTTCGTTTAAGTCCTCCTTCTCTTGGGATGTAATAGCACCTTCTTCTACAGTTGGCTTCACACCAAATTCCAAATCACCAGGTAGTTTTAATTCCGTCCCGAAGATAATTTTGGCTAGCGTTCTCGATGTTGAGTCGTGTATAGCTGACCTATATGCCATCAAAAATTTGAGAATGTGCTCATCCCAATCCCTCTGATGGTTGCTTACTACTTTTCCTAGGTACTCTTCTAAGGTGCGATTGAACCTTTCTACTATGCCATCAGACTGTGGAAGCAACGGCGTCGTTCTGGTTTTCTTTATCCAATATAACTCGCACATTTCCCTGAATATGGGAGACTCGAAATTCCTTCCTTGGTCGGAATGTAATTCTATTAGGACACCATAGCGACATACCCAGTTGTTGACGAATGCATTTACAATTGTCTTTGCTTCCTGGTTAGGTATGCTATACCTCTGGCCATTTACTGAAATAGTCCATTACCACGAGTACATAACGATTTCCGGCTTCAGTGACGGGAAAGGGACCTGCTACATCCATTGCGATCCGCTTGAATGGTGCTCCTGAGTTGTATTGTTGTAGCTGTCTCCGGCTTCTTCTTACTGGGCCTTTGGCTGCTATGCACTGTGGGCAGTTTGCTATCCAGTCGGCTACGGCTTGTTGACATCCCACCCAATAAAAACGCTGCTTCAGTTTCTCAAGTGTTTTTGTTACTCCAAGATGACCGTCACTAGGCCCATTATGAAACTCCTATAAGACTTTACTTATCTTGGAGTATGGCACAAATTGCGGCTGTTCCACTGAGCCCAATAAGATTTGGCGAGTGGGCTTTCAGCCGAAATTTAATTCCTGGACGGCCGTCTTTCCTCTTCTTTGGCCGCTATAATTCTCTTTAGTATGCCGTCATCCCTCTGTGCCGCTGACCAGTCTTCATCAGGGCCGATGTGCATTAGCCGAACATCAACAACGCCTTCCTTTTACTCGGTTCAATGTTTACACTCTAAACAGTAGGGTTTTCTTGAAAAAGCATCCTCATTGTTATGCTTTGTGCCCCTTCTATGCTCAATGCTGAAGTCGTAGCTCTGCAGGCGCTCAGTCCACCTTGCCAGTTGTCCTTCAGGATTTTTAAACTGCAATAGCCATCTCAGTGCAGAATGATCGGTCCTTAATTTAAAGTGCTGACCATACAGGTACTTATGGTAATGTTTAATGCATTCCAATACCGCCAGAAGCTCACGTCGTGTCACACAGTAGTTCCTCTCAGGTTTTGAGAGTACACGGCTATAGTACCCTATGACCTTCTCAGTGCCATTAACTACTTGGGATATCACACCCCCTATGCCATAACCGCTCGCATCAGTATCCAGCACAAATTTTTCTCCAGCTATGGGATACGCTAGCACTGGTGACGTACATAATAATTCTTTGAGTTTCTGGAATGCATTTTCCTGTGGCTCGCCCCAATGGTATGATCTCGACTTCTTTGTCAGCTCGTGCAGGCTTGCAGCTACACTAGCAAAGTTTGGCACAAAACGTCTGTAGTATGTACAAAGGCCCAAAAAACTGCGCAATTCTTGAAGATTTTTAGGTTGATGCCAGTCCCTTACTGCTTTTTTTAAATCTTCATCTGTTGAGATTCCGTCTGCTGTAACACGATGCCCCAAATACTTTACTGCTTTCTGGAACAATGCACATTTCTGCAAGCTGAGTTTCAATCTAGCTGATGATATCCGTTGAAGAACTTCTGCCATGTTTTGGAGGTGTTCATCAAAAGTTTTCCCCATCGCGATTATTTCATCTAGATATACCAAGCATGTCTTCCAATGAAGTCCTATCAGTACCTTCTCTATTAGGCGTTCAAATGTGGCCGGAGCCTTGCAGAGACCAAATGGCATGACTTTGAACTGCCATAATTCGTTACCGACACAGATGGCTCAATAACGCCATCACGCTCCATTTCACTTACAAGCTCTTTTACTTTATCTCGCTTTGCTAGGGGTACGCTTCTGGGTGGCTCTTTAATCGGCCTAGCTTCACCTGTGTTAATTTCATGTTTAACTGATGCAGTTCTACCCTGGCTTTGGCTTCCCATGGCGAAGATACTGGCATGCCTTATCTTCATGCCCTGGCTTTATTTTTATCTGTGGCTGATAGACCTGCTACCCATTTCTCTACGTATTCCTCAAATTGTTCACGTTCTTTTGCGGACAAATTAGTAGGCTCTATCTTCTTCTCGAAGTTTATTATTGCTTCTGCTGGAGTACACTGGCCAACATCGGAATTTTCTTTGATGACTTTTTCATGGTCTGATAAGTTAAGCACTCTTATAGGGACTATTCCTCCTTTACTAGTTTTCACTAGAGCTTTCGCTGTTATAAGCTCTCTCTTTAGATCTGCTGGTTCTACAATCCACAACCGATTGTCCTCACAATCTCCCTTCATCCGCGCCCAAATGACTGTTTCAGACTGCGGCGGTAACGTCTGACTCTCAATAGCAAATACTTTTGTTACTTGCGGTATGCTGTCATATCCAACATCAAGGGGCATTTCCACATTACGCCAAATCATCAGCTGTTGTCCTATATATATATTAATGCCATGGCTAATCATAAAATCGGCTCCAATAATAACCTCATCGACTATATCGGCAACAATAAACACATGTTTCACGTTGATGTTGGCTATAGTCACCTTCACTTCAATCTTACCATAGACAGTGGCAGGCTCTCTAGTAGCTGTGCGTAGCCGTATATTGCTGAACCGCTCGCATTTCCCCTTTAGTATATCGGGCCTTAATTATTGACTGCGATGCCCCTGTGTCTATGGGAAGTACGTGCTTTTCCCCGTTGATGTGTCCGGATGCAGTGAGGTTGCTATTTTTCTGCTGCATCACTGATATGAAGATTGTGGGGCCCTTGTTTGTGAGAGCTAGCTCTTTCGTCTTAGTGCCAGCTCGTTTTAGTTTAACGGGGACTCTTGTGATGGTTCACCCGTTTGCTGTTTTTTGGTGGCGAAACAGATCTACTTCTCTTCCTTGGTGCTTTGCAGCTGCACTGAAAATTACCGATCTTTCCGCAGTTACAGAACTTAGGCTTTTCTTTGATAGCCTTTTCTGCCAGCAGTTGTCACATTGCCTCCTTAACGCTAGCAGCTAGGTTGTTATCTTCCTCAGACAAAACTTCTATATTTCGCACTTTACATATCTGTGGCTTGAAAACTATCCTTGCAGTCTCTCTAGCCAGCGCAAATGAAACAGTTTCAGCGAAAGTGGATTTCTGCGTAGCGCACACTGCCGGTTTAACATCAGAGTCCCGAATGACGTTAACGAAAGCCTCAGTTTTAAAGTGGTCCAGGAACGGGTAACTCTCGCCTGGATATGTGAGCTGCACTAAACGCTCGATTTCCATTGCGAAATGTTGCAGAGATTCGTTAGGCTTCTGAACTCTACATCGCTATTCCATTCTGTACAAATCGCGCTTGTGCTCACCACCATACTTGCGCTGCAATGCTGCCATTATAGTTTTTTCTTCTGCTTACTGGCACAGTCTCAAGTACCTCTGCGGCTATACCCTTTAAGGACAAAATCACCTCCATGGCCTTTTCTTCAGCATCCCATCCATTTCTGCTAGCAACCGTCTCGAACTGGAATTTTAAGATGCCTAATGGTACGCTGCCGTCGAAGCATGGTGCTTTTATCCGCGCAAAAACCTCCGCAACTTGTCGTACTGGCCCGCTACTACACTCCAGGTTATGCACTTTGTCCTCTAGAGCATGCAATTTTTCTTCGAACTCCTTTGCATGCTGTTCCAGCTCTGAGAATTTATTCTCAATAGAATCCACCCTCCTGTTAATGGCTTCAGAAACCTCTACCAGGGTCTCGTTCATGGCTTTATTTGACTCCTGTATTTGCTGAGAGTTTTGTTTTATTTCAGTTATTTCGGCTATCAGCTTGTCACTGCTGATCCTTGATGCCTCCTGTAGCTGCTGAGAGTTCTGTTTCATTTCGATCATCATAGCAGCGAACATTGAATTTATGTCCATGCTGCTGGTAGTGGCAGGAGGGCATACCTGCACATCGTCTTTGTCCTCAAACTCGTATGTCCCGATGTCCATGCCGCAATTCTTAAACTCATCATTCTCATCTGCAGTTCAGCCTTGTTACCTGCAGTTGGCAATTCCAGCTTACTGAGCTCCTTTTTCAGCTGTTTAACTTTTAGCTCACCAACTTTCATGATTATTTAATTTAAATTTTTAATGTCCTTTTTTTCTTAAATTGCAATGTCCTTTTAATTATTTTTGCAATCCCACTTCTGACACCAATTGCTACGTTTTTAGACCTTTTCGTAAAAACGGTTTTATTACTTATCCTTCAAGGATTCGTTTTATTGCATCAAATTAAAACACGGACAAATTAATTTTAGAAATATAATGCGGCAACACTTTATTTACAACTTTATTAACACGAGTATTTGTACTACTCAACACTTAGCGATGTTAACGTCTATGTTTGAAATCACACTCTCCCCCTGAGCTCTGACAGCGCCTTTATATAGCAAAAATTACGTCGTCTGCTAACTTCGCGAAATTTCTGGGCATGGTTGTTGTTGGTTGTACTTTACTTAACATGTAGCTATATACGTGTGTCTGTATACATGACAACGCTGACTTGTGTGTTTTGCTTATGGCAACTATGTGTGGTTGTATGTGTGAGTGTTCTATGTGTTGTAAAGTTTTGTTTCTTCTTCTGCTATGTGTATATGGCTGTGTATACTTGTGAACCTGTGTAGCTTTATTAGCAGCGAATACTTGCGTACAAGATCATTAAGAATAGCATCTTTTAGCATTTATGTTGTTAGGTTTTTCCTTGTTGTTGTTTACACTTATTATATGCATAGCCTCGAATGATCTTGTATATTCTAGAGTATTCCATTTCCGTTAATTTTAATATTATCTATATTGTATTGACCAGGGTTGTAACATTTTGACAACTAGAGGTTAATTGGCAGTGCTGCCAAGTACATATAGCCACATTGTCGTTTTATTTAAATCTATTTCTAGTCTTTGTAACATTATATATATATATATATATATATATATATATATGTTGTATATATATATATATATATATATATATATATATATATATGTTGTATATATATATATATATATATATATATATATATATATATATACAACATATAAGTAAACTAACATTAAGCTATGTAGATGATAAGAGATTTATATGTACAAATAATATTGACAGTTACTCATGGGGACATTACAGAATAAATTCTTTACGATCATTTAATTTAAATTTATACAAAGAATTTATGGATGAAGATGATGATGATATTATCCTTAATATAAATATAGATGTTTAATTTATTTTAATCCGTTTAGGTAATAAGAAAATATTGTAAAATTATAGTAATATAAGAAAATATAAGAAAACTATGAAGCAAACAAAACAATTTTTATGGTAATTATTTTAATGAACATTTTATATTGCTATGTTAAATTGAATTAATATTCATAGGCTAATTGTTCGAAATTAATTTTTAAAATCTCAGAAAGGCATGATGATAAATATTCCAAGGCACAAAGGAAAGTCAACATCAGTTTAATTCAACTTATACAGCAGAGCAGAACAGCTGTTTTCGAAAGTCGCAACACTTTCATAATCAGTGCTCATGTGTATATTGTGTTTGTCACCACTTTTTAGTTGGCTTACTTGAATGTGATAGCAGTTCCCATTTACACAAATTTTATTGTGAAAAAGAATTTTATTCGAAAACAAATTAATTAATAAATGCATATATTTTTATAAATTGTATATTTATATATATTTTTAATCCAATATTTCAGTAAACTTTGTTGACCATCTTCAGGAATCTAACAAAAACAATAAACAAATTAACAGATATTAATTTAGAAATTTATAACAACAATATTATATCATAATTAGTATTATTATGTAATTAGTATTATTATTAAGTATTATTACGTATATAAATTTTATTTAATATTATATATGTATGTATTGTATTTCCATTATTTTGGTAAACTCATTAAGCTCTGTCCACTTCTAACTACTGTACTGATTTGTTTTGTTTCTTATATTTGTCTACTGTGTTTCTGTATAATTGTGTGCATTTTTCAGTGTCCTTTTTGTAATTTAATCGTGGGATGTCAATTATATGGAGCATCTTTAAAAAATATCCCTTTTTATAATTTTTCTCTTCTTGTAATATACGAGTTTGTTCGAATGCCGGTTTATGCCCTGTTGTTGCACAGTTGTTTGCTAGTGCTGTTTTTAGTTCTATTGGTTTGTTTTTTGCTCGTTGGTCCGATTTGTGTGAGGCAAGACGTGTTTTTAATTTTGATTTTGGAGTACCGATATAAACTTTATTGTAATTATTAGAGCCATCTCCTTTGCACCTAATTTCGTAAATCAGGTTTGATTTGTCTTCTTTTTCTATTTTTGCTTGTTCTAAAGGCTATTTCATATTTGTCGTGGTTTTATATAAAATAATTTTTAATCAGATAATAAAGTATTGTAAAATATTTAATAAAATTTATACAAATGTATATTATTTGTTTTTTTACTAAAATTTAAATCTGTTTATTTCGTTGTCAAGGGTAAATATTTCAATTACACTCGTTTATTTCATTGTCAAGGGTAAATAAACTCATGGAAGCATTATAAAAATTAATATAAATATATCTAATACCCTTTAAAAATAATGTTTTCTTATCAGTTAAAAAAAATGTGTTTGGATTTCACAACTACAGCTAAGGCATATATGTTCTTATCTGTTAACTTTTAAAATTTAGTATTAATTTATAATTTATATTTCTCATTAGTATATATTTTGAATTAAAACTATACAAATATATATTACATTTTTTTAATAAATTTTTAATATTTATTTCGATATCAAGAGTAAATATGTTAATTACACTCATGTATCCAGCATTTCGATATCAAATTATATAGAAAACGCTGCGTCCGAATTAATATGGTCTTATATATCTGTAAAATATATGTACATACGCACATGTATGTTTGGATATTTGTCTTTATAAGAATGTTTGTAGGTTTATAAATACAAAACAATATAATAAAGTGCTCCACTACAACATAACTTGTTTATTTCAAGTATTTTATTAAGTACACACATACATTCATACAAACATACATCCATATATGTATTCACCATCCAGCCAACCTCCCAAAAAAATATCTTCTATAAAATGCTCCACTACAACATAACTTGGCAACGTTGCCGCAACCAAAAAGAGAATTTTGTAAACAAGATATTAAAAAAAAAATTACCAAAATTTGGTTAAAAATAATCAATATGGCAACACTGGCAGTATGAACAACCGTTTTGTATGGGAAATTTGGTCCAGAAACCCTACAAATATACTACTACTATGCTTGAAATAAAATAAAATTCTCTATAGACGGATTTTCAATTCCTCCAATTTGATTTTTTGTTTCTTAATTTCAATTTCTTCTTAACTTATATAAGAATTTTCTATATTCTTCCTTTTTCTTTAATTCATTTTTATATAAGTTTAACTTTTCTTCCTCTAACTTGAACTATTTTCTACTATATCGTTCTATTTCTTTTAACGATTACTTAACCTTAGTATATAAATCAGTTTGGACCTTCAGCTACTTGGAGAGAAGATCAGATTTTTATTTCTGTGCTTCTTGCGGTCATTTTGCATATATTGAAGAAGATGCCATTTCGCTTTCCATGGTATGTTAATTGTTTTATGTGACTTCTGATTCTCCTTTATATATTGAGCACATTTGGAAGTAGATGCAATCTCATTTTCTTTGTTACTCTCAATATTTTCAACTTTTAGTATTCTCTTCGCTCCAATCGATTCCTCAGGGCTTATGAGAGAATTAAGTTGTAATAAACTTACAGCTGCTTCAGCACAAGGCGATAAAACAAATTGCTTAAAAGATCCTCCCCATGTGGCTCTACATTCTACTTTGTTATGGATAAGCTTCTTGTTTAATTTGAATTTTTAATCCTCCCATACTTTTTTCCTTCCTTCACCTGTTTGCACAGGTGGCCCCAAACAACTTATGTCGTCTACGAGTTTGTTCCACTCATCTTTAACATTTTAAGCCTTTATGCTTTTATTGAGTCCTGTAGTCAAATGCGGATTTTTTTCCAACAACTCCACAAGTCGCTCAAACTGTTTAGGAGTAGTAATATTTATAATATTGTTTAGAGCAAATTAAAAATATTTTTTTTAAAGAAATATTTTACTTTGGATACTAACTTTTTGTTTTCAATTTTTTTAATTTTAATTTTTTATATCGTCGTGATGAAAAATGTTAACGACAGATTTTGTAACACATCAATGGCGATTACGTCACACGCGCTACCGAATATTATAATAGATTTATACACAGAGTTGTGTTTTTGTCGTTATTGACACTGACGCTACCGATAGAATATAACGCTATTTTTTTCATACACCCACGCCTTACGCAATCAGGCTGATTATGAATGAATGCTTACTGTTCACAAACGTGAATTATTTAAATGGTAGTTGTGGGCGTTTCAGTCATTGTGAATTTGTTTTAGTTGGGTTTCTGTAGTATTTAGCTGCTGTGCAAATTTCGCATTTAATAATTACGTTTTGTATGAATTCTTTCAAATTGGGATTTTATATTTTGTGTCAAATTTTTTTAAAGGTTGGAATTATGCCAGCATGAGCTGTTTCGAATTTATGAAATAATGCCATTTGCTTTATCAAGTCATTTTCCTCGAGAATATCCTTAGCAAATTTAGAAAACTTCACAAATTTCGTTTTGCTGTTTCCAGAAAACTCAGAGATAATAATTCTTTGCAATGTATTGTACACATGATATCCTAATTCGGTAATATTGCAATTTTTCCCTTATAATTTTCTCTTATGAGAATGTTTACTATATTTCCACATAACAAAAATTAAATAAGTATAAACATTAAAATTGTATAAGAAAAGTTAAAAAAATTAATAAATTCACTCTTGAAATGAAATTAATACAAACATTAAAATTGTATAAGAGTGGTTAAAAAAATTAATAAACTTACTCTTTAAGTCTGAAACTAGAAATCAGGTATAATTTTTAAACCTCTTATAAACTATTATGAACAACACTCATTGCATATGTCACTTGATGATGGCATTATTACTTACATGAATATTTTCTTGTAATGTTGATATCTTTTCTAGAAAAGAATGCTACAGTTTTTGAACTTTTTAATAGAAAGTGTCAAGATTCTGTTTGTTGGCGCACGGTTTAAGAAATAAACCGGTTCGAAGTAAGACAAATATTTAATAGCACTTCTTGTGCAATGTAATCAATTTAATTTATTGATTATATATTACAATTTGCGGTAGAGAATATATAGCGCCTTAAAACAATTTGTCTGATTCTTATCAAAAAACCAACTGCAGTCAAGAGACATATACCAGCGCGAAATATTTAAGATCCACCTGATACATAATTAAACTGTTTCTTGTATTTCTTTTCTGATTTGTTTCTTAAGACGATTAAATCGTTTTACATCAGAAATTCGGTACATATGTGAACACAGGTAGATTCGGACAAAGGTAAATAACATATTCACGCATAAATATATACTCACGCACGTACATATGTATGAATGTGCAGTAACTAAGTTAGACTATTTTCAATAAGTTGTAAGAGAAGTACAGAAATGAAATGTATGTAATGATACTTAATTAATATAAGGTTACAATTTGCAGAGATAAACGACGGCAACACTGTTATTTGAAAATAAAGAATTTATTACTTATCCTTTATTATTATTATCCTTTACGAAAAGTTATTTCTGTTTTAAAAACTCTACAAATTGCCACTTTTTACAAAATAAGTTAAAAAATGCTACACATTTTCCAGAAAAGAAAACGTTATAAATCTTAATAACAATAATGTTGTTTTGGTTTAAGATAAAAAAATTCTAAGGCATAAAATTATCGCTATATTTGATGCGGTGCATTCTGCTAGCATCTACATTAAAAAAAAAAATTAAGAATAACTTGCTGTTAATAATGATTTAAATCACATTGACAATTACCATTAAAGCATTCGCCTGTTTACTTACGATTTTAATGAACCGCTTCTTGGTGTCGCTGTCTTCCTCCGCTCGCTTAATTTTTAGCCCTCTCCTTTAAGTGTCCTTGGACTTAGAGGAACATAATTTTCTTCCTAGTTAATCGCTCCCGATTACTGCAATTAATCGCCTTCCATTTGACTTGAGTCTTGCGTCACAGTTTTCTTCCCAGTAAGCGCCAGTTGCCCCTTCCGGTCAAGCACCATGGTACTGTCACTCTGGCCACTTTTTATCGTACTCTAACTTTCCGTGTAGCTTCTTATACATACCGCCAGAAAGTCTTGGGTTGTTGGTCATAAAATTGACCATATTGCTGAGCTGCTCGACAGCTGCTCGACAGCCGCACGACTTCTTTTTACTAAATTTCCGGACATTATATAAAAGAGATACATAAGTATATGTTAAGAAGTTTCACTTTTGTGCCATCAGCTCACAGAGTGTTAATTTAATAAGCACTTCAAAGCGTCAAAAATTAAATCTCCAAAAACAAATAATAAAAATTTTAGCAAAAAGTACAGACAAACATTAAGAATCTGGTTTGGATTATAGTTACTGCACTATTTTCATTTACTTAATTATGTACATATAAATGTATGTATGTGTATATAAATCGTAAGTAGATAATGCGTCGCGTAATTAAACACTTACCGACTTCACCTTCAGAACATTGTACTACATTGTAGACATTGCCTTTCTTTCGTAGTATGCACTTGTCGTTGTTTACACCTTCTGCCTGCACTTGTGTACATCTCGTGTATATGCTCTTGCAAAACTGCTACTGACGGTTTGTCTGTAATAAATTCGTCACACAATTGCCAGTACCTACTTGGTGTACCAATATATTGTAAGAATTCGTTGATCGTATGTAAGCAAGCGAGCAAATTTCTTTTTCTGTCATATCCTTTAGTTTACGTTGTGAAGAAAAATGTGTACAATAGTTTTCTAGCCGAAGCATAACCGAAGTTAAACACGACCAATTATTTGTGCTTGTCGCTAAACCTTTATCTTATTGATGCGTCGGCATCATTGAATGATGATCATTTGGGGGTTGACAAATTGTTAGGCCCAATTTACATGAAGAATTTTAATTCATGAATATTTTTTACTTTTCTTTCAAAACATCTTCTAAAATCCTCTCGCACTTAAACGGTGATTTATAATTCATGTATATTTTTATTTCAGGGTTGATTTTTTTAACTTGTAATCGCTTAATCTTCTTTAAAGCAGAAAAAGACTGAAACATTAAACAAGAAATACGAAAATCAGTGCAAAAGGAAATAAAAAAAAATTCATGAAAAACAGATATCGTGATGTTTTTTCTACTCCTACTTCGTCTCTATACCGCTCACCTACAAACAAAAACAGCATGAATAAAATTCTTCGTCTAAATTGGGCCTTATTCTGTGTTTTGATCGACAAGTGTGAAGTTGAAAATTTTTAAATAAAAAATAGCGTTTGTTTAGTTTTTCGTGGAGAAAAGTGAGTTTTTAAATATATCAGTAGTCTTTTTGTTTTATAAAATAAAGGTAACGTAGATGAAACAATATGTAAGATTATTTGTTCAGTCATTATTAAAGTATATATGAGTAATGTTTCCAATTATATTTTTTAGATTTAAGCAATGAGGTACATATTTAAGGAACACAAAAAATTTGTTTTAGTACTTTCAGGTAAAAAACACTTAATATTTTCACTGAATGTAAATTGACAATAAAATTTTAACCATTTAACTTTTGCAGAAAATAGAAGTGCAAGAAATTATAAAACTGTTTAGTATGGTTAAAAATAAGTTAGTGAATCACATGGTAGTAAGAGCAAACATCAAAATCAGTGGTTAAATGCTTAAAGCTAAAACCTAATAAATTGCTAAAAGTTAGTGAATCGAACTAATGCGATTCTTCCTTAGGACGCTTATGATATCCAAATGAAATATCATCCTTCGTTACCATTAAACTCGCCAGCTTTTCATACTGCTCAGGAGTTGTGTTTTTTGACTTGCAATAAATTAAGTAAAGCTCTAAAGTTACAAAAAAAAATTACTACAAAATAAATTTATAGAATTTATATTCACATTTTATTTAATTAAACACTTTTTTAACTACAGAAACAAAAATCTAAAAACTTTTCGTTGGTAAATAAACAACTTGAAAAACCTACGATTGTAACGCAAAATATATACTCACATCGAAAAACAAATCGAATTGATGCGGAGAACGGAACGTAGAAGGTTGGGAAACGGAGAAATGTTCGATCCCAATTGAAACGCAGAATGAGGGTTATATTATTACGATTATTTTTAATTATATTTTAAGGCAGCGATACGCAAAAGCTAGGTGTGGTGCCTCTTTGTTCCCTCTTTTATTATGTATATGTGCTCGTGTATAGAAGCGAACTGAGCAATATAAATCAGTCTAGCTTGAGCATACGCAACGTAAGGTTATAATTCGCTTGTTTGTTAAAATCAATATTGCCCCAAACTACCAAATATGTTTCTAGAGCGATATGAGAAAGATTTTTTATATTCAGAATATTATTTTGACAAACCGGAATGTTTGGTTTGTCAACGTGTATTGACATGACATGAAACAGCATTTTCAAGGTTATCACAAATAATAAAAAAAAATTGGTGATGACGGAGAAGAAGCCGTTATTATTAAGCTAAAAGAAGCTTTTTATGAAGATGAGATGATGTTTTAAAATGTATAGGAGAAAAATCTGAAGATATCCAGAAACTCATAAATAGTATTCCCCTGTCGTTTCGCACAATTGTTCTTTTCCAATATTAAGAAACGATTGCTTAATTGCAAATTTTTCACGATATGTTTAGATGAAAGCACTGATATAAAAGATATATCTCAACTAGAACTATTAATGCTTGTACTACAACTATCAATGATAATTTTAAAGTACACGAAGAAATGTTTCCCTGTACGGGTTACACAACAATGTAAAAGGAAAAGTTAGTTTTGAAATTGTTTTGCTCTGTATCACCGATGGTGCAAATTTAATGGTGGCTAAAAAAGATGGTTTTGTATGGCATTTCATTAAAACTAATTTAATTTTTCATTGTATAATTCACCAACAGGCATTATTTGCAAAAAACTTAAAAGTATTGAATACAATGAATATTGTGGTTAAAATTGTTAATAAAATACGGGGAGGCCATAACGCGTTAAATCCGTAGATGAGGATTTAACGTATCTACGATTTAACGCATCACGGAGATTTAAGAGAATCTCTGTGAATACGGAGATTTAAGCAAATCTCTGTGAATACGGAGATTTGCTTATGTGTACGGAAATAAGATGGTTAAGTAAAGGACGTTGTCTTCAAAAACTTTTTAGCCTTCGTGAAGAAGTAATGAATTTTTCAGATGAAAAAAAAACAATTGAAATAAAAGCGTTTGCAAATTATTTGAAAGATAAAACCTTGTTATTAGATTTTGCATTTTTAACAGATGTCGCTTAATATATAAATCAGCTTGACATTCAGTTGCAAGGATGAACTAAGACAATTTTGAGTTTTTTTTTCTGCAATGAAGCAATTTATAAAAAAATTTTAATTTTGATAGAAAACCTAAAAGAGCGCAAATTAATAAGCTTAAACAGAACATTTGAAATGTATGGCAAAGCTCCAAATAGCAAGTTAAGTACATTGATGTGTAGCAATCCTTATTAATCAATTACAAGAATAATTTTAATGATTTTAGGAAAAATTTCTAAAGAGCTATGTACTATTTATGCAAATAAAAAGTCATAGCATATATACATACATATGTAACATATGATGTATTACTCACAGCGGTAATATGTGGTAATTTCTTACGTTACGACATTTGCTGGAAAAGGAATAGGATTGCTTCCCTGTATTGAAGTTTTCATTACATTCTGAATTTCTCACTCCATGTTTCTCAAGCCAAATTTTTTTGGTTCGAGTTTTCTTAAATACATATGAACATTTCGCCCATAGATATATGTTGGACATAGTTTTCGTATACTTTTTCGTAATAAAAATGGTACATAAGAAAATTTTTAGTACATTCTATTAAGCCACCTCACAAGTGCTGAGAAACAAAAAATACAGATGAGTATTGATGATAAAAGTGTAGTGGCTTTCAAGAACAGCTGTTCTGTTCTGACATGTGAGTTAAATACATAAATAGAATTCCTACCTTTTGAAAAAGTAAGGAAATAATTGACGAAATGTTGGAAAATTATATATAAAAATGCGTTTTAATTTCACTAAAAACTTTAGGCTTCGTTAGCTTATATAAGTACAACATACAAATTTAAAGTGGTCATATTATAAAATTGGTGAGACTAAGGTTGACTTTCTTCTAGGCTTAGAAATATTTACAATGTCTTTCTGAATTAGAAATTCTTTTCGAAAAATTAGTCTATCAAAATCGAATTTAATATAAGAATATATAGTTTGAAGCATACACTTCAAAAGAATAAATATTTTAAGGTATACAAAAGCACTGGTTCACCGTCTCATTATATAATACAATTTATTTAATGTACAAAAGCGATGTTCAAAATTTCAGACTTGCACATGATTCAAAATCCAGTTTCAACTTTGTAAACTGTAAAAGAAAACCTTCGGACCTTCCAAATACAATGACATATTTATGTTCTGAGTCCGGCAATTAATCCACGTACGATTCTAATTCTAGAATCGTAAAAATCGTTGACGGTTTAACTATGTTGCCAACTGCAATAAGTACGTGCCACATCCTTTTATGTTTAACAAAATCTAAGACTTATCCTGTTTTAATGTCACTTCAACATGGTCATCTCACTGCAACTAATATTATTCATCTAACAACATTAGTAAGCCGAGCTGCCAATAATGGCTTCAACACGGATTTTATATTAACCGAATTTAGTAAAGCATTTTACAAAGTAAATCATGCTCTTCTGTAAAAAGATGAATTGATTGGGCTTCGAAAATACTTTAATCGCGTAGATAAAACCATATCTTTTATGTAGAACGAAATCTAATTTAATAATAAGGTATAGGTCAAATTTTTCGTGCTGCAATATAGTCATCTAGGTCCAATTAATTTTACTTTTTATAAACGATTTACCTATTAAATGATGTATGCTGTAAAAAATTGTTTATCATTTTCTTCCAAATGAATAGGATAATTTTTATAAATAGTATAAAGCCAATTTAATGCAGTAAAACTTAAAAATATATATGTATACATATCCCTAAAAACTTGGTTTCTACTGTTTAGGACAGAGTTGAAACATTTATGGATTTGAGAATATCTTTAGAACAGTGATGCCAGCTCCATACAGAATTGTGGAAATAAAACTCACACGTACGCTTACGCACTTTTATTTTGAGAGCTTAATGTATAATTTTTTTACTGAAAAACACTCTCATTCCGAGGGAAGTATCGCAAGGCCTGTTTTGAGGCCTCTAAGCATACCTTTCAACATACCTTTGTAAACCTATATTTTTCTATTTAATACTTTTGCTCAAAACAACACAATAAATTAACATCCGCAAACCTAAAAAAAATGTTTGCTTGTTGCGAAACTGCAATATAAATTTAGATGATATTATTGGTAAATAAAAGTATACTTATAGAAAAGACTTTTAATTAAAGACCTCGCAACCGCACATTTCTCCCTATGGTAATGTAAGAGATAAGAGCAGTCTCACCAACCCAATCGCAATTAACACCACTGCTTTAGAGCCAAAATTATGTTTTGTGTTGGTTAATTGAGAGGTACAACAAAGTAACTTGATATAAGAACCCCATGGTATAACTTGAAAAATTGAGGACTTAATCTTTTTATAAAAAAGTAGTGATATGTATGTATTTAAATATAAGATCTTTACACTTTGAAAACAATTTCTGGAAAAATAATAATGTACTATATATTTAGCTCTGGGTACATATGCTACCGTTAACCAATTTCTATGCATTTGGCTTGTGATCAGTGTTGTAAATTTTCAACAATCTCCACCTCAATCCAAATGCATGAGAAAAATAATATTGGCAAACATTAAAAACAATTAAAATGTTATCTTTAAAAGATTACAGCCATCGGTATGCTTATTTTTGGATAGTGTTTTTGTTAAAATGTCAGCTACGATATCATTAGAAGGAAAATACTGAATATCTATAATCTTTTCTTCAAATTATTCACGAATAAAGTGGTACCTTATATTAATGTATATGCTCCTTTTGTGCACAGCTGGGTTTTTAACTACAAAAGTGGCGCTTTGGTTATCGCAAAAAATTGGCGTTGGTTTGGCAACTAGTTCATCAATATCATACTCCTTCAGCAAGTTCCGGTGAAAAAATAACTTTTTTGCCCCTTGGCATAGAGCTACACACTCCGCTTCCATCGTACCTAGTGCAACAATTGCCTGTTTAAGGGTTTCCCAGACAACAGGTCCACCAGCCGAAAATAGCACATGACCAGAATATGATTTCCGATCGGTTGAGTCGCAGCCCCAGTTAGCAGTAAAACTTGAAATTGATTAAAGTTAGAGGAAAAAGATATTTTGCCGTCAGAATGTTTTCTCAGATATCTTAGAACATGCTTGGCAGCACGGAAATGTTCTTCGTGGGGGTGACTGTAAAAGGGAGATAGCCGTGATACAACATGAATGAGATCAGGTCAAGGTCAAGGTACATCAATGCGCCAATTAAACATTGACATCTAAGTCTTCACAATCTTTTTCGCATTTAATCAGAATAGTTCCGCTTGGCAATGGCGTAAAAGCTGGGTTACAGTTTTTCATACCCCATCTGGCCACAATTGCTTCGGTGTATTTATTTTGGTGTATTGTAATATCACCTCTCAGTTCAGTCCTTTTAACTTCCATTCCTAATTAAAACGGTATGGGCCCTCGATCAACAGCTTCAACATGTTTAATGAGTTCAACGATAATATTGTTCATTTCAGCTTCATCTGAATTATAGTTAATACCTATAATATTAAGAGAATAATCACATCTTTGAACGTATAGAGAGGTATCTGATTGGCCGCGAATAAATTCCATTTTTAGCAATATGTCATTGACTT
Source organism: Linnaemya vulpina (assembly GCA_963675445.1). NCBI lineage: Eukaryota > Metazoa > Arthropoda > Insecta > Diptera > Tachinidae > Linnaemya > Linnaemya vulpina. The sequence continues at coordinate 20,034,693 of OY776281.1, forward strand.
TCTTATTCCATTCGCGCCCCGCTTGCTTTAATCCATATAAAGCGTTTGTTAATTTACAAACTTTGTTTGGATGCTTTTGATCCTGAAATAAGGGCGGTTGAAACATATATACATCTCCATCCAGGCTCCCATTCAAGTAAGCTGCTACAATATTAATGTGATTAACCAAAATTTTATACTTAGCTGAAAGGGCCAACAATAATCTAATTGTTAAATTATACACAACTGGTGAAAAAGTGTATTTGAAATCGGCATTTGGTTTGCAACGTGACGTTACAATCATTCTCTAACCCAACACTTATGCCCAGTTTTTAACTTCAAAATTAAGTTCTATTAGTAGTAGGGAACTGTATGTGCTGCGACCATTAAAAATATTAAATTTCAGCAATTAAATTTGAAATTTTTCAATTTTAATTGCCAAAATTCTCAAATTTCACAAAATTCTCAAATTTCATTTTGTGTGTGTTCGTGTGTGTATTTTTTCCCACGGTTTAATAGGGGCGTTCACATTGTTGTTTTTTTTTAAATAAAATGTTGGGGTAGGCGTGGGAATTTGTGTCTGTCCATATGTGACCTTGAGAATACATGTCCGTCGGTATGTGAGCGTGGGAATTTGTGTCTGTCCATATGTGACCTTGAGAATACATGTCCGTCGGTATGTGAGCGTGGGAATTTGTGTCTGTCCATATGTGACGTTGAGAATACATGTCCGTCGGTATGTGAGCGTGGGAATTTGTGTCTGTCCATATGTGACCTTGAGAATACATGTCCGTCGGTATGTGAGCGTGGGAATTTCTGTCTGTCCATTTACACTGTGTACGCCTGGTGAATAAAAAAATTTAGAAGCATTTTTAGGAATTACACTATTTAAAAAGTGCAGTAGTTATATATGGATACCCTTAATGTTTGTGGTTCGTTCCTTCTTGCTGGAGTGAGATTTTTTCTTTTATTTTTTTGCTTATTAAAATTTGGTGTGTTTACTTAAGATTTGTCGTCCAGCAATTAAGTGTTTTTTTTTTTTTTTTTACTTTTTTGCTTGCAATGCTTGAGTCTGGAGGAATAATTTGATTATTCTGATCTTGAAGACGTTGTGAAAAAAAAATTACTATTGCATAAAAATTGAAACTGATGTTTTGTTTATTTTATACATGACGATCATCGATGGATTTTATTTGGGGATCTGGATGGTGGTGCGATTTCTGTATTTTGTAGAATATGAATATTTATGCTATGTTTAAGTGTGTGTGTTTTTTGTGTTCTGAGTGGCGGTTGGAATGTCTGGCTGTCAGACAGTCTGTGTGTGTGACGATTGGTGAGTCTGTATGACAGTCCGCTTTCTTGCTTTCCTGGTCAGTATAAAATGTGATAAGGTGTACATATTCATGCGTACATAAATATCTACAAATTTATTTCATTTACGCATATACATACAAACAAATAATAAGCGTTTATTCTTTGTGCCCAAATATTCCCTTGACCATTTGAATGAATGAATGAACCATTGTTTAAACATATACATTGTTTTAATTTTTATTAATATGTAATACTTATACATACATTTACATATATTTTTTAATATAAAGCTGCCTCCACTGCGTCAGCTGCCTCTATCAACAATTGATCGTTGGTATCTTCGTATAATGCAAGAAACATTGGGACATCAATTTTTGGGAGCATTTGGACTTCCAATATTTCTATGTGCGGTTTGTTGGTTACCTCACTTCTATTGGATTCACTACCAGCTTCGGCAGGCTGAGTATTGATGCTCAAAAATAGGTCATCGTCACCTGTCAGCATCTCTTCATATTCTTCATCTATTTTTTGGAGTGGGTTACATGAAGATGGTTGCGAAGACAGCTCTAGGAGAAGCTCCTCATCTCCTTCAAGATGTTTCTCGACCTCTTCCTGTCTGGCTTTTCTTAAATACTCCTTCAAATGGTGACGCTGAAGTCTCCGATATAATGGTGTGTACCAGAAGGGCTTCATTGTACAAATAAAAGCTCAACTTCAAAATTTGATAATTTTGCTTTGAAAACTTGTGAAGCTACAAAAATTTTGTATTTTATCAGATACCACAATGTTTTGTCCACGTAGCAGTTTCTTTTGCTACAAAATTTTGTGACGTATCTGCATGCATAAGCATGCCTCCGTATCCTGTGTATATCACATATCATAATGTTTGTTTACATAAATTTTGTCCACGTAGCAGTTTCATTCCCGTAAACATTTTGTATCGTAGAGGCATGCATAAGCATGTCCCTGTACTCTGTATATATCAAATTCCGTTCAAAACTTTGTAACGTATCTGCATGCACAAGCATGTCCCTGTACTCTGTATATATCAAATTCCGTTCAAAGCTTTGTAACGTATCTGCATGCACAAGCATGTCTCTGTACTCTGTAGATATCACTTATCAAAATTTTTGTTTACATAAATATTGTCTACGTAGCACTTTCATTCCCTTAAACATTTTGTATTGTAGAGGCATGCATAAGCATGCCTCGGCATTCTGTGTATATCAGATACCACAATGTTTTGTCCACGTAGCAGTTTCTTTTCTAATTTTTTAATCTTAACCGTTTCTATCAGCAGATACGCTACTTTTGCAAAGTAACGCAAAGCTACTTTGTTGGAATGAAGCATACTATACCAAAACAAAATTTTCACGGATTTATATTAATCTAAATTTTTTAGGATAAAATTCAGTACATTTTTGTATCTAAAAGTAACAAGTCGTGACTATTAAAAAATTCCTTGTGTGTTATTAATAAATCTAAGACAGAAAATAAATACATATTCTCAAAAAACATATTATTTGTATATCAAAAAAAATAAGAGTGTGTCATATAATTTAAGCAAAGACAGAATTTAAATATATATATAAAAATCCTTGTAATATTACTTGTTATTCAAGCAATCAATATATTTTTTAATAAAAAAGTACACACTGTACAAAAGTACAGTAATAAGGTATATAAATACCAAAAATCTTATTTAGAACATTGCAAAGGTCATGTTCAACCACAACAAGTGCAACAGTCGATACAACCCCCAACATCTGCGTACAACCCCATAGCAACATATCAACAAATCGCACAGTCCATACAACCCTCAACATATGCATACAACTCAATGGTCCAAAACAATTTGCAGTATCAGTATCCGGCGCAGTATCAGTACCCAGTGCAGTATCAGTATCCAGTGCAGGTACCAGCGTATCCTTTATATCCGTATCCAGTGTCAACCAACCAATTCACAGCACCTATGGAGATTCCATATCCCATTGAATATAGCGTACCTATACAGTTGCAGCAAAATAATATGCCTAATTATTACCCAAGCTATTTGCCCGTAGATAATCCTTCTCAAGACATGGATATAAGTCAAATTATTCCACATGATCAGGCAAATACACAAAATAATGAAGTAGAAATGGATATCTCAAATTCTGCGGATGATCTACTGTCTCAAGCTCCAAATGAATGCAAATATTATATAATAAATAGTGCTTTTAAAAATAATATTACAACATTTGGAGTTCCAGTAAATAAAGATTGTATTTTATTTGAAGATGTTATTGTGGATAATAAACATATCATCAAAGAAAGACTTGAAAATAGTCTTGCCGTACACAACATTATTAAATTTAATATTACTCTTATTGGAGAGTATATTAAAATTATAAGCGATGATATGGAATTGTGTACTATTTCTCACCGGGCAAAGATGGATCTTCTGTGCATTGGAGATGATGTTGAGGAAATTATGGCAAAGCAATTTCAAGAAACCCACAACAAAATGTCTGAATTTCAAGAACGGGATTCAGGATGGACTTTAATTAGAATTGTTCGCCTCGAAATCGCTATAAATAAGTCATCTTTGGTGAGAGGGTCGAACTGGATAAGTACGCCGGAGAACTTAAAAAGTAAAAAGGCATGTATAAATGTTGAAAATAATGACATTTATTGTTTTAAATGGGCAATAATATCTGCACTGGATACATCTGATATTAAAAGACCACAACGTTGCTGCTCATACAACATTGCAGACATCAGCGCTGATATCATATGTTTGCAAAACGGAATTGAGATTGACTTCAAAAATTTAAAGTTTCCGTTGGCGTTAAAGAGTATCAGGATATTTGAAGAAAGCAATCCAAATATTAGCGTCAATGTGTTCGGATACAATGATGAAAGCAATGAGATTGTTGGACCATTCTATAACACCAAGAATGAAAAAGCTAAACATATTAATTTGTTATTATTAGAAAATGCTGAAGGATATCAGCATTATATTCTTATAACAAATATATCAAAGTAAGTAATAAAACATACATTTATTTACGTAAATATATTAATATATATTCTTATAACTTTTTCTTTCCACAGACTTTTAAAATCCCAGACTACCAAGCACTGCAAAAAACTTGTCTTCTGTAACAGCTGCCTCCAATACACCCACAATGAGAGGACGTTAGAGCGACATAAAGAAGAATGTGGGCAAATTGTTGCGGAGCTGCCGTCTGAGGAAAATGCTGTGTTGCAGTTTAAAGACCACCAACGACAAATGGATGTACCATTTGTTGTGTATGCAGACTTTGAATGCATACTGGAGGGGGTTAATATTAGAGTAAGTGACAAAAGTAGGTATCGCAAAAAGCACATTCCTTGTGCTTTTAGTTATTATATTAAATGTAAGCATAATGATAGTTTAGATAAGTTTAAATTATATACGGGGAGGGATGCAGCAGAAAAGTTTGTAGAAAATTTGATTGAAGATTGTGAAGATATTTATAATGAATATCTAGTAAATAAAAGGGAAGTGGATGCTTTAACTCCTTTCGAAAATTTTAATTTTCGAAATGCGATAGATTGTCATATTTGTCATAAATATCTAGGCAATGATAGAGTGCGAGATCACTGCCACATAAGTGGTAAATTTAGAGGAGCAGCTCATAATGGATGCAATTTAAAATTTAAAATTCCAAAATTTATACCAATCTATTTCAACAATTATTCATCTTATGACGCGCATCTTTTTGTTAAAGAGTTGGGTAAAAAATCTGACAATATAAAAGTCCTTCCGCTCAACAAAGAATTATACATATCACTATCTAGATTTTCAAAAATGACCGACAACTACAACCTTGAACTTAGATTTTTAGACACAATTCGCTTTATGCCTGAAAGCTTAGAATCTTTAGCTAATAATCTTTCAGAACAAGACTTTCACATCATTAAAAGACAATTTAAAACAAAAAAAGAGTTTGATCTAGTGAGAAGAAAAGGCGTCTTTCCCTATGATTTTCTTAATTCTTTTGAAAAATTGAATGTTGGTGAACTTCCAGCAAGGGAAAATTTCTTCAACCATCTCAATAATAAGGAGTGCTCGATTGAAGACTATGAGCATGCAAAAGAAGTTTGGAATGCTTTCGGCTGCAAAACCTTGCAAGATTACATGGAAGTATATTTAAAAACGGATGTTCTCTTACTTGCAGATATATTTGAAAGTTTTAGAAAGGTTTGCAAGAACATCTACCACTTAGATCCATGTCAATACTACACTGCACCAGGACTATCGTGGGATGCTATGCTAAAGTACACAAATATAGAACTAGAGCTTTTGACGGACATAGATATGTACAATTTCTTCAAGAAAGGAATACGTGGTGGACTTGTACAATGCAGTAACCGATATTCAAAGGCTAACAACAAATATCTACCTGATTTCGATAGAGAAAAGCCCTCAGAATTTATTGTGTACTTAGACGCAAATAACCTCTACGGTTGGGCTATGTCTGAGTATTTACCTTATTGTGGATTCAGATGGCTGTCAGCTGAAGAGCTAAATCTGGATCCTAAAACCATAGATGATAATTCAAGTGATGGATATGTCTATGAAGTTACTTTAGACTGTCCTTCTCATTTGCATGACTCTCACAATGACCTACCTTTCTGTCCAGAAAATAAGAAAATTTTGCAAACAAAGCACATTAAATTAGTTGCAGATTTTTCAACAAAACAAACATATGTCATACATTATAGAGTTCTTAAACAATGTTTACAGTATGGTCTAGTTCTAAAGAAAGTGCATCGAATTCTCACCTATAAGCAATCAACCTGGTTGAAAAGTTATATAGACTTGAATACCAAACATAGGGCTACTGCAAAAAATACTTTTGAAAAATTTTTTTTCAAATTGTTAAATAATGCAGTATACGGTAAAACTATGGAGAATGTGGAAAAGAGAAAAGATGTACGAATAGTTACGAACTGGAAAAGGACAAACTGTAATCATTTAGGAGCTCAAGATTGGATATCTAAACCTAATTTTCATAGTTTGTCAATATTTTCTGAGAATATGGTGGCGATTCAAATGAATAGAGTGAAAACCTATTACAATAAGCCTATATATTTAGGATTTTGTGTATTAGAGCTTTCCAAATGGAAAATGTATGATTTCCATTATGGGTACATGCAACCCAAATTCAAGTCAAACTTATCACTGAATTATATGGACACTGACTCTTTCATTTACACAGTAAAAACAGAAGACTTTTATGCTGACATAAAAACTGACCTCGACCATAAGTTTGATACATCAGATTACCCAAAAGACAATGTATATGGATTTCCTCTGGTAAACAAAAAGGTATTGGGTATGATGAAGGATGAAAATTGTGGAAAGGTAATGAAGGAATTTGTAGGATTGCGATCAAAAATGTACTCTTTTAGTGTGCAACATCAAAGTGATATTAAAAAATCGAAAGGAGTAAAGAAGTGCATTCTTAATAATTATAGTATAGCTTCATATAGAAATTGCTTATTCAATAAGTCGGCTGTGTATGATGATATGCTAACATTTAAATCAAAAATTCATCAAATTTATACAAATGAAATAAATAAAGTAGTATTAAATTATGCAGACGATAAAAGAAAAATAAGAAGTGATAAGATGAGTACATATGCATGGTATCATTTTCGAATCGAGGAAACTAATGCTGATTATGAACTTGACATGCTACTGTGGGAAATTTCAAGACTAGAAGAGGAAGAAGCAGTGCTATAACTGTATCCCTATTTTTAAGTAATAATTTTTATATTTATTTAAGTAGTTAAATCTATTAATAAGTAAAAAAATTTTTGTATTGTTACGAGAAATAAACAAAAAAATTGTACAAATATATTTAAAATGAAAAAACATTCAGAATTTGTTTTATTTTGTTTGGTGATTTATTATTTAGTTTCATCGAAATATTGCATAATATGAATTAATTAAATGATTTATCATCATTTTTCTTAAGTAAAATACGGAGCACCGACAGGTATCTGGCCCCTCCTCACAATCTGGATGGCTCCATGGACAAGACTTAAAGTGACCATCGTCCTTGTCCTCATCTTCCATTATACCAAAATCATCATTTTCATTGAACATATCGAGGAACATTTTCACCATTTCCATGTGTTCGTATATTACACATCTCTCAAAATCAACTAAGAATTGTGCGAGCTTGTTTCTAATGTCACTCATGATTTTATGAAATATTTTATACTATTACTAAAATTTACTTCCGATCTTTTTGACTGTTAGTTCTCTACTAATAATTGTTTTCAACGAACCAGTACTAAGGTGTATGTTATGAAATTAAAAAAAAAAAAACCATGTCAGCGTTTTTAGTCCAGAAAATAATTAAAAATTCGACTCAAAAAAATGAATACGTATATATGACATCTCTCTATCCTTTTTCAACTACTTAGTTTTAAATACTTATATATATATTTAATTTTTCCTCACTTCGTCTTTTGTCAAAAATAAAACAAAAAAATCATTGTATAATGATTTTCTGTTAAGCTTCTTACAGTCTAGAAAGCTAAAACCGAGATTAGTTTGCAATAAAAGTTCAAAGCTATAAGTTGTGAAAAATTTCTACCGCAATGGATCTAGTGGAAAAATTTAATTCGTACAATACAAAATCCTTAATCCATATAAAGGATCTAGATGAATTATCCAAACATACTATCGTACGTGCAAAGCGAGTAACAACAAAGTATGGGGAAACAGTTCAACTTGAGCTGGAAAACCACATAATGTTTCTCCCCAACCGATACAATGCATTGACCAATGCAGAATTAGAAGATCTTTCGAATAATAAATATCGACTACAAAGAAAAGGAGAGCGAAACCTGATCTTAGAAAGCGAGATGAACGAGTTTTTAATACCAAACTCCCAGTACCCCGTTTGGCAGTAAAAAATATGTTATGTTCATATATTTTGTAATTAACAAGAAAAAAAAATAATAATAAAAAAGAAAATGTTTTTAAATATGTATGTATATAAATATATATGATTGTGTTTTATTTAATATCTTTGGTTATATCATAAAGAAATTTCAAACATAAGTGACCGCAATTATATGTATTAAAGTTTTGATATTGATTGTAGTTGTATTGAATATTTCTACCTAAATATTTGATTAATTCTAGAGGAGGTTGTAAATTTCCAAAGCTGTCGAAATATTGTTTTTCATTCTTGTTCCTATAGTGTGCTACCCAATGAGTACCTGGGCCTGTTGATAAATCCAAATTGATTATTCCACACTCTACAGTCTTTGGTCGTTTTGGTAGTGAATCCAACATATAAACTCCTCTAAAGTGTGGAATATATTTTGAAAATTTTCTTAGATCAAATTCTGATAATGGTCTGTTGGGTAGCATTTCTAATAGTCTCTTGAATGATCTTTACAAACAAGTCCATAACCGTTTTTATATGGTTTAAGGTACAGTCCTTCTCCCACAGCAATAGACTCCATTGCCTTATTGTGTCTGGTGGCTTCCTCAAGTTGTTTTTTTGCATTCTTTGTTGCATTTACAGCTTTAGCTGTAGCGGCACCTCCAGTTGCTAGACTACCAAGTGCACCTAGAGCAGTTAGAATCGGTATTATGGGCAAAAAACCACCAATTTTTTGAACATTTATAATACGCGGTATTATAACACGAGCTTTTTTCCCCTTAAGAGATTTACTAATAGCTTTACGAGCAATCTTAATGGCTGAATGAATATCTTGTGGTTTTTCCTTCTTCAATATCTTTGTTGCTGATTTAATTGTTTTATGAAACAGATTTTTGTCATTTATACGAATTCGTAGTGATGGTCTTTTCACTGTATTCCTTTTCTTTGCTTCAACACCCATACCAAGTTTAGTTTTTGCTTTCATTGCGTTGGTGACTATATATGAAAATGTTTTTTCTGCAAGATCAGTATCTTTTGAAAGAACTCTTTCCCAAGCCGTATTTTCAAGAATTTTGTCAGCTTGATGTCTGCTGTTTAAGTCTTTATTTTTCGAGTAAGCAATATCGTGATTTTTGCAAGCAGCATCCAATAAGTTAATTCCTTTATCTCCTCTATCTAAACGCTTTTGTAATCTTGTGCCAGGTCCACAATACTGGTATCCAGGAAGATGTAATTCAAAAGGTAGAGAACTTATTGCTTTATTTAGTAAACCTTCTCCAACGATAGTTTGTTTGTGACTAAAACTTTTGTTATAAAGTACAACCATATTAATTTAATCTACAATAAAAGATATTGTTTGCAAATTTCACAAGTAGTTATTAAAATGCGCTTCATAAAACAACATAAAAATATTTTAGTTCGTAATGCTGATATTTGTTCAAATGACAGTAAAAAAATAAGACATAGTTCCTTGTTACCAAATTCTATTCGAGCATTAATAGTTGGTCCTTCAAATTGTGGAAAAACTAACATAATGATTAGTTTGCTGGAAAGTCCTAATGGTCTCAAGTTTGAAAATATTTACTTGTACTCAAAATCTTTATATCAACCTAAATATGAATACCTAAGGAAATTCATTTCACCAATTAAAGGAATCGGATACTACACATTTGCAGAAAACGAGGACGTTGTTCCTCCTAGTGAAGCTAAAAGCAATTCAATTATGATTTTTGATGATGTTGCATGTGAAAAGCAAAACAATATACGTGCATATTTTTGTATGGGTCGTCATAAGAAAGTAGACTCATTTTACTTGTGTCAGACTTACACGCGGATTCCAAAACATTTGATAAGAGATAATGCTAATGAAATTATTATGTTTAAACAAGATGCGACAAATATGAAACATGTATATGATGATCACGTTGCCAGCGACATGAACTTTGAAATGTTTCAACGAATTTGTAGAGAATGTTGGAAGGAAAAATACGGATTTTTGGTGATAAGTAAAGATAATGAACTAAACAATGGTCGTTATAGAAAGTCATTTGATTACTTCATCATAATATAATTTACTGTTCATCAAATGCACCCTGCAGTATTTAATCTGACTTCAAACTTTATACATGTGATTATTGTAACTGATCAGATAAGCAGATCTGATACCTGATAAACTGACCTGATACCTGTTAAACTGACCTGATAAGCTGATCTGATACCTGTTAAACTGACCTGATAAGCTGGTCTGATACCTGATAAACTGACCTGATAAGCTGATCTGGTACCTGATAAACTGACCTGATAGCTGTTAAACTGATCTGCTTCCTATTGAACTAACCTGATAGCTAAAATGAATGAACAAATTCTTAAAGACTTGGTGGCAACAAGAAATATCTTGAAGAAAAAGCTTCGTAGTATAAAAACTGGTGAAATAGATACACATCAGCAATTAACAGATACATTCAAGCCTATCACAGAACCTTTAAAATAATTTATCAATAGCTCCAAGTACATTGGTAGACCAGTTAAAAAAGAACCGAGTGATAAGGAAACTGGAATTGATGACAATGAAAATTTTCATCCTCAGAACTCAACAATAAAATTGGAAACGAGTACGCCCAAGAAACTAAGTGAAGAAAAAATTTTTAAGCAATCTAATAGTAAAAGTAGCAGTAATTATGATGAAGATGACTTTTACTCACAAAATTCGAATAATGAAGAAAGTTATTCTGGCTTATCACTATTGCAATCGAGAAACGAACTAGATACTAACTATGGTCCACATAAAGATAATAATAACGAATGGAGATTTGGTAATAGCACCATCGAGTTAAATCAAGATAAGATACTGGTTGGGGGACAAATATGGGCGCTCACGCCAGGACTTTTTTCTTTAATGTTTCATAAAGCACCAAAAAACTATGATAAACTCGAGCTTGAAATCTATAAAAAAATATTACTTGCTACCAATGCCCACAGGAGAGGCTATAAGTCTGATGGTCAAATCAAAGGGAGCATAGCCCATAAGTACAAACATATTATTGGAAAACTTTTCAAAGGAGACAATCATACAGGCTCATTAGATGTAACAAAAAGTAATTATTTAGGAAGGGGTTTGATGCAGTTTAACCCTCATAATCCAAACTATATATACTGGGATGATCCAAACGAGTTGGTAGATCGACTTACACTACTGCTTGCATCACAGTCTGCAGGCCATACTAATCACAACAACGAAATTGTCAATATCAATAGGTGCAAGTGCATCAAGTAGATCACAACACACTTAAAACAGCGACTGGAAAAATAAGATGTCTTCAAAGAGAAATATTGTAAATGAATTGCATAAGCAGGCTCGAAAACGTTTTGTACGTCGTAGAGTTGTGATGAAAGGAATAGATGATCTTTGGCAAGCTGATTTAGTTGAAATGGGAAATTATTCCTTAGACAATAGAAATTATCGATTTTTGCTAACTGTAATTGATACATTCTCAAAATTTGCTTGGGCAGTACCTTTGAGAAGAAAGAATGCATTCGAAACAACTCAGGCAATGGAGAATATTTTCAAATTGGGACGAATACCGAAAAACTTGCAAACAGACGATGGTAAAGAATTTTTCAATAAACATTTCAGTCAGTTGATGAATAAATACAATATTAATCACTACTCAACATATAGCACTATGAAAGCCTCAATAGTAGAACGATTCAATAGACCATTAAAAGGAATGATGTGGAAGGAATTTAGCTTAAATGGTTCATATAATTGGATTGATATGTATAGAGATTTACTTGATGCATACAATAGAAAAATTCATCGCACCATTAAAAATGTCACCGATTAAAGTAAATTCAACAAATGAAAAACAGCTTTTAAACACAGTATACAGTCATTTAAAGATGTATAAAATGTCAAAATTTAATGCAGGAGATCATGTACGCATAAGCAAATATAAAAACATTTTTGAAAAAGGTTATACTCCGAATTGGACAACAGAAATCTTTACAATTAAAAGAGTACAAAATACATATCCTACAACATATATATTAGAAGACTATCGCGGATATCCTATTAAAGGTGGATTCTATGAAGAAGAACTTTCAAAAACCAGATATCCTAATACATACCTAGTTGAAAAGGTTCTCAAAACTAAAGGACATAAGGTGTTTGTCATAAGGCTGGGCTTTGGTAATGAGCACAATTGTTGGATAAGCAAAGATGAGATATTGTAAATGGAAGAATACAATAAATAAACAACAACAAAAACAACAACAATGGCATCAATATTTAATTTAGTTTAAAATAAGTAAACAAACAATAAATACGAAACTGCTTCTTATAAATCATACTGTGTGTTTAACCTCATTTATTTACAATCAAACAGTCACAATGTCAATAACATTGACTCTGAGCTCCAATTCATCAGAGCTATCTGCTAATTATTTTCCTCCTATTGATTTAAACGGAACCTATGAATGTGCTCTAACTGATTTTCATTCATACAACAGTATCCCGAATGTAGATGTCTACAACAATATATTTTATATCGGTGAACTTGTAATTGAAATACCGATCGGATCTTATGAATTAAATGATATAGTTGACTATATAGAAGAACAATACAAACGATATAGACCAGAAAACAAAATTTTGATTGAAGCTAATAACAATACAATGCAAGTCAAAGTCAGCAGCTCTAAAGAACCAATATATTTTAATAAAGAAAATACAATAGGTAGACTTTTAGGATTCAATAGCAGAATATTAACGCCAAACAAAGAACATTACTCTGATCTTCCAGTGAATATCTTTAAGGTGAATCTCTTGAGGATTGAAAGCAGTATTGTGGTTAATACTTATATGAATAATTCTAAAGCTCATACACTACATGAATTTCCGATTAATGTACCGGCTGGATATAAAATAGTTGAGATTCCTAAAAATCTTATTTATTTGCCAGTAAACTCCAGAGAGATAAGTTCACTAGCTCTTCGCGTGGTTGATCAAAACGGCGACTTAATTAATTTCAGAGGTGAGGAAATTACAATACGAATACATTTAAGGACAACTAAATAATGATAATATACAACACGAGTATATCGAAGAATACTACAGCAACATCTAATTCTCAAACGTTACAATCTAAGCAACAATTGAAAAGATCTGTTCGTCAAAAATCGCTTACAGCAGCAAACAAGAGTTTTCTCAAGTCACTGAACTTTAAATTGAAAACAAAATGAGTTCAATAATAGACGTTTTAGATAAACCAATATCTGACGAAAATATTATCAAAAAGGATTATCACACATACATACCATACCTTCAGTCTTTTAACAACAACGATGAAATAAGAATTTCAATACAAAACCAAGATCTATATGTGTTACCCAGTGAAAGCTATATATATGTGGAAGGACTTGTTGTAGACGAAAAAACATCGAAATCTACACCCAACTTTCAGTTGAAAAATAATTTTGTTGCATATCTCTTTGATGAAATCCGCTATGAACTGAATGGTATTGAAATTGATCATACAAGATATTTGGGAGCCACCAGTACCATAAAAAATTTGGTTTCTTTATCACCTACGGAAAGCGTTGTGTTGCAAAATGCTGGATGGAATAAACTTGATAAAATAGATCTTCAAAATGGAAATTTTAATTTCTATGTACCACTAAAACTTCTTTTAGGATTCGCTGAAGACTACAATAAAGTTTTATTAAATGGTAAACATGAATTGATACTCTTGCGTAATAAGAACGATGAAGATCTTGTACACTCGAATGTTTCCACCGAGAAAGCAAAACTTACAATTTCACTAATATCATGGAGAATTCCACATGTTCAATTATCTGATCATAGTAAATTGAATATGATCAAAATACTTAATAATGGTGCTGCTATACCAATGGCATTCCGTAGTTGGGATTGTCATATGAATCCACACCTTAATACGGGAACCAATCACATATGGAATGTTAAACTGGCCGCTAATAAAGAACGCCCTCGTTTTGTCTTGATTGCCTTTCAACAAGAAAACAAGTTTGTTCATTGTGATCTTACTAACTTAAAAGTACATTTAAACTCAACCTCTTACCCATATGACGATCTTAATATAAAATTCAAAAATGAGCGCTATGCGATTCTATATGATATGTATCTAAGATTACAACAAAGCTACTACATGAAACAACCCCAACCTCTTCTAACAGGTCAAGAGTTTAAAAATAACGCTCCAATTATTGTAGTTGATGTCAGTCACCAAAACGAAACGCTCAATACCGGACCAATCGACATAAAAATTGAATTTGAAACAGCAACAAATATTCCAGCAAAAACATCAGCTTACTGCGTTCTTATTCATGACCGCGTAATAGAATAAATACCAATAAAAGGTCAAGTCCGGAAGCTCTTATAAATTAAATAACATGGATGGTGATATTGTTTTTGTAGACTTGCAAGGTTTCAAAACTAATTCAAATGACTTCATCGCAAAAGAACTAGCTGTAGTTTTCAGCAACAAGGAATGGTTCAATTTCATCATAAAACCTCCTTTTGATTTCGCATGTTTATCAACAAAAAAACAGAGAGAAGCAGTTTGGTTAACAAAAAACTATCACCATATTAACTGGAATGATGGATCAGTCTCATTTCAAAGCGTTTGCAAGTTTTTAAAATCTAATATAAGAAATTCACAAATATATGTTAAGGGGGGAGAGAAGAAAAAATTGCTGGAAAAAATTATTCATCAAACAGTTTATAACATTGAAGACATTGGCTGCATTAATTTCAAACAAATGGAAACTAAGCATTCCATATATCTCTATTGTAGCTATCACGACTATGGTGTTTGTGCCTTAAGGAATGCAATTTTACTTAAAAATTAAAGTGTTAACAAACTTTTAAATAAATGCTTATAAAAATTAAAATAAATGTCTTTTTATTTCAAACAAAAAACCTACATACATATTTATTTTTTTCAGAGAACACACAAACAAACATACACAATGGTTCATTCATTCATTTAAATGGTCAAGGGAATATTTGATCACAAAGAATAAACGCTTATTATTTGTTTGTATGTATATGCGTAAATGAAATAAATTTGTAGATATTTATGTACGCATGAATATGTACACCTTATCACATTTTATACTGACCAGGAAAGCAAGAAAGCGGACTGTCATACAGACTCACCAATCGTCACACACACAGACTGTCTGACAGCCAGACATTCCAACCGCCACTCAGAACACAAGAAACACACACACTTAAACATAGCATATATATTCATATTCTACAAAATACAGAAATCGCACCAGCATCCAGATCCCCAAATAAAATCCATCGATGATCGTCATGTATAAAATAAACAAAACATCAGTTTCAATATTTATGCAATAGTAATTTTTTTTTTCACAACGTCTTCAAGATCAGAATAATCAAATTATTCCTCCAGACTCAAGCATTGCAAGCAAACAAGTAAAAAAAAAAAAAAAACACTTAATTGCTGGACGACAAATCTTAAGTAAACACACCAAATTTTAATAAGCAAAAAAATAAAAGAAAAAATCTCACTCCAGCAAGAAGGAACAAACCACAAACATTAAGGGTATCCATATATAACTACTACACTTTTTAAATAGTGTAATTCCTAAAAATGCTTCTAAATTTTTTTATTCACCAGGCGTACACAGTGTAAATGGACAGACAGAAATTCCCACGCTCACATACCGACGGACATGTATTCTCAAGGTCACATATGGACAGACACAAATTCCCACGCTCACATACCGACGGACATGTATTCTCAACGTCACATATGGACAGACACAAATTCCCACGCTCACATACAGACGGACATGTATTCTCAAGGTCACATATGGACAGACACAAATTCCCACGCTCACATACCGACGGACATGTATTCTCAAGGTCACATATGGACAGACACAAATTCCCACGCTCACATACCGACGGACATGTATTCTCAACGTCACATATGGACAGACACAAATTCCCATGCTCACATACAGACGGACATGTATTCTCAAGGTCACATATGGACAGACACAAATTCCCACGCTCACATACCGACGGACATGTATTCTCAAGGTCACATATGGACAGACACAAATTCCCACGCTCACATACCGACGGACATGTATTCTCAACGTCACATATGGACAGACACAAATTCCCATGCTCACATACAGACGGACATGTATTCTCAAGGTCACATATGGACAGACACAAATTCCCACGCTCACATACCGACGGACATGTATTCTCAAGGTCACATATGGACAGACACAAATTCCCACGCCTACTCCAACATTTTATTAAAAAAAAAAACAACAATGTGAACGCCCCTATTAAACCGTGGGAAAAAATACACACACGAACACACACAAAATGAAATTTGAGAATTTTGTGAAATTTGAGAATTTTGGCAATTAAAATTGAAAAATTTCAAATTTAATTGCTGAAATTTTATATTTTTAATGGTCGCAGCACATACAGTTCCCTACTACTTCTATTTAAACTTAAAGTCTATTTAAATACAAAATTAATTTTTACAGATCAAATTTAAAATACAACTTATATAAAACTTAAATATACCGCATTGGACACTTAAATGTTATTTAAATCGGACACAGTAAACATCTGACTTTGACTTTATTCTTTTAAGAAAAAGAAAACATTAATTACCAATATAATAAAGTAAAAAATCAATAAAATAATATTTATTGTACAAACAGACTCTTAACACAATGGATAAACTTAAAATAATTTAATGCACAACACTTGAAACACTTTGAATCATAAGTAAAACACATGTTTTTTGAACAATGGCGATTTTTGTTTACATATTTCATTCTGCTACCACATTTTTCGCATAAATTAATTGAAGTATTTAAATATGACTGACAAACTGAAAGCGTATTTAAGAAAAACTTAAATTTATGGAAAAATTAACTAATTTTCTACTTAAACACGAATTTAAAAACTCGGGGTTGCTGAATCACAAGCAACCGTATAAACTAAGTAAATATTCATACTGACATAGTAAACCATCAACAAAACACCGCTTCATCAATATAATATACATACGTACCTACACCGCATAATATACACACACCGTTTAAAAAACCAGATTTATGCACACATCATGATACACATACTGCATGACATACACACAACGTATGATAAACAAGCTGTATAAGCAAAACAATAAACAAACATCACACAATTCATTTTGTTAATTAGCAATCGCAAGGCTTTTCAATTGCTTAATATTTTAGTCTACATAAGTGACCAAGTTTTCACCACAATCAGGACGTCCGAATTAGTATCATCACAGTTAGCCGAGCGATATCCGAAGAATATATATCATTCGTATTATTTTATTTAGTCGGTCGATGTCCGAAGAACTTATATCTTCCGTATTATCTATTATTACCGTATTTAGCGGAACGATATCCGAAGAATTTATATCGCTCAGACTATTATTATTATTATTATTATTATTACCGTTTGTCAAGCGACATCCGAAGATTTTATATCGTTCGTATTATTTTATTTAGTCGGGTGATATCCGAACAATTTATATCGTCCGTATTATTATTACCGTATTTAGCTGAACGATATCCGACGAATTTATATCGTTCAGACTATTATTACTACCGTAGTTAGCCGAGCGATATCCGAAAAATTTATATCGTTCGTATTATTTTATTTAGTCGGTCGATGTCCGAAGAATTTATATCTTCCGTATTATCTATTATTACCGTATTTAGCGGAACGATATCCGAAGAATTTATATCGTTCAGACTATTATTATTATTACCGTTTGTCAAGCGACATCCGAAGATTTTATATCGTTCGTATTATTTTATTTAGTCGGGTGATATCCGAACAATTTATATCGTCCGTATTATTATTACCATATTTAGCTGAAAGATATCCGAATAATTTATATCGGACTATTGTTATTGCCATAGTTAACCGAGCGATATCCGAAGCATTTATATCGTTCATTTTATTGTTATTACTACCATTAGTTAGCCGAACGATATCCGCAGCATTTATATCGTTTGTACTAGTCATATTGCTGAGTTTACCCATTGCTTACCACACCGCCTTGCTTAGTGTACGAAAACTAAGCACGCGAATTGGACAATAATGGCGCGCATAACTCCCAAAGGAAGTAGACCTTTTACGATTCTGGACAGACTGAATATATACCACAGCTGGGATATAAAACTGCTTTACAGGTTTTTGACTACAACCCTGAGCAACCAACTTAGCCTTATATATTTCCACAGAAACATCTGGTCTATGCTTTAGAGCAAGTACTCATTTGCAGCCATTAATATTTTTCTTTTCTAGTTTCTCAACAAGTTTCCGAGTTTTTTTTTTTTCACCAACGAATCAAATTCTAAGCACATTGCTTCCCTCCACCTGTCTGAATTTTCAGATTGCAAGTCTTCAGCCACTGTCAGTGGATTTTCGACAATAGCATTTAACATTTCTAAACCAATTTCACTTCTATAAATTTTTTTGCAGCACTTCTATAAAGCTTTGGCCTTCCTCGCCGTCTGGCGTTTTCGAAAATAGTTTGATCCTCATTATCGGCAGTAGTAGGGAACTGTATGTGCTGTGACCATTAAAAATATTAAATTTCAGCAATTAAATTTGAAATTTTTCAATTTTAATTGCCAAAATTCTCAAATTTCACAAAATTCTCAAATTTCATTTTGTGTGTGTTCGTGTGTGTATTTTTTCCCACGGTTTAATAGGGGCGCTCACATTGTTGTTTTTTTTTTAATAAAATGTTGGGGTAGGCGTGGGAACTTGTGTCTATCCATATGTGACCTTGAGAATACATGTCCGTCGGTATGTGAGCGTGGGAATTTGTGTCTATCCATATGTGACCTTAAGAATACATGTCCGTCGGTATGTGAGCGTGGGAATTTGTGTCTATCCATATGTGACCTTGAGAATACATGTCCGTCGGTATGTGAGCGTGGGAATTTCTGTCTGTCCATTTACACTGTGTACGCCTGGTGAATAAAAAAATTTAGAAGCATTTTTAGGAATTACACTATTTAAAAAGTGTAGTAGTTATATATGGATACCCTTAATGTTTGTGGTTCGTTCCTTCTTGCTGGAGTGAGATTTTTTCTTTTATTTTTTTGCTTATTAAAATTTGGTGTGTTTACTTAAGATTTGTCGTCCAGCAATTCAGTGTTTTTTTTTTACTTTTTTGCTTGCAATGCTTGAGTCTGGAGGAATAATTTGATTATTCTGATCTTGAAGACGTTGTGAAAAAAAAATTACTATTGCATAAATATTGAAACTGATGTTTTGTTTATTTTATACATGACGATCATCGATGGATTTTATTTGGGGATCTGGATGGTGGTGCGATTTCTGTATTTTGTAGAATATGAATATTTATGCTATGTTTAAGTGTGTGTGTTTTTGGTGCTCTGAGTGGCGGTTGGAATGTCTGGCTGTCAGACAGTCTGTGTGTGTGACGATTGGTGAGTCTGTATGACAGTCCGCTTTCTTGCTTTCCTGGTCAGTATAAAATGTGATAAGATGTACATATTCATGCGTACATAAATATCTACAAATTTATTTCATTTACGCATATACATACAAACAAATAATAAGCGTTTATTCTTTGTGCCCAAATATTCCCTTGACCATTTGAATGAATGAATGAACCATTGTGTATGTTTGTTTGTGTGTTCTCTGAAAAAAATAAATATGTATGTAGGTTTTTTGTTTGAAATAAAAAGACATTTATTTTAATTTTTATAAGCATTTATTTAAAAGTTTGTTAACACTTTAATTTTTAAGTAAAATTGCATTCCTTAAGGCACAAACACCATAGTCGTGATAGCTACAATAGAGATATATGGAATGCTTAGTTTCCATTTGTTTGAAATTAATGCAGCCAATGTCTTCAATGTTATAAACTGTTTGATGAATAATTTTTTCCAGCCATTTTTTCTTCTCTCCCCCCTTAACATATATTTGTGAATTTCTTATATTCGATTTTAAAAACTTGCAAACGCTTTGAAATGAGACTGATCCATCATTCCAGTTAATATGATGATAGTTTTTTGTTAACCAAACTGCTTCTCTCTGTTTTTTGGCTGATAAACATGCGAAATCAAAAGGAGGTTTTATGATGAAATTGAACCATTCCTTGTTGCTGAAAACTACAGCTAGTTCTTTTGCGATGAAGTCATTTGAATTAGTTTTGAAACCTTGCAAGTCTACAAAAACAATATCACCATCCATGTTATTTAATTTATAAGAGCTTCCGGACTTGACCTTTTATTGGTATGTATTCTATTACGCGGTCATGAATAAGAACGCAGTAAGCTGATGTTTTTGCTGGAATATTTGTTGCTGTTTCAAATTCAATTTTTATGTCGATTGGTCCGGTATTGAGCGTTTCGTTTTGGTGACTGACATCAACTACAATAATTGGAGCGTTATTTTTAAACTCTTGACCTGTTAGAAGAGGTTGGGGTTGTTTCATGTAGTAGCTTTGTTGGAATCTTAGATACATATCATATAGAATCGCATAGCGCTCATTTTTGAATTTTATATTAAGATCGTCATATGGGTAAGAGGTTGAGTTTAAATGTACTTTTAAGTTAGTAAGATCACAATGAACAAACTTGTTTTCTTGTTGAAAGGCAATCAAGACAAAACGAGGGCGTTCTTTATTAGCGGCCAGTTTAACATTCCATATGTGATTGGTTCCCGTATTAAGGTGTGGATTCATATGACAATCCCAACTACGGAATGCCATTGGTATAGCAGCACCATTATTAAGTATTTTGATCATATTCAATTTACTATGATCAGATAATTGAACATGTGGAATTCTCCATGATATTAGTGAAATTGTAAGTTTTGCTTTCTCGGTGGAAACATTCGAGTGTACAAGATCTTCATCGTTCTTATTACGCAAGAGTATCAATTCATGTTTACCATTTAATAAAACTTTATTGTAGTCTTCAGCGAATCCTAAAAGAAGTTTGAGTGGTACTTAGAAACTAAAATTTCCATTTTGAAGATCTATTTTATCAAGTTTATTCCATCCGGCATTTTGCAACACAACGCTTTCCGTAGGTGATAAAGAAACCAAATTTTTTATGGTACTGGTGGCTCCCAAATATCTTGTATGATCAATTTCAATACCATTCAGTTCATAGCGGATTTCATCAAAGAGATATGCAACAAAATTATTTTTCAACTGAAAGTTGGGTGTAGATTTCGATGTTTTTTCGTCTACAACAAGTCCTTCCACATATATATAGCTTTCACTGGGTAACACATATAGATCTTGGTTTTGTATTGAAATTCTTATTTCATCGTTGTTGTTAAAAGACTGAAGGTATGGTATGTATGTGTGATAATCCTTTTTGATAATATTTTCGTCAGATATTGGTTTATCTAAAACGTCTATTATTGAACTCATTTTGTTTTCAATTTAAAGTTCAGTGACTTGAGAAAACTCTTGTTTGCTGCTGTAAGCGATTTTTGACGAACAGATCTTTTCAATTGTTGCTTGGATTGTAACGTTTGAGAATTAGATGTTGCTGTAGTATTCTTCGATATACTCGTGTTGTATATTATCATTATTTAGTTGTCCTTAAATGTATTCGTGTTGTAATTTCCTCACCTCTGAAATTAATTAAGTCGCCGTTTTGATCAACCACGCGAAGAGCTAGTGAACTTATCTCTCTGGAGTTTACTGGCAAATAAATAAGATTTTTAGGAATCTCAACTATTTTATATCCAGCCGGTACATTAATCGGAAATTCATGTAGTGTATGAGCTTTAGAATTATTCATATAAGTATTAACCACAATACTGCTTTCAATCCTCAAGAGATTCACCTTAAAGATATTCACTGGAAGATCAGAGTAATGTTCTTTGTTTGGCGTTAATATTCTGCTATTGAATCCTAAAAGTCTACCTATTGTATTTTCTTTATTAGAATATATTGGTTCTTTAGAGCTGCTGACTTTGACTTGCATTGTATTGTTATTGGCTTCAATCAAAATTTTCTTTTCTGGTCTATATCGTTTGTATTGTTCTTCTATATAGTCAACTATATCATTTAATTCATAAGATCCGATCGGTATTTCAATTACAAGTTCACCGATATGAAATATTTTGTTGCAGACATCCACATTCGGGATACTGTTGTATGAATGAAAATCAGTTAGAGCACATTCATAGGTTCCGTTTAAATCAATAGGAGGAAAATAATTAGCAGATAGCTCTGATGAATTGGAGCTCAGAGTCAATGTTATTGACATTGTGACTGTTTGATTGTAAATAAATGAGGTTAAACACACAGTATGATTTATAAGAAGCAGTTTCGTATTTATTGTTTATTTACTTATTTTAAACTAAATTAAATATTGATGCCATTGTTGTTGTTGTTGTTGTTTATTTATTGTATTCTTCCATTTACAATATCTCATCTTTGCTTATCCAAGAATTGTGCTCATTACCAAAGCCCAGCCACTTGACAAACACCTTATGTCCTTTAGTTTTGAGAACCTTTTCAACTAGGTATGTATTAGGATATCTGGTTTTTGAAAGTTCTTCTTCATAGAATCCGCCTTTAATAGGATTTCCGCGATAGTCTTCTAATATATATGTTGTAGGATATGTATTTTGTACTCTTTTATTTGTAAAGATTTCTGTTGTCCAATTCGGAGTATAACCTTTTTCAAAAATGTTTTTATATTTGCTTATGCGTACATGATCTCCTGCATTAAATTTTGACATTTTATACATCTTTAAATGACTGTATACTGTGTTTAAAAGCTGTTTTTCATTTGTTGAATTTACTTTAATCGGTGACATTTTTAATGGTGCGATGAATTTTTCTATTATATGCATCAAGTAAATCTCTATACATATCAATCCAATTATATGAACCATTTAAGCTAAATTCCTTCCACATCATTCCTTTTAATGGTCTATTGAATCGTTCTACTATTGAGGCTTTCATAGTGCTATATGTTGAGTAGTGATTAATATTGTATTTATTCATCAACTGACTGAAATGTTTATTGAAAAATTCTTTACCATCGTCTGTTTGCAAGTTTTTCGGTATTCGTCCCAATTTGAAAATATTCTCCATTGCCTGAGTTGTTTCGAATGCATTCTTTCTTCTCAAAGGTACTGCCCAAGCAAATTTTGAGAATGTATCAATTACAGTTAGCAAAAATCGATAATTTCTATTGTCTAAGGAATAATTTCCCTTTTCAACTAAATCAGCTTGCCAAAGATCATCTATTCCTTTCATCACAACTCTACGACGTACAAAACGTTTTCGAGCCTGCTTATGCAATTCATTTACAACATTTCTCTTTGAAGACATCTTATTTTTCCAGTCGCTGTTTTAAGTGTGTTGTGATCTACTTGATGCACTTGCACCTATTGATACGAACATGTAATTTTCTATTCTATAAATTTTTTCTCGTAGCTCTTCAATTTCCATATCAAGAAGTGATTTATTACCATCCATTTTCTTATTGATATCCTGCAAGTGAGCATTAAGATTTTCTAACTGGAAAGCTACTTCTTGTTGCTGTTTTTTGAGTTCAGTTTGCAGAAACAATTTACTGATAACATCGTTTTCCTCCACAGCATTTGCAACATTTTTGATTCTCTTGTATTGGACATCAATGTTTTTGTTCGTATCCATAAAGAAGCCCAACAACTTAGGCGCATTTTTGGTTGAAATTACTTCAATTCTATCGTTAATATAATGCCCAAATTTATCAACGAACATGTTTTATATAAAAATCTATGTATGTATATAGTTTATAGAATTATATTAGCTTCACGTAGTTCTTCAATAATTGAGACAATTTCGTTGTTGTGATTAGTATGGCCTGCAGACTGTGATGCAAGCAGTAGTCTAAGTCGATTTACCAACTCGTTTGGATCATCCCAGTATATATAGTTTGGATTATGAGGGTTAAACTGCATCAAACCCCTTCCTAAATAATTACTTTTTGTTACATCTGATGAGCCTGTATGATTGTCTCCTTTGAAAAGTTTTCCAATAATATGTTTGTACTTATGGGCTATGCTCCCTTTGATTTGACCATCAGACTTATAGCCTCTCCTGTGGGCATTGGTAGCAAGTAATATTTTTTTTATAGATTTCAAGCTCGAATTTATCATAGTTTTTTGGTGCTTTATGAAACATTAAAGAAAAGAGCCCTGGCGTGAGCGCCCATATTTGTCCACCAACCTGTATCTTATCTTGATTTAACTCGATGGTGCTATTACCAAATCTCCATTCGTTATTATTATCTTTATGTGGACCATAGTTAGTATCTAGTTCGTTTCTCGATTGCAATAGTGATAAGTCAGAATAACTTTCTTCATTATTCGAATTTTGTGAGTAAAAGTCATCTTCATCATAATTACTGCTACTTTTACTATTAGATTGCTTAAAAATTTTTTCTTCACTTAGTTTCTTGGGCGTACTCGTTTCCAATTTTATTGTTGAATTCTGAGGATGAAAACTTTCATTGTCATCAATTCCAGTTTCCTTATCACTCGGTTCTTTTTTAACAGGTCTACCAACGTATTTAGAGCTGTTGATAAATTGTTTTAAAGGTTCTGTGATAGGCTTGAGTGTATCTGTTAATTGCTGATGTGTATCTATTGCACCAGTTTTTATACTACGAAGCTTTTTCTTCAAGATATTTCTTGTTGCCACCAAGTCTTTAAGAATTTGTTCATTCATTTTAGCTATCAGGTCAGTTCAATAGGAAGATCAGGTTATCAGGTCAGTTTAACAGCTATCAGGTCAGTTTATCAGGTACCAGATCAGCTTATCAGGTCAGTTTATCAGGTATCAGACCAGCTTATCAGGTCAGTTTAACAGGTATCAGATCAGCTTATCAGGTCAGTTTAACAGGTATCAGGTCAGTTTATCAGGTATCAGATCTGCTTATCTGATCAGTTACAATAATCACATGTATAAAGTTTGAAGTCAGATTAAATACTGCAGGGTGCATTTGATGAACAGTAAATTATATTATGATGAAGTAATCAAATGACTTTCTATAACCACCATTGTTTAGTTCATTATCTTTACTTATCACCAAAAATCCGTATTTTTCCTTTCAACATTCTCTACAAATTCGTTGAAATATTTCAAAGTTCATGTCGCTGGCAACGTGATCATCATATACATGTTTCATATTTGTCGCATCTTGTTTAAACATAATAATTACATTAGCATTATCTCTTATCAAATGTTTTGGAATCCGCGTGCAAGTCTGACACAAGTAAAATGAGTCTACTTTCTTATGACGACCCATACAAAAATATGCACGTATATTGTTTTGCTTTTCACATGCAACATCATCAAAAATCATAATTGAATTGCTTTTAGCTTCACTAGGAGGAACAACGTCCTCGTTTTCTGCAAATGTGTAGTATCCGTTTCCTTTAAGTGGTGAAATTAATTTCTTTACGTATTCATATTTAGGTTGATATAAAGATTTTGAGTACAAGTAAATATTTTCAAACTTGAGACCATTAGGACTTTCCAGCAAACTAATCATTATGTTAGTTTTTCCACAATTTGAAGGACCAACTATTAATGCTCGAATAGAATTTGGTAACAAGGAACTATGTCTTATTTTTTTACTGTCATTTGAACAAATATCAGCATTACGAACTAAAATATTTTTATGTTGTTTTATGAAGCGCATTTTAATAACTACTTGTGAAATTTGCAAACAATATCTTTTATTGTAGATTAAATTAATATGGTTGTACTTTATAACAAAAGTTTTAGTCACAAACAAACTATCGTTGGAGAAGGTTTACTAAATAAAGCAATAAGTTCTCTACCTTTTGAATTACATCTTCCTGGATACCAGTATTGTGGACCTGGCACAAGATTACAAAAGCGTTTAGATAGAGGAGATAAAGGAATTAACTTATTGGATGCTGCTTGCAAAAATCACGATATTGCTTACTCGAAAAATAAAGGCTTAAACAGCAGACATCAAGCTGACAAAATTCTTGAAAATACGGCTTGGGAAAGAGTTCTTTCAAAAGATACTGATCTTGCAGAAAAAACATTTTCATATATAGTCACCAACGCAATGAAAGCAAAAACTAAACTTGGTATGGGTGTTGAAGCAAAGAAAAGGAATACAGTGAAAAGACCATCACTACGAATTCGTATAAATGACAAAAATCTGTTTCATAAAACAATTAAATCAGCAACAAAGATATTGAAGAAGGAAAAACCACAAGATATTCATTCAGCCATTAAGATTGCTCGTAAAGCTATCAGTAAATCTCTTAAGGGGAAAAAAGCTCGTGTTATAATACCGCGTATTATAAATGTTCAAAAAATTTGTGGTTTTTTGCCCATAATACCGATTCTAACTGCTCTAGGTGCACTTGGTAGTCTAGCAACTGGAGGTTCCGCTACAGCTAAAGCTGTAAATGCAACAAAGAATGCAAAAAAACAACTTGAGGAAGCCACCAGACACAATAAGGCAATGGAGTCTATTGCTGTGGGAGAAGGACTGTACCTTAAACCATATAAAAACGGTTATGGACTTGTTTGTAAAGATCATTCAAGAAACTATTAGAAATGCTACCCAACAGACCATTATCAGAATTTGATCTAAGAAAATTTTCAAAATATATTCCACACTTTAGAGGAGTTTATATGTTGGATACACTACCAAAACGACCAAAGACTGTAGAGTGTGGAATAATCAATTTGGATTTATCAACAGGCCCAGGTACTCATTGGGTAGCATACTATAGGAACAAGAATGAAAAACAATATTTCGACAGCTTTGGAAATTTACAGCCTCCTCTAGAATTAATCAAATATTTAGGTAGAAATATTCAATACAACTACAATCAATATCAAAACTTTAATACATATAATTGCGGTCACTTATGTTTGAAATTTCTTTATGATATAACCAAAGATATTAAATAAAACACAATCATATATATTTATATACATACATATTTAAAAACATTTTCTTTTTTATTATTATTTTTTTTTCCTGTTAATTACGAAATATATGAACATAACATATTTTTTACTGCCAAACGGGGTACTGGGAGTTTGGTATTAAAAACTCGTTCATCTCGCTTTCTAAGATCAGGTTTCGCTCTCCTTTTCTTTGTAGTCGATATTTATTATTCGAAAGATCTTCTAATTCTGCATTGGTCAATGCATTGTATCGGTTGGGGAGAAACATTATGTGGTTTTCCAGCTCAAGTTGAACTGTTTCCCCATACTTTGTTGTTACTCGCTTTGCACGTACGATAGTGTGTTTGGATAATTCATCTAGATCCTTTATATGGATTAAGGATTTTGTATTGTACGAATTAAATTTTTCCACTAGATCCATTGCGGTAGAAATTTTTCACAACTTATAGCTTTGAACTTTTATTGCAAACTAATCTCGGTTTTAGCTTTCTAGACTGTAAGAAGCTTAACAGAAAATCATTATACAATGATTTTTTTGTTTTATTTTTGACAAAAGACGAAGTGAGGAAAAATTAAATATATATATAAGTATTTAAAACTAAGTAGTTGAAAAAGGATAGAGAGATGTCATATATACGTATTCATTTTTTTGAGTCGAATTTTAAATTATTTTCTGGACTAAAAACGCTGACATGGTTTTTTTTAATTTCATAACATACACCTTAGTACTGGTTCGTTGAAAACAATTATTAGTAGAGAACTAACAGTCAAAAAGATCGGAAGTAAATTTTAGTAATAGTATAAAATATCTCATAAGATCATGAGTGACATTAGAAACAAGCTCGCACAATTCTTAGTTGATTTTGAGAGATGTGTAATATACGAACACATGGAAATGGTGAAAATGTTCCTCGACATGTTGAATGAAAATGATGATTTTGGTATAATGGAAGATGAGGACAAGGACGATGGTCACTTTAAGTCTTGTCCATGGAGCAATCCAGATTGTGAGGAGGGGCCAGATACCTGTCGGTGCTCCGTATTTTACTTAAGAAAAATGATGATAAATCATTTAATTAATTCATATTATGCAATATTTCGATGAAACTAAATAATAAATCACCAAACAAAATAAAACAAATTCTGAATGTTTTTTCATTTTAAATATATTTGTACAATTTTTTTGTTTATTTCTCTTAACAATACAAAAATTTTTTTACTTATTGATAAATTTAACTACTTAAATAAACATAAAAATTATTACTTAAAAATAGGAATACAGTTATAGCACTGCTTCTTCCTCTTCTAGTCTTGAAATTTCCCACAGTAGCATGTCAAGTTCATAATCAGGATTAGTTTCCTCGATTCGAAAATGATACCATGCATATGTACTCATCTTATCACTTCTTATTTTTCTTTTATCGTCTGCATAATTTAATACTACTTTATTTATTTCATTTGTATAAATTTGATGAATTTTTTATTTAAATTTTAGCATATCATCATACACAGTCGACTTATTGAATAAGCAATTTCTATATGAAGCTATACTATAATTATTAAGAATGCACTTCTTTACTACTTTCGATTTTTTAGTATCACTTTGATATTGCACACTAAAAGAGTACATTTTTGGCCGCAATCCTACAAATTCCTTCATTGCCTTTCCACAATTCTCATCCTTCATCATACCCAATACCTTTTTGTTTACCAGAGGAAATCCATATACATTGTCTTTTGGGTAATCTGATGTATCAAACTTATGGTCGAGGTCAGTTTTTATGTCAGCGTAAAAGTCTTCTGTTTTTACTGTGTAAGTGAAAGAGTCAGTATCCATATAATTCAGTGATAAGTTCGACTTGAATTTGGGTTGCATGTACCCATAATGGAAATCATACATTTTCCATTTGGAGAGCTCAAGTACACAAAATCCTAAATATATAGGTTTATTGTAATAGATTTTTACTCTCTTCATTTTAATTGCAACCATATCCTAAGAAAATATTGACAAACTATGAAAATTAAATTTAGATATCCAATCTTGATTACGGTTTGTCCTATTCCAGTTCGTAACTATTCGTACATCTTTTCTCTTTTCCACATTCTCCATAGTTTTACCATATACTGCTTTATTTAGTAATTTGAAGAAATTTTTCTCAAATGCGTTTTTTGCAGTTGCTCTATGTTTGGTGTTTAAGTCTATATAACTTTTCAACCAGGTTGATTGTTTATAAGTGAGAATCCGATGCACTTTGCTTAGAACTAGACCATACTTCAAACATTGTCTGAGAACTCTATAGTGTATGACGTATGTTTGTTTTGTGGAAAAATCTGCAATTAATTTAGTGTGCTTTGTTTGCTGAATTTTCTTATTTTCTGGACAGAAAGGTAGGTCACTGTGAGAGTCATGCAAATGAGAAGGACAGTCTAAAGTAACTTCATAGACATATCCATCACTTGAATTATCACCTATGGTTTTAGGATCCAGATTTAGCTCTTCAGCTGACAGCCATCTAAATCCACCATAAGGTAAATACTCAGACATAGCCCAACCGTAGAGGTTATTTGCGTCTAAGTACACAATAAATTCTGAGGGCTTTTCTCTATCGAAATCAGGTAGATCTTTGTTGTTAGCCTTTGAATATCGGTTACTGCATTGTACAAGTCCACCACGTATTCCTTTCTTGAAGAAATTGTACATATCTATGTCCGTCAAAAGCTCTAGTTCTATATTTGTGTACTTTAGCATAGCATCCCACGATAGTCCTGGTGCAGTGTAGTATTGACATGGATCTAAGTGGTAGATGTTCTTGCAAACCTTTTTAAAACTTTCAAATATATCTGCAAGTAAGAGCACATCCGTTTTTAAATATACTTCCATGTAATCTTGCAAGGTTTTGCAGCCGAAAGCATTCCAAACTTCTTTTGCATGGTCATAGTCTTCAATCGAGCACTCCTTATTATTGAGATGGTTGAAGAAATTTTCCCTTGCTGGAAGTTCACCAACATTCAATTTTTCAAAAGAATTAAGAAAATTATAGGGAAAGACACCTTTTCTTCTCACTAGATCAAACTCTTTTTTTGTTTTAAATTGTCTTTTAATGATGTGAAAGTCTTGTTCTGAAAGATTATTAGCTAAAGATTCTAAGCTTGCAGGCATAAAGCGAATTGTGTCTAAAAATCTAAGTTCAAGGTTGTAGTTGTCGGTCATTTTTGAAAATCTAGATAGTGATATGTATAATTCTTTGTTGAGCGGAAGGACTTTTATATTGTCAGATTTTTTACCTAACTCTTTAACAAAAAGATGCGCGTCATAAGATGAATAATTGTGGAAATAGATTGGTATAAATTTTGGAATTTGAAATTTTAAATTGCATCTGTTATGAGCTGCTCCTCTAAATTTACCACTTATGTCCACACCTTAATACGGGAACCAATCACATATGGAATGTTAAACTGGCCGCTAATAAAGAACGCCCTCGTTTTGTCTTGATTGCCTTTCAACAAGAAAACAAGTTTGTTCATTGTGATCTTACTAACTTAAAAGTACATTTAAACTCAACCTCTTACCCATATGACGATCTTAATATAAAATTCAAAAATGAGCGCTATGCGATTCTATATGATATGTATCTAAGATTCCAACAAAGCTACTACATGAAACAACCCCAACCTCTTCTAACAGGTCAAGAGTTTAAAAATAACGCTCCAATTATTGTAGTTGATATCAGTCACCAAAACGAAACGCTCAATACCAGACCAATCGACATAAAAATTGAATTTGAAACAGCAACAAATATTCCAGCAAAAACATCAGCTTACTGCGTTCTTATTCATGACCGCGTAATAGAATACATACCAATAAAAGGTCAAGTCCGGAAGCTCTTATAAATTAAATAACATGGATGGTGATATTGTTTTTGTAGACTTGCAAGGTTTCAAAACTAATTCAAATGACTTCATCGCAAAAGAACTAGCTGTAGTTTTCAGCAACAAGGAATGGTTCAATTTCATCATAAAACCTCCTTTTGATTTCGCATGCTTATCAGCCAAAAAACAGAGAGAAGCAGTTTGGTTAACAAAAAACTATCATCATATTAACTGGAATGATGGATCAGTCTCATTTCAAAGCGCTTGCAAGTTTTTAAAATCGAATATAAGAAATTCACAAATATATGTTAAGGGGGGAGAGAAGAAAAAATGGCTGGAAAAAATTATTCATCAAACAGTTTATAACATTGAAGACATTGGCTGCATTAATTTCAAACAAATGGAAACTAAGCATTCAATATATCTCTATTGTAGCTATCACGACTATGGTGTTTGTGCCTTAAGGAATGCAATTTTACTTAAAAATGAAAGTCTTAACAAACTTTTAAATAAATGCTTATAAAAATTAAAATAAATGTCTTTTTATTTCAAACAAAAAAACCTACATACATATTTATTTTTTTCAGAGAACACACAAACAAACATACACAATGGTTCATTCATTCATTCAAATGGTCAAGGAAATATTTGGGCACAAAGAATAAACGCTTATTATTTGTTTGTATGTATATGCGTAAATGAAATAAATTTGTAGATATTTATGTACGCATGAATATGTACATCTTATCACATTTTATACTGACCAGGAAAGCAAGAAAGCGGACTGTCATACAGACTCACCAATCGTCACACACACAGACTGTCTGACAGCCAGACATTCCAACCGCCACTCAGAGCACCAAAAACACACACACTTAAACATAGCATAAATATTCATATTCTACAAAATACAGAAATCGCACCACCATCCAGATCCCCAAATAAAATCCATCGATGATCGTCATGTATAAAATAAAGAAAACATCAGTTTCAATATTTATGCAATAGTAATTTTTTTTTTCACAACGTCTTCAAGATCAGAATAATCAAATTATTCCTCCAGACTCAAGCATTGCAAGCAAAAAAGTAAAAAAAAAAACACTGAATTGCTGGACGAGAAATCTTAAGTAAACACACCAAATTTTAATAAGCAAAAAAATAAAAGAAAAAATCTCACTCCAGCAAGAAGGAACGAACCACAAACATTAAGGGTATCCATATATAACTACTACACTTTTTAAATAGTGTAATTCCTAAAAATACTTCAAAATTTTTTTATTCACCAGGCGTACACAGTGTAAATGGACAGACAGAAATTCCCACGCTCACATACCGACGGACATGTATTCTCAAGGTCACATATGGACAGACACAAATTCCCACGCTCACATACCGACGGACATGTATTCTCAAGGTCACATATGGACAGACACTAATTCCCACGCTCACATACCGACGGACATGTATTCTCAAGGTCACATATGGACAGACACAAATTCCCACGCTCACATACCGACGGACATGTATTCTCAAGGTCACATATGGACAGACACTAATTCCCACGCTCACATACCGACGGACATGTATTCTCAAGGTCACATATGGACAGACACAAATTCCCACGCTCACATACTGACGGACATGTATTCTCAAGGTCACATATGGACAGACAAAAATCCCACGCCTACCCCAACATTATATTAAAAAAACAACAATGTGAACGCCCCTATTAAACCGTGGGAAAAAATACACACACGAACACACACAAAATGAAATTTGAGAATTTTGTGAAATTTGAGAATTTTGGCGATTAAAATTGAAAAATTTCAAATTTAATTGCTGAAATTTAATATTTTTAATGGTCACAGCACATACAGTTCCCTACTACTATCGGCTTCGACAGTACTACAATCATCGTCTTCTTCTATTTCGTACTTCCTTGTCTAAAAAAAGATCTTTAAAAGAAAATAACATCTCTTGAGATAATAATTTTTCTGCTTGTGGGATTATATAACCGATAGGCTTTTGTTGTATATGAATGTCCAAAAAAATTGAATTTTATTTCCTTTAGGGAAAAATGTTCCTCCTTTTGGTTTTGGACCCTTGTTTAGTATTACTGCGTTACACCAAAATGACTTCAGATGGGAAAACTGAAGGCTTTTTACCTATCCAATTTTCATATTACGTCATATTACCCAAAACTCTAATAGGTAAACAATTCCTAAAGTACGTTGCGGTATTAATTGGTTCTCCCCATAACATATGTGGTAGGCCAGATGCTTCTAGGATACATCGCGCCATCTCGAAGGATGTTCAATTCGCTCACTCAGAAATTCTAAATTTAAATTCTTTAAATTTTGAATTTATGAACTCTCTTCCTTTGTCACTCCGCACAACTTTTATACTGCAGCCTGTCTGTGTCTCCGCAGTTGCAGCAAAAATGCACTGTGCGTCAAAAGCATCTGACTTGTTTTTTAGGAAATATGTTGATGTGTAACTTGAGAAATTATAAAATTATGTGCTGCAATAAGACGCAACACCTAAAGTTTTCGTTGCATTCGGCCCACAGAAATCTGCATGCACAAGTTCTAGCAAATCATAAGTTTGTACATTTTCATAATTTTTATAAGGCTTTGAAATATGGTAGCCTTAACAATACTTTTATATCAAATTAAATAATTCAAACTTTGAACTGAAAAATGGACAATAGACAACGTTAATTTTATTAAATTGATTCAGAAGATACTTTTCAAAGTTCGCAGACTCGAAATAAGAGACCTAAAATACAAGTAGATTATTTGTTGTACTATCATAAAGCAGAATTTGTGGAAAGATTCCGATTAGAAAACACTCTTGCGAGTACATATTACAAAAGATTAGCGAACGTTTACATTCAAAATGACGGAGGTTTCTATATATATACGTACATACATTTACATATAAATTTATACGCAAATAATAATAACTATTATTTTAGGTATTAGCAAGAATATACACTATAAAACTGGATTCACCCATGGTTTCAGAACGAATTTCACGTTCGGAAACATGTTTTTTATATGTAGTTTGACGTTTCTGTTTTAGAGAGTGAGAGAGAGAGAGAGAGAGAGAGAGCGAAAGAGAGTAACGTGTTTCGGAACCTGAATTGGTTTAATTTTAATTCACGTTCCGAAACATTGCAACTGCGATGCCAGAAAGTTTAATTTCTTAAGTGAAGTAGAACTGAGATGCCACAGCATATTATATGTACATATGTATAGTAAAATACAGAACTTGTTTTATAGTTTTGTATATATAACAACACACTTGCTTCGTATTGTTTGTGTATATAATAAAATACGGAGCATTTGTTTTGTATTAAAAAATATATAACTGATGAATATTGTTATAAATAAAATTAAATAAATAGTGATATTGCTCAATTGTAAAACTCACACACATAGTTTACAAAATTATTTCACATGGCAGCCTTGATGTTGCAGAACAAATGCGCGAAGTGGGTGAATCGCTTCAGAGCACACTCTCAAAAAACTAGAAATGTTGTCCAACGTCAATATCGTTCTGAAACCATGGGTGAATCCAGCTTTAGAAGACGCATGTCGAACAAAGCACGAAATAAAATTAAAAATTTTTTATTGGTGCCGGCGGTAAGGGAAAAAACGATGAAAGAAGAAGAAATTGACGTGTTTGATCGTTGTTCATCGAACATGTTTAAAGTTGGTTTCATCAAATTTAACTCAAGGTACGGAATGGAAGGTGGAAAAATATATAAGCAAAAAACACATGCAAACTTGTTTGAAGATCTTTACAGAAAAAACTACCTTCCTTTCAAAATTTTGTTAAGGAGTGAGCTACAATATTTATGTGCGTGTGTAATTTATTTTGCTTTACATGATGAATGTAAGTGAGAAAATATAAAACAACTTAATATCGGGCGGGAAATGCTGGGTAAAGATGTGTAAAATATTTTCAAGACATTTTAAAGGTTTACGATTTTTTATTTATTTTAGGGCAAATTTGGCGGGGAAAATGTCTAATGCCCGAAGAAGATTGCCCAAAATTCTTTATACATATATGCGACCATAATTTTGAAAGGTCATTCATTTGGATAAAAAATTAAAGGCGGAAGCAAAGACTCTCATACTCAAGTATGTAGTGACGAAATCCAATGGTTTATTTATTCTATTTCTCATGTTTTTTAAAAACACAATTTTTAAGTAACTTAATATATTTTCTTACACTTCTTGCTGTGTATGTTTGTATATTCGTATATATGTACATACATACATAAGTATGGCTGTTATTTATTTACATAATTCTTTCATTACAAAAAACCGTCCTTTTATTGTTTTGTTTTTTCCAAATGTACATACATTTTTATTTTCTTCAATGTTTAGTCTGCACACACTGAATTTTTTTTATGGAATATATTATAAAATTTTTCATATATTTTTCTAATAAATATTTCTATTAATATTTTTAGACAAAAAATATTTTAAAATGCAATATTTTTTATAGTAAAAAGTTCATTCATAATGAAAATGATAGTAGAAAAAATTTCAGAAGAAAAATTTTTCTCTAGAAAAAAATTCCTTGATTATAAATTTTATAAGCTACATTTCTTCATAAAAAAATTGTAATAAGAATCTTCCAATAGAAAAAATTTTATAATGCAAATATTTAAAATAATATATATATATATATATATATATATATACAGAAAGAAAACTTTTATATCGATAATTTTTATGTCGAAAAGTTTGTGTATGAAAAACTTTTCCGTAGAAAAGTTTTTATAAAAAATTTGTCGTACATAGAATAGAAATGCTTAATCTGTTTATAACTTTACTGCGTGAGCATTTTTCATGGGAGATATTTAGAATTAGAAAATTTCTTTATTTATAAAATAGTTTTATATACAAAATTCCATTACATTATTTTATTTCAGTTATATAAAGAAAAGTAAAAAAGAAGTAAACTGTCGACATGTTTACATGAAACGTCTGACGAATGATTCGAAAATATATGCTTATAAATAATTTGGCAAAAAGTTCCTTTTTTTTAACATATTAATTAATTGAATTCATCTATCAAAAATTTTCTATAACTTAGAGCAGATTTCAAATAATTGACTAAATTTGGCCAGTCTTCATCGTCTTCCCAATTCAAGATTTTTATAGTTTCTTCTTCCCTTAGCCGTGCTTTTTGGAAATATGCAGTCCGGAATTCATTAAGTGACGAACAAATATACCAAAGAAATGTTGAAAAAGTGCAATGTGTAGTTGTGCCACCAAATTGATTGGAATTCAGTTCAATAAGCCCTCCTCGTGCTTTTAAGATCCAAGATATCGTGCTTATATTAAAGTTGGAGTTCAAGTACTGTATTCCTCTTTGGTGGTCTAAATGTTTGTATACTCGTGTACTGCTTTCACTCTTTCTTCGCAATCTTTCATTTAAAGAGTTTGTTTTTAACTTATTGAGTAGGTCCGTGCTGAAGTTATGCCAAAGTTGTTGTGTGAGATTTGTTCCCGGCCAAGGTAAATCCACCGACGCGGCTATAGATTGTAATTCCTTTACCCAAAAGATGTTCCTGCTTAACATAACTAGTGAGAGTTCATGAGGTAATCTGATTTCTGAGTATATAAACATCGCTCTCTTAATGTAATCTAGATGTAATGCAAGTGTAAACAAATGGCTTTCTTCAGCCGCAGTTTCAAGCATCAATACATAATTTGGTGTAAAGCTCGGCAATTTTAAAATTCGCTTCATAAAATATCGTTGTAGTTTATCTACTTCTTCAAAAAGACTGAAGCCCCATACCTGTGCAGAATAGGATTGTATTGTCCGGCATACAGCTAAATAGACTTTCTATTTCATTTCCAAATTTATTTTAGGTTTATCAACTAAAGTCTTCCATGTTAAGCATATCGCGTTTTTCGCTTGGCTGTTTCTCTTTTCGACATGTTTATTAAACTTTAGCTTTGGCGTAAATACAACGCCAGGGTATTTAAACTCTGAAGTGATTTTAATTTGCGTTCCAATAAAAAACCATTTTTCATCATGTCTTAGTCTGCCTCCGTTCCTAAATACTAAAATTTCTGATTTGCTTAAATTTACATCTAAATTCTAAATGTTGCAAT
The DNA here is from genome assembly GCA_963675445.1 of Linnaemya vulpina. Lineage (NCBI taxonomy): Eukaryota > Metazoa > Arthropoda > Insecta > Diptera > Tachinidae > Linnaemya > Linnaemya vulpina. Next base: position 20,071,986 of record OY776281.1, read on the forward strand.
ACTCCTCTAAATTTTTTATCATATTTTGCAGCGTGGCTATGTCATCGGCTAATATGACGATATCATCTGCGTATAATAAAAGTCGAATATTTAGGTTTTCTACCATAAGCCCACCTTCCAAACACCCGTGTACATCATTTATATACAGAGAAAAAAGTAAACGCGAAATCAAACATCCTTGTCTTACGCCTGATTTTATTTCAAAATATTCAGAAAGTGCCTCTCCAGTCCACACAGCTGACTGTGGATTACTATATATAGTTTCTAAGAAACTAACAAATTTATGGGAAACACCCATTCTATACAATTTATATATTAAAGATTTTCTTATGATACTATCAGATGCGGCTTTGAAATCGACCAAAAATGCATAAACTTTCTTTTTTTCTGATAATTTTAGGGTGACAATTGCTGATAGATTGTATATATTACCAACTGTTGAATAGTTTCTTCGAAAACCAGCTTGATACTCCATCATTATACCTCTAGACTCTACCCAATTAACCAAACGCTCTATAATTTTCAGGCTGACCGGCGTCTCCCTTTTTGTATATACGAAAAATAATGGTTTTATTAAAGGATAGGTCGATTTTGGCCCCAGAAAAAATGTTGTTGTAAGTTTGTTCCATCTGTATATAGAATTCGTTTGTGGCATTTAAAAAGAATTCGTAAGGTATCCTGTCCTAACCTGGAGCTTTATTCAATTTCACCTTCTTTAGCATGAATTTGATTTCATCTACTGTTATGGGGCTATCAAGAAAATTATCTTCACGGAATATTGGAGCATAAGACATGCACACTTCAGTTTGCGGTAGGCTTAGAAGTTTTTCAAAATACTGCTTGAACGATGCTGCCGACATAATAAGTCCAATTTTATACTCATTATTTCTTAATTCATTTACGACATTCCACCACTGCTTGCTATCGTTTAACTTGTTAATTTTATTCACGATTGCTTGATAAAATTTTATTTTGCTTCTATGGCAGATTGCTTTGTATATTTTTTGTGCTGTAACGTATCTTTCTTTATCATCTGTGCAATTAGAATTTCTATATATTTTGAGGTATTCGAACCTTTTTCGTCTTGCATTGTGACATTTACTGTCATACCATTTTTGTACGGGATAAAAAAATCTATACTGTTTTTTTTGTTGCTGGTGGGGATTTTTTAATTATTTCACAAAAATCATTTAGACATCTATCACTTGAGCTAAAGGAATTTAAGTTAAGGTTTAGGCGGTGATGATATTGTTCTCTATCATTTGCGTATTTTATATTCAAAGCAAGCATAATAGGAAAATGATCAGACCATATTTTGTCTTCGACCACAAATTTACTTATATAATTTAACAGTTCTTGAAACGAAGCACAGATATCATTTACCGATTCTCCGGTAGTGTTGGCATATGTTATACAACCTTCTTCATCCCCATTTGTTCTTCCATTTAAAATTAGAAGATTGTTATCCGTGCAAAATTCTACGAATTTTCGTCCAGTTTTATCCTTGGTTTTTCTAATATCATACCCCGCATTAAATAAATTTCTATACACGTCTATCATTTCCTGATTAAGCTGCCCAATTCTTACATTCATATCACCTATTAAGATAGGATTTATAACGTTTGTTTCCTCAAATAGGTTTTCTATAGATTTAAAATCAATTTCCCAATTCGCAGGTCGTAAGTATATAGGAACGATCGTAAAGTTGGTTTATTGTGTATGGATTTTCAAAAGAAATAACCCATGTTCTCTAATTATTTCGTAATTAATACCCAATTGCACCAAACTTTTGCGGATACCACACATCAACCCTCCACTTGCTCTCTCATAGGAGATATATAAGTATATATCATCTAGTGCTCAGAAGGTTAAAATTTTATATCAATAAAAAAGGAAACTACTATTTGTAATATGTTTTATTGCCAATAAAGTAATTCGAATTTAAATACCATTGATATTTTATTTTACGAAGTAGAAAGTAGTCCTCAAAAATTACATCAGATATTGCACATGTATGTAGGTATTAACACTTCGTTGCGAGTCGATATTTATTTCTTTCTACAAAAATAAAATGCATATTCCTTACCCTACATTAATACAAACAATTGTTAAACTCATTTTCTTATTCACATACATATTTTCTTAAATAATAATGCGTTTGAGGTCGTAAAGCAAAAATGCGCACAGTTGGTCGGAAGAGATTCTAAGTAAATGGTTTTGGTTATGGACGAAATTATCATATGAAAAGAATTAAGGTATAATCAGAGTTTAGATTTAATAGATGAATTCGAAACAACAGGTTTTCTAAGATCTAAAGTATTGGTACTCATGCGTGTGCTTTTTTGGTAAAATCATTGTTTTCTAATGGGAGTATAATTTAAAAAAATTCTCGTGAGATTTGCAACTCAATTTTTTAGCAGAACTGTTAAGCTGCTATTAAAACAATATTCAAAACTACACAATTTAAGAGCTATTCCGCAGAAGTGACCCTTTCAACAGCTCAGTTTGTGAACAAATTGGTAAGATTTTCGATTGTCTTAATAGTGGTTCCCTTTATGGCGATAACTGCTACAGATCTGGAGTTCAAGTTAACAATGAACCTCGCAAATTTATACAAAACTTTATGAAATATCTGGGTGACGTGGAATTCGTTGACCAGAAAAAGCATGTTTTCTTTTTAAATGGTATGAAGCTATTAATTCAGTCCATCTACTGGTTAATGACATTTTAAAAGAAGGGGGGTATGCCATGACAAACTTTCTTAATCACAACAAGTTAGAAAATATATTTTCTCTACTGCGCCAAAGGGAGACAACAATAGCAACCCTTCCGTAGCCGAGTTAAATATTATTTTGGCAAATGTTATGGTTGCTAAAATTATTCAATCAATTTTTTCCAGTAACTGTGAAATCGAAAAAGACCATATTGACCAAATTGATACTTATGATATCAAAGAGTAATGATTATTCTATATATTCTTCAAGTGAACATACAGAAATAGGCTCTAATGAAAGGGTTGATGTTGATTTTGACGATGATGTATATGCAGATTACCTTTTAGAAGATAGTTTTCATAATTCGGAGCACATAAATTTTGAACTGCTTTCCTTGAGATACTTCGTTGGGTATATTGCATTTAAATTATTCCAAAATTGCAATGCGAAAAATGCTGTAATGAGCTTAAAAACTCATTTTTAGTACAAAATCAATTCTTCTATTTTAACAAAGCGAATGTATTCAAAATTTTTAGCTCATCATGATTTAATTTATATTTCAATTCAATTCATATATAAGACAAAATGAGTTCATTTAAAATAAAACAGGTCAATTCCTGAACGGTTTACATATCCACTAAAATATATCATTCCATAACAGCGCCGCCATCTGTACAGAATTCTAATTTTGTAATTTACCTGCGCCAATTAATAAAATTTATTGATACTTCATTTTTCAATAAATAATATATTTATATATATATATATATATATATATATATATATATATATATGTATATATGTATATATAAATAAGAAATTTATACAAAAAATGTTTATGTTATGTGAACTTTTTAATTATTCTAGTTTTTTGACCTCTTTTGTTATTAATAAAATGGACTAATATTTTTAAGCTTAAGCTCTTTATTTTTATATATATTAAATTATAAATAGCTTTTCGATATTTCGTCAAACCTGTGTGACTTCTTCAGGAAATTTATTTTGTATTTGATGTGAAAAAATTATTTTTGTTTATGAAACAAAAATAGGGAAATTATTTGTCAACAAAATACAAAAAGAATCAAACTAAATTTAAAAAAATTTAAAATACAGGAACAATAATAAACAATTTAAATCTATACATGCATATATAGTTAAACAAGAAACATTCCTAAAATGAATTTTCAATACTACTTATATATATATATCTTAGAAACAAATTCAAGAAGTATATAAACAAATTTGTTTAAATATAAAATACATATTATGACAAAATATTGAACATTATGTGTATGTACATGTATATATAATCCAAAAATATTTTTCTCTAAACATTTCTTAACTTTACATATCTATATATACATACATATACAATAAGCATATACAATCAAAATGCATATACACATATGTATATATAAATATATACACATCCTAATCAACAAATTTCAGAGAGTTTAAAACAAATTTTAATTGAACTTAAAATATGTGGACAATAACAAAATAACTAAACCTATACATATGTACATTTAAATGTAAAATTCTATCTTTTATCAACTAAGTGTCTGTAATTTTGAGCTACATTTGCTGTATCTGCCTTAAAATTAATCCTTCTTGTGATTGGTGTATTTATTATGTGTAACATTTCTAACATAAATCCACATTTATAATTATTTTCTGTGTTTAATATTGAAACATTTTCAAAGTTTGGATAATGATCAAACCTAGCACAATATGAAGATAATGCTGTTTCCTGCGAATTTATATGCTATATCTTTGATCAGTCTTATGTCCTGCTATCCTAGTTTTTAATTTATTCTTAGTTGTACCTATATACACCATATTACAATTCTCATGGTCATTTCCGTTACAAGGTATTTTATAAACCAAATTTGATTTATCTAATTTATTTATTTTATCTTTTGTCTTACTAAAAAACCTGTTTAATGTATTATGTGTTCTATAAGCTACTGTATATATTCCAGAATCACAAATTCCTGATTTACTTATGCGTTCTGATAATCCAGATACATAAGTCAAAGATTTGTATATTTTTACATTTATATTTCTATTAATGATACTATTTCTTACTTCATATTGATATATTAATTTATTTATTAACCAAGTTGGAAAATCATTATTCCTTAATATGCATTTAATTCTATTCTTATTTTTCCTATGAAATCTAATATCACTAATTGTTAGAATTCCTTGCTGTGTTTATAATAACTTTTTTATTATGCTTTGAATAATAATTAATAATTCTTCCTGAAGATGTTGGTTTCTGGTACCAATCTATTAATAAATTTCTATTCTTCCTAATTATTAAGGTATCTAAGTATGGAATTATACAGTTAATTTCTTTTTCCATAGTAAATTGAATGCTATTATTAAACTCATTTAGTGTTTTCAACATATTATCTATTCCACCTTCTGAAATTATGCAAAATAAATCATCTACATATTTCGTCATTATTCTCGATTTAATGTTCACTCGCTCAATGCAATCGTCAAGCAGTATCTCCATAACAATATCAGCAACTATAGGAGAAGCTGGAGATCCCATTGGTAGACCTTGTTTTTGTAAATATATATTTCCATCATATTGAAAATATCTGTTATCTTCTATACAAAATCTCAATATTCTTAAAAATAAGCATTTATCTATCTCTGTATATCTCTATTATATCCCATTTTTATCTCCAGCCTCTCCTATAGTTGCTGATATTGTTATGGAGAGATTGCTTGATAATTGCATTGAGCGAGTGAACATTAAAACAAACCCAAAAACATTTTATGGGCGTGGCAATTTTTTGCACCTAAATTAGCTAGGTACGTAGACATATTTTACCCTAACTCGGGAACGAGTCATCCGATTTTAAAAGGTAAAACACCAGAAGATGTGTAACAATCTTCAGATATTAATCGAGAAAAAAAATTTTTTCGCGCAAAATTCTTAATTTTTTTCAGATTAAAAATGAAATTAAAAAAAATTTAAAGCTAATATTCACCACTTTGCACCTTTATCTCATTTTCTTTTTATTCTTGAATTCCTTTTTGTACCTTATACTTCTTTTTATGGGTTTAGTTGAATAAACGTTTGAATTGAAAACGGTCGTGTTCTTAATCACTAACAAAGGTTATGGGCCCAGACCCGCTTGTATATTGAAATAAATTATATATATTAAAATAAATTATTAATAAAAGTAATAGGAAAATAAAAAAAATTAATTCTGTGGCCAGTGTGGAAAAACTCAATGGCGAAAATTACGCGACGTGGTCTATACATTTAAAAACCCTGTTAGTTACTTTAGACCTGTGGGACGTTGTCCAAAGTGCATGTCCAGTGGAAGATGACAAAGAGGCAAGTTGGAAGAATTTGGACCAGAAGGCTCTCGCGATGATTAATTTGAGTGTAAGGCCCGGTGAACTCATTCATATCAAGGACTGTAAAACGGCGAAAGACGAATGGAATTCCTTAAGCGGGCTCTACAAGGCAAACACAGCTTGTCGAAAGGTAAATCTCTTCAAGAGGCTGGCACGGTTCAAAGTAAACCCAGGTGAAAAGATTTCAGGACAAATTGGAGATTTTCGTGGTATAATAGATGACCTAAAAAGCATTGGTGTTGTACTGAACGAAGATTTTGCTGCTGTGTTGTTGTTGTGTCCTTTACCAGAGGAGATGGAAAGCTCTGTTGTTGCTGTAGAGAGCAGAGACGATTTGCCTGGCATAGAACAGTTGGTTTCAAAAGTGTTGGAAGAAGAGCACCGCCAAGGAGACAAAAATAATTATAACGCTGATCGAGTTTTTTCTGCTAGTGAAAGACACAAATATGAACCAAATAAAAACAACAAATTCAACAGAAAGAATAATCGTGTGGAAAAAGACAGCAGACGCAGTAACATAAAATGTTCAAATGTGGATAAATATTATGCTGCAAATAAACAAGTGGCAAATAGGGAGCAGTGAATTTTAGACAGCGGCAAATATAAGCAAATTCAATGAGTTTTTTCATACTGTAAATTTTTCTGGAAATAGCGCGAATATTGTGAGCAAAGAAAACAAAAAAATTATGTTTGCAGTGAAAGAGAATGGTATATATTTTGCTAAAGTAAAAAGCACGGAAGCGGCAGAGTATGTGTGTGGCGCAGCGGTCAAAAATGATTTAATTAAATGGCATGCTAGATTCGGTCACTTAAACAGCAAAGATTTGAGTGTGTTAAGCAGCAAAGGTATGGTACGAGGGTTAAGTTTAAGGTTACCGGAAAATTTTCAATGTGTTACTTGTGCAGTTGGAAAAATTTCCTCAAAACCGTTTAAGTCGTATTCAAAAGTAAACTCAAAAGCAGTGCTAGAGTTGGTGCACACGGATTTGTGTGGTCCATTTAGGGAGAAATCACAAGGCTGTGCGTTGTATATTATGACGTTTATAGATGACTTCTCACGATATGTTTTCACATATTTTTTGAAGCAAAAATCAAATGCTTTTGATGTTTTTATGCAGTTTATTGCTACGGTGGAGAAGCAGAGTGGCCGTAAATTGATGCAGATCCGAAGTTATAATGGTAAGGAATACTTAAATTCCAAGTTTAGAGATTACTTTCAGAAAAATTGTATCCTGCATCAAACAACTGTGAGTCACACACCGCAGCAGAATGGTATAGCCGAAAGGGCGAACCGCACTCTTGTTGAGATGTCCCGCTGTATACTACAAGAATCTGGTCTACCTCAAAATTTATGGGCAGAAGCCATAAGCACATCTACATACATAAGAAACAGAAGTCCAACAAAAATTCTTGGCAGAGTGACTTCATAGGAGAAATGGTACAACAGAAAGCTATCTTAGGACATTCGGATGCGATGCTGTAGTTTTACAGAAGAACCCAAAAGGTGGTAAACTAATGCCAAAAGGTGTAAAAATTAAACTGGTTGGTTATGAAAGTCTGACGAAAGGGTATCGGTTGTATAATTCAGAAAAGCGTGAAATAGTGAAGGCCAGAGATGTCATTTTCTTTGAAAATTTTTTTGAGAAAATCCAGGATGAGGAAGAATGTCTAGAAGAGTTTTATACTAATGTCTTTCAACAATAAGATGAGGCCCATAACACAGTTAAGGTTGATAAGTTTCATTCCCCGAATCAGTCATCGAAACCGCAAGTACGTAGAAGAAAAAACGGAAGACGTTGAGAATATTAAGTTTGAAGAAAATAAAAAAAGGGGACGAGGTAGGCCGAAGTTGATTTTTACAGAACAACCAGGTCGTACAAAGAAGGTGTATGCGTCAGCAAACGAATTTCTTAATTCTGTGATTGAGAACCCAAAAACTTTACCTGATGCATTGAACTCTGATGATGCACCAGAATGGAAGCGTGCGATGGAACTTGAGTATAATTCCCTGCTGAATAACAACACGTTGATACTTGTTGATAGGCCAAAGTCTGCAAATATTGTTGAAGCAAAATGGGTTTTTTGCTATTCAAAGAAAACCGGATGGTTCTGTCGTACGGTATAAGGCTCGATTGGTGGCACAGGGATTCTCTCAGAAATTTAATATTGATTATCACGAAACATATGCACCGGTTGTACGCCACTCTACTACTAGAGTTATCCTGTCAATGGCAGTTCAATACGGGTTACTTTTGAGACATATAGACATTGTTGCAGCATATTTGAATGGCGAACTTGAAGATGAGGTTTTTATGGAGCAACCACCAATGTTTAAGAGCTCAACTCATCCCAATAAATTCTGCAAGTTGGTGAAGGCTTTGTATGGCTTACGTTAGGCAGAAAGAGAGTGGAATAAGAAAGTCTCAAGTATTCTCTTGGAGATGAAATTTCAGCGGTGTAATACTTACAACTGTGTATATTTTCGTAGAAACGGTGATTCGATTAGTATCATTGCGTTATATCTTGACGATATGATGGTGGCGTCTTCTACGGAAACCGAGATGAAACAAATAATCACAAATCTTAATGAATATGTTGAAGCTGACGATCGGGGACCAATTTCGTTTTATTTGGGATTAGAAATTGAACGAGAGAGCCAAAGTAGCCCAATAAGAATTCACCAAAAACAGTACACATTAGAACTACTTAATTCCTGGAACATGATAAATTCTAAACCAGCATCAACCCCTTGGACAAATGGCACTATTTTGAAAAAATGTGATGGTGATAATTGTCAATTGAATCTAAGGGAGTATCAAAGTTTGATAGGAAGCTTAAATTATCTGGCGGTTATTTCTAGACCGGACATTGCACATGTAGTCTCAAAACTGTCCCAATTTAATTCTCATCTGCATGAAGAACACATGCAGGCGGCCAAATATTTGTTAAGATATTTGGCGAAATATCCTGATGTCTACATATCGTATTCCAAAAAAAACATCCTGGTATTTCGTGCTTTACAGATGCCGATTGGGGATGTGACTCGTGTGACCGCAAGTCGTTTTCTGGTTTTGTAATGTTCATCTCAAATGGTGCTGATGCGTGGGAGTTTAAAAAGCAGTCTAGAGTCGCACTCAGTTCTATGGAGGCTGAATATGTGGCTTTATGCCAAGGTAGTAAGGAAATTGTTTTCGCCCGAAGGCTGCTTAGTGAGATTGGATTTGAGGAATTTGCTAAACATCCAACGTCTATTTACTGCGACAATCAAGGAGAGAACTTTATGGTTAAAAACCCAGCAGTCCACAAACGCAGTAAACACATTGACTTTAGATTCCAATATATAAGGGACCGATATAATGATGGATATATTGATGTCGAATATATACCATCAGAGCAGAATGCAGCGGACATCTTTACCAAAGTCCTATCTAAACAAAAACATGTCAAGGCATGTGAACTTTTAAGAATTGAAATGTAATTGAATTTGTAAATGCATTTGAGTTGAGTTGGGGTATGTTGGTTACTTTTAATAGTTTCAACTTTCATCACATATTGACAACACTGCAACTCAATGGTATCATTGTTTTTTATTCTTGAATTCCTTTTGTACCTTATACTTTTCATGAGTTTAGTTGAATAAACGTTTGAATTGAAAACGGTCACTAACTTTCACTAACAGTGTATATAGGTACAATTAAGAATAAATTAAAAACTAGGATAGCAGGACATAAGACTGATCAAAGATGTAGACATATAAATTCGCAGAAAAAAGCATTATCCTCACATTGTGCTAGGTATGATCATTATCCAAATTTTGAAAATGTTTCAATATTAAACACAGAAAATAATTATAAACGTAGATTTATGTTAGAAATGTTACACATCATAAATACACCAATCACAAGAAGGATTAATTTTAAGGCAGATACAGCAAATGTAGCTCAAAATTACAGACACTTAGTTAATAAAAGATAGAATTTTACATTTAAAAGTACATATGTATAGGTTTAATTATTTTGTTATTGTCCACATATTTTAAGTTCAATTAAAATTTGCTCTCTAAAATTCTTTGATTAGTATGTGTATATATTTATATATACATATGAGTCATATATGAGTAGGGATTGAACGTCACAGAAGAAACCGATCATTATATAAACATTTGGCCTTTTATTTGAAATTATGTTTAGTTTGCTATTTTTGACCACACAACGATATTCATTGTTTGGATAAGAAACAAATTGATTGAAAAAATTTAATTGATTTCAAATGTGTAACTTAAACCATATTTTTATGGATTCGTAATGAACATAATAAACGAATCTCAGAACAAAGAACTGAAACGCATGCATAATTTGTTTACATTTAGATTTATTAACTTTACTATTAATTTACCTACACAAACTTACATTAAGAAAGAATTTATTGAATCTTTATTGTTCATACAAATACAAATTTAATTTAAGCTAAACTGTAAGATGATGAAATAATAAAGAATCAAATTTGTATAAAACCTCAAACTCGTTGGGTGTACCAACGGAAGAACCAATTATTTAAAAGCAAAACTGGCGCAGTCGGTAGGATACTAAGTGAAAAATAGTATCCTTGGATTCGGAAAAACTAAAAAAAATTAGGTTCAAATAATTTAAAAAAAAAAAAACTGAAGTTTAATTTCTAGTATAAAAGAAAACTAAAAAATTGACTTCAATCAATTTAAAAAAAAACTGAAGTTTAATTTTTTTTGTTCATAAAAAAAAGTCTGTTAGATTTGTGTATAACAGTGCAAAGAAAAAGTCAATATTTGCCATTAAAAGATGACAACTCTGGAAATAGCAGAATGCTTAAGGGAAGCGCGAAGCCTTCCTCCGTTTACTGGAGCGGGTGGGTACACCCTAGGTAATTAACTGAGAGATGTCACAAATATTTTGTCTTTCACTCCAGCGGAAAGTCAAACAATAGTTTTGGCTAATAAACTACAAGGAAAGGCCCTAAGAAAAGTGGAAAGATTAAATAACCCTACCTGGGAAGACATCCTTTTGAAATTTGGGACCGAATTCTCTGTCAAAGAAGATTATTTTGCATTGAGGCAACAGGCGATGGACGTAAATGTTAGTAACATTGAAGAACATAATTATAAGTTGGAGAAAATTTTAAATTTAATGAATACTAAGTTTAATTTGGAAATTAAAAAAAAATATGAATATAGTCCAGACAAAAACGAACAAATGATTTTTAATATATACATGATTTTTTTTAAACAAGGATATAATAATAATTATAATAATAAAAGACAAGTTTCGGGAAATTTTGAGATTTTTAGAGACAACGGTATGACTTCTTCAGGAAATTACAGAAACAATTATGGATTTTTTAGGAGTGCAGGAGCACAGAAATAATTATAGAAATTTTAGACGTGATGATAATTGGAGTATTCAGGGAAATAATAGAGGTAATTTTGAAGGCACACGCCGTGATAGAAACGATATTAGAAGATCGGGAAACTTTAGAAATAATTTTAACCAAGTGCCGATGGAAGTAGATAATGTTGAGATAGTTCAAAATTTTCGGTAGGGGACTCAGAAAATCGATTACCCCTAGTGCTTTTAACTTTTAATAAAAAACAAATGAAATGTTTAATTGATACTGGAGCTGCAACAACTTGAGGAGACTACAATACATTTTCAGCTTTATTTAAAACACATAGTCTTATAAAACCAATTCAGCTAAATACTCTATAATAACTAAGGAGGTTATTTCTACTCTTCCAGTAGAACTCTGTATTCCAAATAAGTTAATGTCTATCAAATTAATAGACTTTAAAGAAACAATTTTGATTGCATAATAGGAAGCAACATTTTAATGCCGCTTAAAGCATGTGTTGATTACAAAACAGAAAAATTAGTCGTAAATAATATTTCTATACCTTTTGATAGAAAAGAAATTGAGAATAAGTTTAAAATTGAATATGAGGATGTATATGCCTTGGAGAAATGTGAAGTGGGTTTTGCGAATATCCAATCCAATGTCTTGAATTCAGGTGAAGCTGAAAGACTTAAAAAGTTCTATTATAAACATAAAAATATATTTTACCGGGATGGTAAGGTCTGCTACTCCCGTGATAAAGCATAGTATTCGTACAAATAAGGATAAACCAATTTACTCAAGAATGTATAAATACCCCTTGATCCACGATAAGGAGATTGGTAGACTAATTGATGAAATCTTAGAGCAGGGAGTTATACAGAGAGACAAGCCAAACGAAGAACACGTTTTTGAAATAGAAAATGAAGAGGTTGAAACGATACCTAGTGGTAAAGAAGATTTAAGTGATTGTTTTAAGATCAGCGAAGGAATAGTTAATAAGTATAGAACTCAGGTGCGTATTGTGAGAACGAAAGAAAAAACTATGGAAAAGTTATTTAGTAAGTACCTAATTTTGTATGTAGACGAGTCTGACTTATTGAATGAGGGTCATTTGGAAGATATCTTTAAGGAAAATATACTTAGAGGTTCTTTAGGTATTGAAATTTACTAAATGCAGTACGATGGCTGTTGATGTGGAGGAATCAGAACGTCTATATGACATTATAAAGAGAACACATGAAAAGACTAATCACAGAGGAGTTTTGGGAAAATTTTGAGGAAATAAAAAGAAAATTCTTTCAGCCTAATATAATAAAACATATCAATAAATATATAAACGGTTGTAGAATTTGTGTCGAAGCAAAATATGATCGTAACCCCATTAAAAAACATTTTCAGCCAACAGAAACACCGAAGAAACCAAATCAGATAGTCCATATGGATATCTTCCATGCGGAGAAGCAATAATTTTTGACAACTGTAGATAGATTTAAAAAGTTAGGAAGTGCTTTCAGACAAGAACACGATTACCATTAAGACGAACTTATAAGAGAGAATAGCTTTGTTAGGTAAACCAGAACTCTTGATTGTGGACAATGAATTCGATAATCATTTGATCAAGTTGTTCTGTAATGAAAATAATATTCAGATTCATTTTACTACACCCCATTCTCACACGGGAAATTCAAACATTGAAAGGTTGCATTCAACAATCCTTGAACATATAAGAATAATGAAATGTACAGAAGATAGAATTGATACAGAAGAGCTTGTAATCAGAGGTATAGGTTATTATAATAACACAATTCACTCAACAACTAAGCAAAAGCCAATAGATTAGACTTAAACTTTGAAAAGATTTCTAATAGAATGGATAAAAAGAAAAGACATTTGATAGAAAAAATATATAAAAGAAGAAAACCAGTACCCGATATAGATAAAGAAAAAATGTATGTGAAAAATCCGGGAGCGGAAAGACAGAAAACTGCCAAAAGATATACAAGGCATAGTCAAGGTAATCCTAATAAGATTGATGTTGCACGGATCAAGCGACCATTAAAGTTTTTTCCATAAATTTCAGACAATTTTGACCATGACGTTAATTTTGGTGATACCGTCGGTTGGCAGAGCTGAAATAATAATAAATAAAATAGAGACAGACGCAGGATTTATAATAGTGAGAGGTCAACCCGTTACTTTGATCCAGAGTTATTCAAAACTTATACATATAATTGACCTAAGGGAGATAGAAGATACAGTCAGTAAAATCAGACTTAGCATTGCTAGTAACATGAAGGTGAAACAAGGATGAAGGAGGAGTTGGAACACTCATTATTGACAATAGAAAAACATAATGGTAGAGAAAGAAGAGCACTGATTGACGTAGGAGGAGGACTTATTAAATGGGTATTTGGAAATTGGGCCGACCAAGACAAACAAGATATTGATAATCACTTCAAAATGATAGATATAAACCAACATAATATAATAAACAAATTAAACAAACAAATAACAACAAATAATGATATACAAATATATATGTTAAATGTTAAACTGATTTTGGAATCACATAAGGAATTGTTTAAGGAAACACACAATAAAGAATTGGAAAACAAATTAGAACTTATAAAATATAATCATTTAACTTTGTTAATAAACAAAATAAAAGACAAAATTGAAAAAATACAAGACAAAATAATGAGTTCTAGATATCAAATAATGAGCAAATTCTTTTTTACTGATAAAGAAATTGATTTTTACCAAATTAATAGCGATAAGTTAAGTTATATTAAATGTTCTTTGGGAAAACTTTCAAGAGACGTTATGTTGTGTGTAATATCAATTCCAGTATTTTTGAAAAATGACGAAGACACAATGTTTGTTGTACCAATACCAAATATAGATTATATGCAGATTAATTTAGATATTTCTAGAGTTATAAAAATAAAACATATTATGTAAACACAGAAAAGGATATAAGTAATTTAGAAAAACCTAATAAATGTATTGGAAATATTATTGCTGATTCGTATGATGAATGTACAAAAAGAAAATTTACTAAAAAATTGATACAAGAATTGGATTTTGGAAACCTCTTGTTAATATATATTAATTCCACTTTGAAAAGTACTTGTAATGAATATATATATATAAGCTTACCGGAAGCTATTTGATTAACTTTCAAAATTGTGAAATAGAAATAAATGAATATAATATAAGAAGATTTGAAAGTAAAATGAATATAATTATTGCTAATGTACAAAAGTTAGATAATAATATCACTGAATTAATAGAAATTCCAGAATTGGACAATTTAGAAGAAATTAAGGCAATTATATATAAGGATTATAATGTGTATCATACTTATATACTTTACTCATTAATTTTATGTGTTGTTTGTGTTTTAGTGGCTTTAAAACTCAAAAAGGGTTTGATTCGATGAGACTCGAATCATAAGGAGGGGCGAGTCATATATGAGTGTGGATTGCCCGTCATAGAAGAAACCGATCATAATATAAACATTTGGCCTTCTGTTTGAAATTATGTTTAGTTTGCTATTTTTGACCACACAACGAGATTCGTTGTTTGGATAAGAACCAAATTTATTGAAAGAATTTAATTGATTTCAAATGTGTAACTTAAACCATATTCTTATGGATTCGTAATAAACATAATAAACGAATCTCAGAACAAAGAACTGAAACGCATGCATCATTTGCTTACATTTAGATTTATTAACTTTACTATTAATTTACCTACACAAACTTACATTAAGAAAGAATTTATTGAATCTTTATTGTTCATACAAATACAAATTTAATTTAAGCTAAACTGTAAGATGATGAAATAATAAAGAATCAAATTTGTATAAAACCTCAAACTCGTTGGGTGTACCAACGGAAGAACCAATTATTTAAAAGCAAAACTTGCGCAGTCGAAAGGATACTAAGTGAAAAATAGTATCCTTGGATTCGGAAAAACTAAAAAAAATTAGGTTCAAATAATTTTTAAAAAATAAAAACTGAAGTTTAATTTCTAGTATAAAAGAAAACTATAAAATTGACTTCAATCAATTAAAAAAAAAACTGAAGTTTAATTATTTTTGTTCATAAAAAAAAGTCTGTGAGATTTGTGCATAACAGTGCAAAGAAAAAGTCAATATTTGCCATTAAAAGATGACAACTCTGGAAATAGCAGAATGCTTAAGGGAAGCGCGAAGCCTTCCTCCGTTTACTGGAGAGGGTGGCTACACCCTAGGTAATTAACTGAGAGATGTCACAAATATTTTGTCTTTCACTCCAGCGGAAAGTCAAACAATAGTTTTGGCTAATAAACTACAAGGAAAGGCCCTAAGAAAAGTGGAAAGATTAAATAACCCTACCTGGGAAGACATCCTTTTGAAATTTAGGACCGAATTCTCTGTCAAAGAAGATTATTTTACATTGAGGCAACAGGCGATGGACGTAAATGTTAGTAACATTGAAGAACATAATTATAAGTTGGAGAAAATTTTAAATTTAATGAATACTAAGTTTAATTTGGAAATTAAAAAAAAATATGAATATAGTCCAGACAAAAACGAACAAATGATTTTTAATATATACATGATTTTTTTTAAACAAGGATATAATAATAATTATAATAATAAAAGACAAGTTTCGGGAAATTTTGAGACTTTTAGAGACAACGGTATGACTTCTTCAGGAAATTACAGAAACAATTATGGATTTTTTAGGAGTGCAGGAGCACAGAAATAATTATAGAAATTTTAGACGTGATGATAATTGGAGTATTCAGGGAAATAATAGAGGTAATTTTGAAGGCACACGCCGTGATAGAAACGATATTAGAAGATCGGGAAACTTTAGAAATAATTTTAACCAAGTGCCGATGGAAGTAGATAATGTTGAGATAGCTCAAAATTTTCGGTAGGGGACTCAGAAAACCGATTACCCCTAGTGCTTTTAACTTTTAATAAAAAACAAATGAAATGTTTAATTGATACTGGAGCTGCAACAACTTTAGGAGACTACAATACATTTTCAGCTTTATTTAAAACACATAGTCTTATAAAACCAATTCAGCTAAATACTCTATAATAACTAAGGAGGTTATTTCTACTCTTCCAGTAGAACTCTGTATTCCAAATAAGATAATGTCTATCAAATTAATACACTTTAAAGAAACAATTTTGATTGCATAATAGGAAGTAACATTTTAATGCCGCTTAAAGCAAGTGTTGATTACAAAACAGAAAAATTAGTCGTAAATAATATTTCTATACCTTTTGATAGAAAAGAAATTGAGAATAAGTTTAAAATTGAATATGAGGATGTATATGCCTTGGAGAAATGTGCAGTGGGTTTTGCGAATATCCAATCCAATGTCTGGAATTCAGGTGAAGCTGAAAGACTTAAAAAGTTCTATTATAAACATAAAAATATATTTTACCGGGATGGTAAGGTCTGCTACTCCCGTGATAAAGCATAGTATTCGTACAAATAAGGATAAACCAATTTACTCAAGAATGTATAAATACCCCTTGATCCACGATAAGGAGATTGGTAGACTAATTGATGAAATCTTAGAGCAGGGAGTTATACAGAGAGACAAGCCAAACGAAGAACACGTTTTTGAAATAGAAAATGAAGAGGTTGAAACGATACCTAGTGGTAAAGAAGATTTAAGTGATTGTTTTAAGATCAGCGAAGGAATAGTTAATAAGTATAGAACTCAGGTGCGTATTGTGAGAACGAAAGAAAAAACTATGGAAAAGTTATTTAGTAAGTACCTAATTTTGTATGTAGACGAGTCTGACTTATTGAATGAGGGTCATTTGGAAGATATCTTTAAGGAAAATATACTTAGAGGTTCTTTAGGTATATGTTGCGAATTGGAAGACACAAAATACAATATTATCCAACAGAAACTAATCAAGTTGTTTGGGAATGATAAGAGATTGAAATTTACTAAATGCAGTACGATGGCTGTTGATGTGGAGGAATCAGAACGTCTATATGACATTATAAAGAGAACACATGAAAAGACTAATCACAGAGGAGTTTTGGGAAAATTTTGAGGAAATAAAAAGAAAATTCTTTCAGCCTAATATAATAAAACATATCAATAAATATATAAACGGTTGTAGAATTTGTGTCGAAGCAAAATATGATCGTAACCCCATTAAAAAACATTTTCAGCCAACAGAAACACCGAAGAAACCAAATCAGATAGTCCATATGGATATCTTCCATGCGGAGAAGCAATAATTTTTGACAACTGTAGATAGATTTAAAAAGTTAGGAAGTGCTTTCAGACAAGAACACGATTACCATTAAGACGAACTTATAAGAGAGAATAGCTTTGTTAGGTAAACCAGAACTCTTGATTGTGGACAATGAATTCGATAATCATTTGATCAAGTTGTTCTGTAATGAAAATAATATTCAGATTCATTTTACTACACCCCATTCTCACACGGGAAATTCAAACATTGAAAGGTTGCATTCAACAATCCTTGAACATATAAGAATAATGAAATGTACAGAAGATAGAATTGATACAGAAGAGCTTGTAATCAGAGGTATAGGTTATTATAATAACACAATTCACTCAACAACTAAGCAAAAGCCAATAGATTAGACTTAAACTTTGAAAAGATTTCTAATAGAATGGATAAAAAGAAAAGACATTTGATAGAAAAAATATATAAAAGAAGAAAACCAGTACCCGATATAGATAAATAAAAAAATGTATGTAAAAAATCCGGGAGCGGAAAGACAGAAAACTGCCAAAAGATATACAAGGCATAGTCAAGGTAATCCTAATAAGATTGATGTTGCACGGATCAAGCGACCATTAAAGTTTTTTCCATAAATTTCAGACAATTTTGACCATGACGTTAATTTTGGTGATACCGTCGGTTGGCAGAGCCGAAATAATAATAAATAAAATAGAGACAGAGGCAGGATTTATAATAGTGAGAGGTCAACCCGTTACTTTGATCCAGAGTTATTCAAAACTTATACATATAATTGACCTAAGGGAGATAGAAGATACAGTCAGTAAAATCAGACTTAGCATTGCTAGTAACATGAAGGTGAAACAAGGATGAAGGACGAGTTGGAACACTCATTATTGACAATAGAAAGACATGATGGTAGAGAAAGAAGAGCACTGATTGACGTAGGAGGAAGACTTATTAAATGGGTATTTGGAAATTGGGCCGACCAAGACAAACAAGATATTGATAATCACTTCAAAATGATAGATATAAACCAACATAATATAATAAACAATTTAAACAAACAAATAACAATAAATAATGATATACAAATATATATGTTAAATGTTAAACTGATTTTGGAATCACATAAGGAATTGTTTAAGGAAACACACAATAAAGAATTGGAAAACAAATTAGAACTTATAAAATATAATCATTTAACTTTGTTAATAAACAAAATAAAAGACAAAATTGAAAAAATACAAGACAAAATAATGAGTTCTAGATATCAAATAATGAGCAAATTCTTTTTTACTGATAAAGAAATTGATTTTTACCAAATTAATAGCGATAAGTTAAGTTATATTAAATGTTCTTTGGGAAAACTTTCAAGAGACGTTATGTTGTGTGTAATATCAATTCCAGTATTTTTGAAAAATGACGAAGACACAATGTTTGTTGTACCAATACCAAATATAGATTATATGCAGATTAATTTAGATATTTCTAGAGTTATAAAAATAAAACATATTATGTAAACACAGAAAAGGATATAAGTAATTTAGAAAAACCTAATAAATGTATTGGAAATATTATTGCTGATTCGTATGATGAATGTACAAAAAGAAAATTTACTAGAAAATTGATACAAGAATTGGATTTTGGAAACCTCTTGTTAATATATATTAATTCCACTTTGAAAAGTACTTGTAATGAATATATATATATAAGCTTACCGGAAACTACTTGATTAACTTTCAAAATTGTGAAATAGAAATAAATGAATATAATATAAGAACATTTGAAAGTAAAATGAATATAATTATTGCTAATGTACAAAAGTTAGATAATAATATCACTGAATTAATAGAAATTCCAGAATTGGACAATTTAGAAGAAATTAAGGCAATTATATATAAGGATTATAATGTGTATCATACTTATATACTTTACTCATTAATTTTATGTGTTGTTTGTGTTTTAGTGGCTTTAAAACTCAAAAAGGGTTTGATTCGATGAGACTCGAATCATAAGGAGGGGCGAGTCATATATGAGTGTGGATTGCCCGTCATAGAAGAAACCGATCATAATATATACATTTGGCCTTCTATTTGAAATTATGTTTAGTTTGCTATTTTTGACCACACAACGAGATTCGTTGTTTGGATAAGAACCAAATTTATTGAAAGAATTTAATTGATTTCAAATGTGTAACTTAAACCATATTCTTATTTATTCGTAATAAACATAATAAACGAATCTCAGAAGAAAGAACTGAAACGCATGCATCATTTGCTTACATTTAGATTTATTAACTTAACTATTAATTTACCTACACAAACTTACATTAAGAAAGAATTTATTGAATCTTTATTGTTCATACAAATACAAATTTAATTTAAGCTAAACTGTAAGATGATGAAATAATAAAGAATCAAATTTGTATAAAACCTCAAACTCGTTGGGTGTACCAACGGAAGAACCAATTATTTAAAAGCAAAACTTGCGCAGTCGGTAGGATACTAAGTGAAAAATAGTATCCTTGGATTCGGAAAAACTAAAAAAAATTAGGTACAAATAATTTTTAAAAAATAAAAACTGAAGTTTAATTTCTAGTATAAAAGAAAACTAAAAAATTGACTTCAATCAATTAAAAAAAAAAACTGAAGTTTAATTTTTTTTTCATAAAAAAAAGTCTGTTAGATTTGTGTATAACAGTGCAAAGAAAAAGTCAATATTTGCCATTAAAAGATGACAACTCTGGAAATAGCAGAATGCTTAAGGGAAGCGCGAAGCCTTCCTCCGTTTACTGGAGAGGGTGGCTACACCCTAGGTAATTAACTGAGAGATTTCAGAAATATTTTGTCTTTCACTCCAGCGGAAAGTCAAACAATAGTTTTGGCTAATAAACTACAAGGAAAGGCCCTAATAAAAGTGGAAAGATTAAATAACCCTACCTGGGAAGACATCCTTTTGAAATTTAGGACCAGATTCTCTGTCAAAGAAGATTATTTTACATTGAGGCAACAGGCGATGGACGTAAATGTTAGTAACATTGAAGAACATAATTATAAGTTGGAGAAAATTTTAAATTTAATGAATACTAAGTTTAATTTGGAAATTCAAAAAAAATATGAATATAGTCCAGACAAAAACGAACAAATGATTTTTAATATATACATGATTTTTTTTAAACAAGGATATAATAATAATTATAATAATAAAAGACAAGTTTCGGGAAATTTTGAGACTTTTAGAGACAACGGTATGACTTCTTCAGGAAATTACAGAAACAATTATGGATTATTTAGGAGTGCAGGAGCACAGAAATAATTATAGAAATTTTAGACGTGATGATAATTGGAGTATTCAGGGAAATAATAGAGGTAATTTTGAAGGCACACGCCGTGATAGATACGATATTAGAAGATCGGGAAACTTTAGAAATAATTTTAACCAAGTGCCGATGGAAGTAGATAATGTTGAGATAGTTCAAAATTTTCGGTAGGGGACTCAGAAAACCGATTACCCCTAGTGCTTTTAACTTTTAATAAAAAACAAATGAAATGTTTAATTGATACTGGAACTGCAACAACTTTAGGAGACTACAATACATTTTCAGCTTTATTTAAAACACATAGTCTTATAAAACCAATTCAGCTAAATACTCTATAATAACTAAGGAGGTTATTTCTACTCTTCCAGTAGAACTCTGTATTCCAAATAAGATAATGTCTATCAAATTAATAGACTTTAAAGAAACAATTTTGATTGCATAATAGGAAGTAACATTTTAATGCCGCTTAAAGCAAGTGTTGATTACAAAACAGAAAAATTAGTCGTAAATAATATTTCTATACCTTTTGATAGAAAAGAAATTGAGAATAAGTTTAAAATTGAATATGAGGATGTATATGCCTTGGAGAAATGTGTAGTGGGTTTTGCGAATATCCAATCCAATGTCTTGAATTCAGGTGAAGCTGAAAGACTTAAAAAGTTCTATTATAAACATAAAAATATATTTTACCGGGATGGTAAGGTCTGCTACTCCCGTGATAAAGCATAGTATTCGTACAAATAAGGATAAACCAATTTACTCAAGAATGTATAAATACCCCTTGATCCACGATAAGGAGATTGGTAGACTAATTGATGAAATCTTAGAGCAGGGAGTTATACAGAGAGACAAGCCAAACGAAGAACACGTTTTTGAAATAGAAAATGAAGAGGTTGAAACGATACCTAGTGGTAAAGAAGATTTAAGTGATTGTTTTAAGATCAGCGAAGGAATAGTTAATAAGTATAGAACTCAGGTGCGTATTGTGAGAACGAAAGAAAAAACTATGGAAAAGTTATTTAGTAAGTACCTAATTTTGTATGTAGACGAGTCTGACTTATTGAATGAGGGTCATTTGGAAGATATCTTTAAGGAAAATATACTTAGAGGTTCTTTAGGTATATGTTGCGAATTGAAAGACACAAAATACAATATTATCCAACAGAAACTAATCAAGTTGTTTGGGAATGATAAGAGATCGAAATTTACTAAATGCAGTACGATGGCTGTTGATGTGGAGGAATCAGAACGTCTATATGACATTATAAAGAGAACACATGAAAAGACTAATCACAGAGGAGTTTTGGGAAAATTTTGAGGAAATAAAAGGAAAATTCTTTCAGCCTAATATAATAAAACATATCAATAAATATATAAATGGTTGTAGAATTTGTGTCGAAGCAAAATACGATCGTAACCCCATTAAAAAACATTTTCAGCCAACAGAAACACCGAAGAAACCAAATCAGATAGTCCATATGGATATCTTCCATGCGGAGAAGCAATAATTTTTGACAACTGTAGATAGATTTAAAAAGTTAGGAAGTGCTTTCAGACAAGAACATGATTACCATTAAGACGAACTTATAAGAGAGAATAGCTTTGTTAGGTAAACCAGAACTCTTGATTGTGGACAATGAATTCGATAATCATTTGATCAAGTTGTTCTGTAATGAAAATAATATTCAGATTCATTTTACTACACCCCATTCTCACACGGGAAATTCAAACATTGAAAGGTTGCATTCAACAATCCTTGAACATATAAGAATAATGAAATGTACAGAAGATAGAATTGATACAGAAGAGCTTGTAATCAGAGGTATAGGTTATTATAATAACACAATTCACTCAACAACTAAGCAAAAGCCAATAGATTAGACTTAAACTTTGAAAAGATTTCTAATAGAATGGATAAAAAGAAAAGACATTTGATAGAAAAAATATATAAAAGAAGAAAACCAGTACCCGATATAGATAAATAAAAAAATGTATGTAAAAAATCCGGGAGTGGAAAGACAGAAAACTGCCAAAAGATATACAAGGCATAGTCAAGGTAATCCTAATAAGATTGATGTTGCACGGATCAAGCGACCATTAAAGTTTTTTCCATAAATTTCAGACAATTTTGACCATGACGTTAATTTTGGTGATACCGTCGGTTGGCAGAGCCGAAATAATAATAAATAAAATAGAGACAGAGGCAGGATTTATAATAGTGAGAGGTCAACCCGTTACTTTGATCCAGAGTTATTCAAAACTTATACATATAATTGACCTAAGGGAGATAGAAGATACAGTCAGTAAAATCAGACTTAGCATTGCTAGTAACATGAAGGTGAAACAAGGATGAAGGACGAGTTGGAACACTCATTATTGACAATAGAAAGACATGATGGTAGAGAAAGAAGAGCACTGATTGACGTAGGAGGAAGACTTATTAAATGGGTATTTGGAAATTGGGCCGACCAAGACAAACAAGATATTGATAATCACTTCAAAATGATAGATATAAACCAACATAATATAATAAACAATTTAAACAAACAAATAACAATAAATAATTATATACAAATATATATGTTAAATGTTAAACTGATTTTGGAATCACATAAGGAATTGTTTAAGGAAACACACAATAAAGAATTGGAAAACAAATTAGAACTTATAAAATATAATCATTTAACTTTGTTAATAAACAAAATAAAAGACAAAATTGAAAAAATACAAAACAAAATAATGAGTTCTAGATATCAAATAATGAGCAAATTCTTTTTTACTGATAAAGAAATTGATTTTTACCAAATTAATAGCGATAAGTTAAGTTATATTAAATGTTCTTTGGGAACACTTTCAAGAGACGTTATGTTGTGTGTAATATCAATTCCAGTATTTTTGAAAAATGACGAAGACACAATGTTTGTTATACCAATACCAAATATAGATTATATGCAGATTAATTTAGATATTTCTAGAGTTATAAAAATAAAACATATTATGTAAACACAGAAAAGGATATAAGTAATTTAGAAAAACCTAATAAATGTATTGGAAATATTATTGCTGATTCGTATGATGAATGTACAAAAAGAAAATTTACTAAAAAATTGATACAAGAATTGGATTTTGGAAACCTCTTGTTAATATATATTAATTCCACTTTGAAAAGTACTTGTAATGAATATATATTTATATAAGCTTACCGGAAACTATTTGATTAACTTTCAAAATTGTGAAATAGAAATAAATGAATATAATATAAGAAGATTTGAAAGTAAAATGAATATAATTATTGCTAATGTACAAAAGTTAGATAATAATATCACTGAATTAATAGAAATTCCAGAATTGGACAATTTAGAAGAAATTAAGGCAATTATATATAAGGATTATAATGTCTATCATACTTATATACTTTACTCATTAATTTTATGTGTTGTTTGTGTTTTAGTGGCTTTAAAACTCAAAAAGGGTTTGATTCGATGAGACTCGAATCATAAGGAGGGGCGAGTCATATATGAGTGTGGATTGCCCGTCATAGAAGAAACCGATCATAATATAAACATTTGGCCTTCTGTTTGAAATTATGTTTAGTTTGCTATTTTTGACCACGCAACGAGATTCGTTGTTTGGATAAGAACCAAATTTATTGAAAGAATTTAATTGATTTCAAATGTGTAACTTAAACCATATTCTTATGGATTCGTAATAAACATAATAAACGAATCTCAGAACAAAGAACTGAAAAGCATGCATCATTTGCTTACATTTAGATTTATTAACTTTACTATTAATTTACCTACACAAACTTACATTAAGAAAGAATTTATTGAATCTTTATTGTTCATACAAATACAAATTTAATTTAAGCTAAACTGTAAGATGATGAAATAATAAAGAATCAAATTTGTATAAAACCTCAAACTCGTTGGGTGTACCAACGGAAGAACCAATTATTTAAAAGCAAAACTTGCGCAGTCGGTAGGATACTAAGTAAAAAATAGTATCCTTGGATTCGGAAAAACTAAAAAAAATTAGGTACAAATAATTTTTAAAAAATAAAAACTGAAGTTTAATTTCTAGTATAAAGAAAACTAAAAAATTGACTTCAATCAATTAAAAAAAAAACTGAAGTTTAATTTTTTTTTCATAAAAAAAAGTCTGTTAGATTTGTGTATAACAGTGCAAAGAAAAAGTCAATATTTGCCATTAAAAGATGACAACTCTGGAAATAGCAGAATGCTTAAGGGAAGCGCGAAGCCTTCCTCCGTTTACTGGAGAGGGTGGCTACACCCTAGGTAATTAACTGAGAGATGTCAGAAATATTTTGTCTTTCACTCCAGCGGAAAGTCAAACAATAGTTTTGGCTAATAAACTACAAGGAAAGGCCCTAAGAAAAGTGGAAAGATTAAATAACCCTACCTGGGAAGACATCCTTTTGAAATTTAGGACCGGATTCTCTGTCAAAGAAGATTATTTTACATTGAGGCAACAGGCGATGGACGTAAATGTTAGTAACATTGAAGAACATAATTATAAGTTGGAGAAAATTTTAAATTTAATGAATACTAAGTTTAATTTGGAAATTCAAAAAAAATATGAATATAGTCCAGACAAAAACGAACAAATGATTTTTAATATATACATGATTTTTTTTTTAAACAAGGATATAATAATAATTATAATAATAAAAGACAAGTTTCGGGAAATTTTGAGACTTTTAGAGACAACGGTATGACTTCTTCAGGAAATTACAGAAACAATTATGGATTTTTTAGGAGTGCAGGATCACAGAAATAATTATAGAAATTTTTGACGTGATGATAATTGGAGTATTCAGGGAAATAATAGAGGTAATTTTGAAGGCACACGCCGTGATAGAAAAGATATTAGAAGATCGGGAAACTTTAGAAATAATTTTAACCAAGTGCCGATGGAAGTAGATAATGTTGAGATAGTTCAAAATTTTCGGTAGGGGACTCAGAAAACCGATTACCCCTAGTGCTTTTAACTTTTAATAAAAAACAAATGAAATGTTTAATTGATACTGGAACTGCAACAACTTTAAGAGACTACAATACATTTTCAGCTTTATTTAAAACACATAGTCTTATAAAACCAATTCAGCTAAATACTCTATAATAATTAAGGAGGTTATTTCTACTCTTCCAGTAGAACTCTGTACTCCAAATAAGTTAATGTCTATCAAATTAATAGACTTTAAAGAAACAATTTTGATTGCATAATAGGAAGCAACATTTTAATGCCGCTTAAAGCATGTGTTGATTACAAAACAGAAAAATTAGTCGTAAATAATAGTTCTATACCTTTTGATAGAAACGAAATTGAGAATAAGTTTAAAATTGAATATGAGGATGTATATGCCTTGGAGAAATGTGAAGTGGGTTTTGCGAATATCCAATCCAATGTCTTGAATTCAGGTGAAGCTGAAAGACTTAAAAAGTTCTATTATAAACATAAAAATATATTTTACCGGGATGGTAAGGTCTGCTACTCCCGTGATAAAGCATAGTATTCGTACAAATAAGGATAAACCAATTTACTCAAGAATGTATAAATACCCCTTGATCCACGATAAGGAGATTGGTAGACTAATTGATGAAATCTTAGAGCAGGGAGTTATACAGAGAGACAAGCCAAACGAAGAACACGTTTTTGAAATAGAAAATGAAGAGGTTGAAACGATACCTAGTGGTAAAGAAGATTTAAGTGATTGTTTTAAGATCAGCGAAGGAATAGTTAATAAGTATAGAACTCAGGTGCGTATTGTGAGAACGAAAGAAAAAACTATGGAAAAGTTATTTAGTAAGTACCTAATTTTGTATGTAGACGAGTCTGACTTATTGAATGAGGGTCATTTGGAAGATCTCTTTAAGGAAAATATACTTAGAGGTTCTTTAGGTATATGTTGCGAATTGGAAGACACAAAATACAATATTATCCAACAGAAACTAATCAAGTTGTTTGGGAATGATAAGAGATTGAAATTTACTAAATGCAGTACGATGGCTGTTGATGTGGAGGAATCAGAACGTCTATATGACATTATAAAGAGAACACATGAAAAGACTAATCACAGAGGTGTTTTGGGAAAATTTTGAGGAAATAAAAGGAAAATTCTTTCAGCCTAATATAATAAAACATATCAATAAATATATAAATGGTTGTAGAATTTGTGTCGAAGCAAAATACGATCGTAACCCCATTAAAAAACATTTTCAGCCAACAGAAACACCGAAGAAACCAAATCAGATAGTCCATATGGATATCTTCCATGCGGAGAAGCAATAATTTTTGACAACTGTGGATAGATTTAAAAAGTTGGGAAGTGCTTTCAGACAAGAACATGATTACCATTAAGACGAACTTATAAGAGAGAATAGCTTTGTTAGGTAAACCAGAACTCTTGATTGTGGACAATGAATTCGATAATCATTTGATCAAGTTGTTCTGTAATGAAAATAATATTCAGATTCATTTTACTACACCCCATTCTCACACGGGAAATTCAAACATTGAAAGGTTGCATTCAACAATCCTTGAACATATAAGAATAATGAAATGTACAGAAGATAGAATTGATACAGAAGAGCTTGTAATCAGAGGTATAGGTTATTATAATAACACAATTCACTCAACAACTAAGCAAAAGCCAATAGATTAGACTTAAACTTTGAAAAGATTTCTAATAGAATGGATAAAAAGAAAAGACATTTGATAGAAAAAATATATAAAAGAAGAAAACCAGTACCCGATATAGATAAATAAAAAAATGTATGTAAAAAATCCGGGAGCGGAAAGACAGAAAACTGCCAAAAGATATACAAGGCATAGTCAAGGTAATCCTAATAAGATTGATGTTGCACGGATCAAGCGACCATTAAAGTTTTTTCCATAAATTTCAGACAATTTTGACCATGACGTTAATTTTGGTGATACCGTCGGTTGGCAGAGCCGAAATAATAATAAATAAAATAGAGACAGAGGCAGGATTTATAATAGTGAGAGGTCAACCCGTTACTTTGATCCAGAGTTATTCAAAACTTATACATATAATTGACCTAAGGGAGATAGAAGATACAGTCAGTAAAATCAGACTTAGCATTGCTAGTAACATGAAGGTGAAACAAGGATGAAGGACGAGTTGGAACACTCATTATTGACAATAGAAAGACATGATGGTAGAGAAAGAAGAGCACTGATTGACGTAGGAGGAAGACTTATTAAATGGGTATTTGGAAATTGGGCCGACCAAGACAAACAAGATATTGATAATCACTTCAAAATGATAGATATAAACCAACATAATATAATAAACAATTTAAACAAACAAATAACAATAAATAATGATATACAAATATATATGTTAAATGTTAAACTGATTTTGGAATCACATAAGGAATTGTTTAAGGAAACACACAATAAAGAATTGGAAAACAAATTAGAACTTATAAAATATAATCATTTAACTTTGTTAATAAACAAAATAAAAGACAAAATTGAAAAAATACAAGACAAAATAATGAGTTCTAGATATCAAATAATGAGCAAATTCTTTTTAACTGATAAAGAAATTGATTTTTACCAAATTAATAGCGATAAGTTAAGTTATATTAAATGTTCTTTGGAAAAACTTTCAAGAGACGTTATGTTGTGTGTAATATCAATTCCAGTATTTTTGAAAAATGACGAAGACACAATGTTTGTTGTACCAATACCAAATATAGATTATATGCAGATTAATTTAGATATTTCTAGAGTTATAAAAATAAAACATATTATGTAAACACAGAAAAGGATATAAGTAATTTAGAAAAACCTAATAAATGTATTGGAAATATTATTGCTGATTCGTATGATGAATGTACAAAAAGAAAATTTACTAAAAAATTGATACAAGAATTGGATTTTGGAAACCTCTTGTTAATAAATATTAATTCCACTTTGAAAAGTACTTGTAATGAATATATATATATATATAAGCTTACCGGAAACTACTTGATTAACTTTCAAAATTGTGAAATAGAAATAAATGAATATAATATAAGAACATTTGAAAGTAAAATGAATATAATTATTGCTAATGTACAAAAGTTAGATAATAATATCACTGAATTAATAGAAATTCCAGAATTGGACAATTTAGAAGAAATTAAGGCAATTATATATAAGGATTATAATGTGTATCATACTTATATACTTTACTCATTAATTTTATGTGTTGTTTGTGTTTTAGTGGCTTTAAAACTCAAAAAGGGTTTGATTCGATGAGACTCGAATCATAAGGAGGGGCGAGTCATATATGAGTGTGGATTGCCCGTCATAGAAGAAACCGATCATAATATAAACATTTGGCCTTCTATTTGAAATTATGTTTAGTTTGCTATTTTTGACCACACAACGAGATTCGTTGTTTGGATAAGAACCAAATTTATTGAAAGAATTTAATTGATTTCAAATGTGTAACTTAAACCATATTCTTATTTATTCGTAATAAACATAATAAACGAATCTCAGAAGAAAGAACTGAAACGCATGCATCATTTGCTTACATTTAGATTTATTAACTTTACTATTAATTTACCTACACAAACTTACATTAAGAAAGAATTTATTGAATCTTTATTGTTCATACAAATACAAATTTAATTTAAGCTAAACTGTAAGATGATGAAATAATAAAGAATCAAATTTGTATAAAACCTCAAACTCGTTGGGTGTACCAACGGAAGAACCAATTATTTAAAGGCAAAACTTGCGCAGTCAATAGGATACTAAGTGAAAAATAGTATCCTTGGATTCGGAAAAACTAAAAAAAATTAGGTTCAAATAATTTTTAAAAAATAAAAACTGAAGTTTAATTTCTAGTATAAAAGAAAACTAAAAAATTGACTTCAATCAATTAAAAAAAAAACTGAAGTTTAATTTTTTTTTCATTAAAAAAAGTCTGTTAGATTTGTGTATAACAGTGCAAAGAAAAAGTCAATATTTGCCATTAAAAGATGACAACTCTGGAAATAGCAGAATGCTTAAGGGAAGCGCGAAGCCTTCCTCCGTTTACTGGAGAGGGTGGCTACACCCTAGGTAATTAACTGAGAGATGTCAGAAATATTTTGTCTTTCACTCCAGCGGAAAGTCAAACAATAGTTTTGGCTAATAAACTACAAGGAAAGGCCCTAAGAAAAGTGGAAAGATTAAATAACCCTACCTGGGAAGACATCCTTTTGAAATTTAGGACCGGATTCTCTGTCAAAGAAGATTATTTTACATTGAGGCAACAGGCGATGGACGTAAATGTTAGTAACATTGAAGAACATAATTATAAGTTGGAGAAAATTTTAAATTTAATGAATACTAAGTTTAATTTGGAAATTCAAAAAAAATATGAATATAGTCCAGACAAAAACGAACAAATGATTTTTAATATATACATGATTTTTTTAAACAAGGATATAATAATAATTATAATAATAAAAGACAAGTTTCGGGAAATTTTGAGACTTTTAGAGACAACGGTATGACTTCTTCAGGAAATTACAGAAACAATTATGGATTTTTTAGGAGTGCAGGAGCACAGAAATAATTATAGAAATTTTAGACGTGATGATAATTGGAGTATTCAGGGAAATAATAGAGGTAATTTTGAAGGCACACGCCGTGATAGATACGATATTAGAAGATCGGGAAACTTTAGAAATAATTTTAACCAAGTGCCGATGGAAGTAGATAATGTTGAGATAGTTCAAAATTTTCGGTAGGGGACTCAGAAAACCGATTACCCCTAGTGCTTTTAACTTTTAATAAAAAACAAATGAAATGTTTGATTGATACTGGAGCTGCAACAACTTTAGGAGACTACAATACATTTTCAGCTTTATTTAAAACACATAGTCTTATAAAACCAATTCAGCTAAATACTCTATAATAATTAAGGAGGTTATTTCTACTCTTCCAGTAGAACTCTGTACTCCAAATAAGTTAATGTCTATCAAATTAATAGACTTTAAAGAAACAATTTTGATTGCATAATAGGAAGCAACATTTTAATGCCGCTTAAAGCATGTGTTGATTACAAAACAGAAAAATTAGTCGTAAATAATAGTTCTATACCTTTTGATAGAAACGAAATTGAGAATAAGTTTAAAATTGAATATGAGGATGTATATGCCTTGGAGAAATGTGAAGTGGGTTTTGCGAATATCCAATCCAATGTCTTGAATTCAGGTGAAGCTGAAAGACTTAAAAAGTTCTATTATAAACATAAAAATATATTTTACCGGGATGGTAAGGTCTGCTACTCCCGTGATAAAGCACAGTATTCGTACAAATAAGGATAAACCAATTTACTCAAGAATGTATAAATACCCCTTGATCCACGATAAGGAGATTGGTAGACTAATTGATGAAATCTTAGAGCAGGGAGTTATACAGAGAGACAAGCCAAACGAAGAACACGTTTTTGAAATAGAAAATGAAGAGGTTGAAACGATACCTAGTGGTAAAGAAGATTTAAGTGATTGTTTTAAGATCAGCGAAGGAATAGTTAATAAGTATAGAACTCAGGTGCGTATTGTGAGAACGAAAGAAAAAACTATGGAAAAGTTATTTAGTAAGTACCTAATTTTGTATGTAGACGAGTCTGACTTATTGAATGAGGGTCATTTGGAAGATCTCTTTAAGGAAAATATACTTAGAGGTTCTTTAGGTATATGTTGCGAATTGGAAGACACAAAATACAATATTATCCAACAGAAACTAATCAAGTTGTTTGGGAATGATAAGAGATTGAAATTTACTAAATGCAGTACGATGGCTGTTGATGTGGAGGAATCAGAACGTCTATATGACATTATAAAGAGAACACATGAAAAGACTAATCACAGAGGAGTTTTGGGAAAATTTTGAGGAAATAAAAGGAAAATTCTTTCAGCCTAATATAATAAAACATATCAATAAATATATAAATGGTTGTAGAATTTGTGTCGAAGCAAAATACGATCGTAACCCCATTAAAAAACATTTTCAGCCAACAGAAACACCGAAGAAACCAAATCAGATAGTCCATATGGATATCTTCCATGCGGAGAAGCAATAATTTTTGACAACTGTAGATAGATTTAAAAAGTTAGGAAGTGCTTTCAGACAAGAACATGATTACCATTAAGACGAACTTATAAGAGAGAATAGCTTTGTTAGGTAAACCAGAACTCTTGATTGTGGACAATGAATTCGATAATCATTTGATCAAGTTGTTCTGTAATGAAAATAATATTCAGATTCATTTTACTACACCCCATTCTCACACGGGAAATTCAAACATTGAAAGGTTGCATTCAACAATCCTTGAACATATAAGAATAATGAAATGTACAGAAGATAGAATTGATACAGAAGAGCTTGTAATCAGAGGTATAGGTTATTATAATAACACAATTCACTCAACAACTAAGCAAAAGCCAATAGATTAGACTTAAACTTTGAAAAGATTTCTAATAGAATGGATAAAAAGAAAAGACATTTGATAGAAAAAATATATAAAAGAAGAAAACCAGTACCCGATATAGATAAATAAAAAAATGTATGTAAAAAATCCGGGAGCGGAAAGACAGAAAACTGCCAAAAGATATACAAGGCATAGTCAAGGTAATCCTAATAAGATTGATGTTGCACGGATCAAGCGACCATTAAAGTTTTTTCCATAAATTTCAGACAATTTTGACCATGACGTTAATTTTGGTGATACCGTCGGTTGGCAGAGCTGAAATAATAATAAATAAAATAGAGACAGAGGCAGGATTTATAATAGTGAGAGGTCAACCCGTTACTTTGATCCAGAGGTATTCAAAACTTATACATATAATTGACCTAAGGGAGATAGAGGATACAGTCAGTAAAATCAGACTTAGCATTGCTAGTAACATGAAGGTGAAACAAGGATGAAGGAGGAGTTGGAACACTCATTATTGACAATAGAAAGACATGATGGTAGAGAAAGAAGAGCACTGATTGACGTAGGAGGAAGACTTATTAAATGGGTATTTGGAAATTGGGCCAACCAAGACAAACAAGATATTGACAATCACTTCAAAATGATAGATATAAACCAACATAATATAATAAACAATTTAAACAAACAAATAACAATAAATAATGATATACAAATATATATGTTAAATGTTAAACTGATTTTGGAATCACATAAGGAATTGTTTAAGGAAACACACAATAAAGAATTGGAAAACAAATTAGAACTTATAAAATATAATCATTTAACTTTGTTAATAAACAAAATAAAAGACAAAATTGAAAAAATACAAGACAAAATAATGAGTTCTAGATATCAAACAATGAGCAAATTCTTTTTAACTGATAAAGAAATTGATTTTTACCAAATTAATAGCGATAAATTAAGTTATATTAAATGTTCTTTGGGAAAACTTTCAAGAGACGTTATGTTGTGTGTAATATCAATTCCAGTATTTTTGAAAAATGACGAAGACACAATGTTTGTTGTACCAATACCAAATATAGATTATATGCAGATCAATTTAGATATTTCTATAGTTATAAAAATAAAACATATTATGTAAACACAGAAAAGATATAAGTAATTTAGAAAAACCTAATAAATGTATTGGAAATATTATTGCTGATTCGTATGATGAATGTACAAAAAGAAAATTTACTAAAAAATTGATACAAGAATTGGATTTTGGAAACCTCTTGTTAATAAATATTAATTCCACTTTGAAAAGTACTTGTAATGAATATATATATAAGCTTACCGGAAACTATTTGATTAATTTTCAAAATTGTGAAATAGAAATAAATGAATATAATATAAGAAGATTTGAAAGTAAAATGAATATAATTATTGCTAATGTACAAAAGTTAGATAATAATATCACTGAATTAATAGAAATTCCAGAATTGGACAATTTAGAAGAAATTAAGGCAATTATATATAAGGATTATAATGTGTATCATACTTATATACTTTACTCATTAATTTTATGTGTTGTTTGTGTTTTAGTGGCTTTAAAACTCAAAAAGGGTTTGATTCGATGAGACTCGAATTATAAGGAGGGGCGAGTCATATATGAGTGTGGATTGCCCGTCATAGAAGAAACCGATCATAATATAAACATTTGGCCTTCTATTTGAAATTATGTTTAGTTTGCTATTTTTGACCACACAACGAGATTCGTTGTTTGGATAAGAACCAAATTTATTGAAAGAATTTAATTGATTTCAAATGTGTAACTTAAACCATATTCTTATGGATTCGTAATAAACATAATAAACGAATCTCAGAACAAAGAACTGAAACGCATGCATCATTTGTTTACATTTAGATTTATTAACTTTACTATTAACTTACCAACACATACTTACATTAAGAAAGAATTTATTGAATCTTTATTGTTCATACAAATACAAATTTAATTTAAGCTAAACTGTAAGATGATGAAATAATAAAGAATCAAATTTGTATAAAACCTCAAACTCGTTGGGTGTACCAACGGAAGAACCAATTATTTAAAAACAAAACTTATGTGTATTAGAGTTGTACTCTTTAGCTCAGTGAGCTGAGCGCTCATTTTAGCTCAGCTCAGTTTACTGAGCTAGTTCATTGAATAGCTCAGTAGCTCAGTGATAATGAAACACATAAAGCACAGAGTAAGCATACCCAGAATACCCAAAAGTGAATATATATATATATATATATATATATATATATATATATATACATATATATATATATATATATATATATATATATATACATATATATATATATATATATATATATATATATATATATTCCTTAGACATGCCACCACAATAACATAATAATAATATAACATCTTAATAATATAACATAATAACATCTTTTTTACAGCTCTGGATATACGTCAAGACGCGTTTACTGTCGCTCCGTGAAAAGTTTTCCAAAAGTTATTAATTACTTCATTGTAAAATTTTTATCTGTGCTGTGTTTTGCTGCTTGAATTGTTGCTGAAGGAATTGTGTAATTGGGTGCTGAATTAAATTGTTATTTGTAAGCCTGATTCAATATTACTTCAGAATTGGTGCTAAGTATACGCACACACATATACCTAAATATCGACAATCATACATGCATGTTTGGACATACATACTTACATCTCTACTTAAATTCTTCTGATAGTCCCAAATTATTCCATCTGTGCGATCAGCTGGCTATGCTGAATATTTGATACATTTATTATCATTCGTTAATTAATTTATTTCTGTGTCGCCATCTGTTGGTGAGTTGATTTTGGTAAGCCCAGCGAACATTTTAAATTGCTCTTTTACCCTACTGCTATTTTACAAAAAACTCATATGATGTCTTGTCTAAATAATGGATGTACTCTTGATACCGATTATGAAAATATGATATGCTGTTGGCTGTGCCACGATTGTGTCACTTTCACTGATTGTAGCTAATGCTATCTCAAAAAATGATTCTATACGTTGGTGCTGCAATAGATGTAAAAAGATTGATGTTAGTTTCTACAGATTTTTTCATGGTACTAAAACTCACTTTAACGAAATACAGATTGAAGTAAGCAAGCTTTCGGACCGTATTTCTACATATGGCAAACTTTTTGATGATTATAAACCACTTGAAAACTTAAAATCACCCATCCAACCTTCTCCTAAGCTTAGGAAATCTGCTAGGAAAGCTAATAAAAATAAAAATAAAGATCTAATCTCTGTGCCAATGGAAAATAATTCCATGCAAACATCCAAGAACCGTTCCTCTCCATGTGATTTACCTGTAGCATCTGGTTCTAATTCTGCGAGCAGTGACATAAATTCTCGAGCAAATCATGTTTCATCAAATAACGTTTTAAGCACTGCAGTAGCCCTAAAGACTCCTGTTAGTGCTGCAGTAACAAATAATTTGCCAGATGAGTGTACTAGTAATGCTCAAACTTTAGCATCGTCAAGTAACGTTAACTCTATTGTGAATCGTCCCAATACACTTAGAGTTATACCGCCAAATAAAACAATTTTCGTGCCTCGACTAGCGTCAGATACTACTGTCGAAGAACTCCAATCGTACATAAATTTGAATTGTGGTACCAACTTAGGTGTATCAGTGTATACATTTTCCTACACAGAACCAAGAATAGTTGCATCTTTTAAAATTACAGTACCGGATGAGTTATTTAACAATATTATTTCTCCTGGGTTTTGCCCTGATGGTATATACGTTCGTGAGTTTATGTTTAAAAGAAGAGAAAAGAATGCTGTTTGATTGTCGTCATCTGTAAAATCTTCTTTAAAAAACTAAATGGTTATACTGAAAATTTTACTCTTTTATATCAAAATGTTCGTGGCATTAATGCAAAGTTATCATCTTTATTTAATCAAAGTTATGCGTTTGATTTTCAAGTTATCGCTTTCACTGAAACTTGGCTTAATAATAATGTATTGGACACAGAAATAATGGGTGCAAGTTACTTAATATATAGACGTGATCGTGGCAATAACATGAAAGGAGGAGGTGTATTAATTGCAGTGTCAAGCATGCTTTCTTCTGAAAAGTTATCGTTTACTTCTTCACTGGATATTGAGTTCATGGGTGTTTTGGTAAAAATAAATCATAAAAAAATGTTCATAACCTGTTCGTATATTCCCCCAAATTCTCCTGAAATAATTTATAGAAAGCATTCGGATGCTATTTCAACTGTTGTGCATATGTCTCATCATAATGATAGCATCATCGCAGTTGGTGACTTCAATATGCCAACGATTTTTTGGGATTTTTCGGCTGATAATGGTTGCTTTACACCATATAATTCTACTTTTAGTCTGAAATATAACGAGTTTGTTGATTGCTTATTGGATATGAATGTTTATCAGATAAATGGCATATATTATGATAACCATAAGCTTTTAGATTTGGTTTTTGTAAATGATTGTATTGACACGTCTGTCCTTCGCACTGTTCCTTTAACCTTACCGGAGGACTGTTATCATCCCACAATCTTAATATCTACATGTTTTCCATCTGTTTATATATCTCGTTCTGCGTACAACTCAAAAGTCAAGAGTTTATGTTTTAAAAGGGTAAATTATAACAAAATAATCGAACTTCTACACAATACAGACTGGCACAATTTACTCGTAGCTTCGAACTTAGAAAACAATCCTGATGTTATTGATCACATAACCATAAAATTCTACGATAGGATTTATTGTAACTTGACCCAATGTGTTCCTAAACAAGTCGCTTCTCAAATATCTGGACCTCCATGGAATTCAAAGTTTCTTTCCAAACTTAAAAATAGCAAAAACAAATATTATAAAATATACAAAAAATCAGGATCATCCTCAGATTTTGCAAAATACTCTGTTGCCCGTGCCGACTATAACAAGTTAAATCTTAAATGTTATAAATGTTACTTACAAAAAATTAAAAACAACTTGAAGAAAAATCCAAGGTCTTTCTACAATTTCGTGAACTTAAAAAGAAAATCAGTTTCCTTTTCGTCCACTATGAAACTAAATGAAAAAGAATCAGATAACGAGGCTGAAATTAGTAACTTGTTTGCGGATTTCTTTTCATCTACTTATTCTGTTGATCAAACTATTACTACTGGGTTGCAATCAAATC
Organism: Linnaemya vulpina; assembly: GCA_963675445.1. Taxonomy (NCBI): domain Eukaryota; kingdom Metazoa; phylum Arthropoda; class Insecta; order Diptera; family Tachinidae; genus Linnaemya; species Linnaemya vulpina. Next base: position 20,109,683 of record OY776281.1, read on the forward strand.
TTTGTCCTGGAAGTCAATCTATTTTAATTCCATTTCTGAATGAAATTTCTGTTCTTAATGGATTGAAAAAACTGAAATTCTCGTACAAGAGTGGACCTGATAATCTTCCTAGCTGTGTTCTAATTAAGTGTGCTGATGCCTTTGTGTTTCCTCTTACATTATTGTACAACCTTTCAATTAAAGTTGGAAAATTCCCTGAAATGTGGAAGAATTCTTATATTATTCCGTTGTTTAAATCTGGTACCAAATCTGACATTAAAAATTACAGAGGAATCGGTAAACTGAGTATTATACCGAGACTCTTTAAAAAATTAATTACAAGTAGCTTGTGCCATCAGGTGTCATCAACATTATGTTCTAGTCAAAATGGTTTTCGTAAAGGCTGCTCAACTATAACCAACCTCATACAATTTACAACTTTGGTAAATCGTGGTTTTGTCAATAAAAAACAAACTGACGTAGTTTACACAGATTTCAGTAAAGCATTTGATAAAGTTAACCACAAACTTCTATTGAGTAAACTGCATTATATGGGATTCACACGTGGCTGTTTAAATTGGATTAGTTCATACCTTACTAATAGGAAACAAAATGTTTTATTCAAAAGTACTATATCTAAACCGATCCCCGTTACGTCTGGTGTTCCCCAGGGAAGTCATCTGGGACCCCTATTATTTTCACTATTTATCAATGACTTACCTGCAGTTATCAAAAACTCATTCATTCTTATGTATGCTGATGACGTAAAAATATTTTTTACCTACAATATCTTTGATGATCATAAGTTTCTTCAAGCAGATTTAAACTCTTTGTACTCTTGGTGTGAAATGAATTTAATGACATTGAATCTACAAAAATGCAAGTATATGTGTTTCTTTCGGAGGAGCCATTTCAACGTTAAATATTTTTTGGGTGGTTATGAGCTGGAAAATGTTTGCACTTTCACAGATCTTGGAATTTTACTAGATCCAAAACTGAATTTTATTCAACATATATCTCTAACTGTTAGAAAAGCCAGAAGTCAACTGGGGTTCATCAAACGCTGGGCAAAGGAATTTGAAGATCCTTATGTTACTAAGCAGCTTTTCACATCGCTTGTTCGTCCCATTTTGGAATATGGGTCAATAATATGGGATCCAACATATAAGGTTTACATCAACACAATTGAATCTGTACAAAAACAATTTTTAATATTTTGTCTTCGAAGTTTGCAATGGAACCCATTTTGTTTGCCTTCTTATAAAGCTAGACTAGCTCTTATTAAGTTACCATCCCTAAGTAGTCGAAGATCTATGTTAAACACTTTATTTATTTTAAATATAATTAATGGTAAAACCTACTCTGAATTCTTAATTGAAAATTTATCATTTTGTGTTCCTCAACGTCCTACTCGTTTCTTCTGTCTACTTAATATTAAATTTCTAAGAACAAATTACGTTAATTCTGATCCTTTTATTAGATGCTGTAAGGACTTTAACAAGATATATTATTATGTTGATTTCTCTTTCAGTGAAAATTTTATTAAACGAAATATTTTGTTTTCATTAAATAACAGCCAATAATTGATATTTCTTTGGATTATAATCTGTATATGTGTATATGCATGTATGTAAATAGTCTGTAAGAATTGTAAATTCATAGACTGTAAAATAAATTTAAAAAAAATAAATAAATAAATAATTGTATTCGTCCGGCAGCATATTATGAAACTGTGACATCATTACATACTTATATGGCAATAGAAATGATTAAAAAAGCTCTGAAACAAAAGCGGTCTGAAACAAAAACCGCTCAGTACTGAGCTGAAATCATCTAATGTAGTGAGCACTCATTTCGCTCAGCTCACTGAATCGTATATGTATGTATATATACATATGTTAAGAAATGTTTAGAGAAAAATATTTTTGAATTATATATACATGTACATACACATAATGTTCAATATTTTGTCATAATATGTATTTTAAATTTATATAAATTTGTTTATAAACTTCTTGAATTTGTTTCTAAATATGTATATATAAGTAGTATTGCAAATTTATTTTAGGAATGTTTCTTGTTTAAATATATATGCATTTATAGATTTAAATTGTTTATTATTGTTCCTGTATTTTAAATTTATTTAAATTTTGTTTGAATCTTTTTGTATTTTGTTGACAAATAATTTTCATATTTTTGTTTCATAAACAAAAATAATTTTTCATATCAAATACAAACAGCCCAATCACAAACAAAAATTCCTCATGAAATTTCTCACTTTTCCCTTTACTCCTATTTTAATCAAATATTCCGTGAGAAATTTTGTTTTGTCGTCCCTGTTTTATGAACTTCGAAAGGGAAAAAATATTCCGCAGGAAAAATATACCTATTCTTAAAATATATGTTCTTTCTTATTCCGCAAAAAAAATTTCACGTGCAATATTGAAGGGAGATTGAAAAACATGTAAGTATTATTATTAAAATATAAATAAAATAACTAAAATTTATTCTTAGTAGGTCAAAAAGCTCAAACAAGCAACAAATTCAACAGTTGCTGACATTGATGGAAGCCAATCCAGAAATTGCATGTGGATTTTTTAAAGGAGGCAAGGAGGTACTCAACCGGTTTTGAAGCAAAGCTGAGGTTGAACTCAATGCTTTGGGTCCACCAATCAAGTGCGTTGCAGAATGGAAAAAGGTAAGTTTATTTAGTAATCAGACCGGCTTTTTAAATTTTGTGTCGATGTATGCAGGTGTGGGCGGACCAAAAAATGTATGTGCGTCAAAAAGCTGCGCAAAACTTGAGGGACAAGAAATGCACTGGAGGCGGTCCATGCAAGGAACAGAAGTTTTCTCCCACAGAAGAAGCTATATACAATTTAATGGGGATGAAAGCTTCTGTGGATGGTCTTCCAGTAAAACCTATAGGTCTCAGCTCTCCACAGAAATCAGTGTCAGTACCACCAGTAGCGGATTTTGTTTATTTAGATTATTTACCTGACATATTAGAGGGCTCAGAAGAAGATAAAGAAATAACACCCTTAAAACACAATGAAATACCCCAAGTGAAGAAAACAATTTGCCAAGAGAAAGACGAGCAAAAAAGTGAGACCAAAAGTTCAGTGACTGTGTTGGAAGCTGAACTTGAAATCCAAACTGACAGCACGGAAAATATACAGATCCCTGGATAAACTAAATAATCAAAATAAAGAACATTTTCAAGAAATGGAAAAAATGAAACGGGAAGAAATTGAAGAAATGCGGCGCCAGAATGCGTTTATGGAGAAGCTGCGAATCAAAGAAGTGGAATACAAACTAGAAAAAAATAGACTACAAATGCAAATACAAGATTTTAGTCGGTAGTGAACGTACAAACCTTATTGTTTTTTAATATAACCAAAGACTGAATTGTTATTTTTTTTATATGCAAAACCAAAATCTTTTTATTTATTAGTTGTTTAAGTTAAATGTGAATAGAAATATGATTTCGTTTTTTTTTAGTTACTGTTAAAATAAAAATACATTGAATTTCAAAAACAAAATTTTTTAAATGTTCTTGTTTAAATAACGATAAGTACGAGGTTAGAGCTGGAGAAGTATAATATTTAAAAACAATTTTTAGATTTGCAATTAATTCAGTTATCACAAGAGATATAAATATTGAAAAATTTTTATTAAACACTAAACTTTGGCTTACTAAAAATTAATGAAGAGTTCGTGCAATATTGCTTCTAATGGATTGAGCTACGGATTGATATTGGCTTGAAACTGGCTGCACTATCTCACCTTCAGGCATGCTTAACACCAAGAAATCGCCAGGTATATCCTTTACCTTGAAGTGTATACATAAGTTATGCAAAGCACAACATACATTAACTATCTTGGCTGCTTTTTCAGGATAATAAATCAACTCCCTTGCACCGAGAAGACATCTCCACCGGTTCTTAAGCACTCCGTTAGTGCGCTCAATTATGTTGCGACATTTTGAGTGAGCTTCATTAAATTTCATTTCCGGAGAACCATCTTCAGGAACGCGGTTTGGGGTTAACAGCCATGGCTCTAGAGGATATCCCGCATCTCCTATTTGTAAAAAACAAATATGTATCAATATTTGCTAAACATTTGATCAGAAAGTAGTTTACCTAGCAGGCAAAAGTTGTTGTCACCTTGCAGGTATTTATACCAATTACCAATAGCACATTTAAGCTGAACTTTCCCTTGCGGTTATAAAAAAAATGTTTATTGTCTGCTGGAGCTATAATTTGGACATGAGTCCCATCTATGCAACCGAGAACACAGGGAATTTTATATTTCCTGTAAAATTCCAAAGCGATTTTTCTTTTTTCGTCCGCCGATACTGGTACCTTTATCCATGCTGGGCAGAGATGATTCAGAAAGACATCAACCACTTCTGGTAGCACTTTACAAAATGTCGACTGAGCTATCGACACGTCACAGTCTTTGCTAACTCCAGTTTGATAGCCACCTTCGGCGAAGAAACGTAAACATGCACTAAGTTTTACAACTGGTGAAACCGAAAATAGCTTTTTCGCCTGTTGTGTGTGCTATATTAAGAGGTCTAACAAATATCGAAGTGCCGGTTTGTTAACTCTATAATACGTGTGAAACCTAATTGGATAATTTTAATCCATTAACTTGATACATATGTGATACATTAGTACTTACAATGTCTGTGGCAAATCTAGTGGATTCGATGCATCCCGCAACTGTCTTCTACCGACCCGCTGGCTGATTTGATGCTGTTCTTCTGCAGGCATTCCCTCTTCATCAGATGAAATATCCTCCGCAACTAATCGGAAAGCTATAGTATGCATTTTTTTCTTGATATAACAATTATTTACACAAAACTTTAAATTTATGTATATCCCGCGCAAAGAAAAATACAATGTAAATAAGAAAAAACAGCTGTTTTCGAAATTCCATGTTGCCACTTATTCATTTTATTGTTCCCTTTTAGTTTGTGATAGGAGGAATTTTTTCTCGAGAAAATTGTTTTCCGTGAGAAATAAATTCCGAGGGAATATTCATGATTGGGCTGAAAATAAATTTCCTGAAGAAGTCATACAAAGGAGTGACGAAATATCGAAAAGCTATTTATAATTTAATATACATATATAAAAATAAAGATCTTAAGCTTAAAAATATTAGTCCATTTTATATTATATGTATATCATAATAATATATGGCATCATCGCATCGATGCTGATAGATACATTTTCGTTTATCCAATAACAACACAAGTATTATTTACGCATTAGTATTTTTCGCAAAGGAACTATTCTATGCAACACAAAAGTATATGAACAATAACAATTTGCTGCAACAAATAATAACACATTCCGCCTCACGAGTTCCATTGTTTAATGCTCCAGGCAATAAGGAAGTGAATTAATAATTGATTTTTGTTTTAATCGATTATTTCTTTCTTACTATCGATTTTTTGTAATCGATTTTATTAATTGTAAAAATCGATTTTTAATGAATCGATTACATGAATTACGCATTTTAAATAGATTTTTGTAAGTAATGCCATCTATGCGATGAATGAAAAAATTAGTAAGTAAGTTTATTAAATATAAACACGTCGATAAAAAATCAGCACCATCTTTATGTACAAATATATAATAAGTTGTGATCTTTTGTATCTTTTTTTATCTCTTTGAAGTTTTGAAAAGTCAAAATATTGTTGTTAACCATAAAAATGTCTTCCATTGGTAAAACACCCAGAAGCTGCTGGCGAAAATATTTTGTAATAAAGAAAGATAAAATAAAAATTGTGTTTTTTAGTTTTAAAATATACTGAACATTTGTTATGTTAATAATTCTTTTTGCTATTTAAACATAAGGTTTAAAGGGTGATTTGTTTTGTAATTTAATTTTGTCATTTGAAACCAAACGATTGTCATTTTATTCACTATTTATCTTCTTCAGTTTATTTTATTTTTTTAAGTCAAATTCTGAACGATACTGATAAATAATAAATCAAATTAGTTTTTCTTATCGTCTAAACTTGAATTATAGAAAGTGATTCGTTTTGTATTTTATTAATGTTGTAACCAAAAAATTGTCGTTATATTATCTGTACTGCAATAAAATATTCAAGAGTACTGCAAATTTGTATATGAATAACTCGAATCTGTGTTTATAATCTAAAATTCGTCCTTTTGGTTAATTTATTATACTTGTAATTAATAATAATTATCTAAAATGATTTTTTTAAATTAATCGCTCATGACTTTCACTAGTATATCGAATAAGCGTTTTTCATACAAAAAATATCGAATTATCTACAAAAATCGATTATTTCCTCGAAATTCGACCTCTTACAAATCGATTTATTTTCAAACTAAAAGAATAGAGTATTAAATAATAGATTTTTTCGACCCTAGGTCACATTCCTACCAGGCAAACTAACCAATTTTTTGTGTTTTTCGAACAAATAACTACACAAGACAAGATGAAATATGTTTGACCAATATGTTCGATGCGGGTCGTTATATTACGACCCGCATATAAATTTTATCATAGATGTCTTATATACATAATCGTTGGTATTAGTTATTCTGTGCACTCCTAAATTACTATTAAAACTTAGATTTTACGCAACTGGGAATTTTCTTATAACAGTTGATGACTTTTGTGGTGTAAGTCTATCTACAGCAAGCCGAGTAGTTAAAGAAACGTATAATGCTTTGGCTGCTTTATCCAGAGATTTTATTAAAATTCCATCAAATGCAAGAGAAATCCAGCAAATGCTGGGCGACTTTTTAGTATCGCAAAATTTCCAAAAGTTATAGGAGCTGTAAACTGCACTCACATTCGCATTCAATTCTGCTCATTTTCAACGTTCTCACCAACATCTTCAATAACATTGTCCACATTCTCAGTAATATCTTCAATAACCTAGTCAACATTGCAATTTCCACCATTAAATACTGGTGAGAAAATTAATTTTAAGTACAAAAGCTGTTAAATAAATTTTAATGCTTACAAAAATCAGTGTCAATGCTGTTTTCAGGCTAATGGCTGAATCACCCAGCATTGAGGCTATTTTGCCAAATACGGCACTAACTTTTGCAGTTGAAACACCTCCACCACCACGATATGTCTCAGATTTTTGTTCTGCCATTTCCGACCGAGATTTCTTTCTCAACATTACATATTTATCGCGCAATGCTTTCCAGTGGCGGTGTATTCCACTACTTGCTGTAAATTCTGTCTAAATTTTCCGCCAAGCCTCTTCTTTTTCCTTCCATACCACTGCTTCTGATTTCTTGTTTTCAAATATATTTGTGTGTCTTTCAACTAGGTTAACTAACAATATCTCCTCTTCTGACGACTAATTTTTCGTTCTCTTTCTTTGCGATTCCGTCGCTTTATTTAACATCGACATTATTTTCTATAACACAATTTACGCAAGCAAAAAAGCACTTAACAGAAGTGACAAAATAATTTAACACACAGAAAAGATAATAACGTTTTCAATTTAAGAAATAAACAAAAGTAAATCGTTGCCACTACGCTTTCTTAAAAACACTAATAGTCACAAAATAAGCAGAATACTAAAAATTACAGTTCATTTTTGCCCATATCAGTTTTCGTTAACCGCTTGTTGTGAAGAGTAAAGCTATAGGTGGTTTTCAGAAATCAATGTGAGTGAAGAGATGAACACACATTAAAAAAAGGAACAAACAAATTGAAAATAAAATTTTGTTTTGATAAAATTTTATTTTGTGGATAAAATATTTGGTGTTATTAAAAAAGTTATGTGTTTTTGTGATAATTTGCATCTGCAAACATAATTTCATATATTTTTATCATTGCATTAACATCGTGTGTGGTGTGGAAAATGAGAAATTATAATCCTTAGTGATGGTTTTGGAAAAACTGTTCCAGACTCACAAAAGTGAAGTGATTCTGAATAGTGGAATAGTCTGTGAAGGTGCAGTTTTCTTTTTGTTCAATATTTGCTGAAAAATTCATGGCAGCAAGAGAAATTTTAGTTAGAAGTAGTTTGCCACATTGCTAATGATGTTATTTATCTGCCATAGGTGATGAAGGCAAGAGAATACTTATGGTGCAGTTGCTAAACTTAGAAAAGATGCAGGCTAACAAACCATTTATTCAGAGATTCATTTGTTGTTGGATATGCAAGAAGTATGAAAAATGTATCGCTAAAATATGCATATACCTTAATATTTTAAATCTCGATCTTAACAGACAGTCGGCTTAAGACCAGTAATACTCCATCAAACGCTGCAAACAGCGTTCAAGAGCTTCAAGACAGACATTGATTCAAAGAATGTGATGGTTTTCGAAAAACTGTTCCAGACTCACAAAAGTGCAGTGATTTATTCAGAGATTCAGTTGCTGTTGGACATGCAGGAAGTATGAAGACCATCAAACGCTGCAAACAATGCTTCAAGAAGACATTGATTTAAAGAAGAATACATTTGAAAAGCGGTTTTTGTTTCTTAAAAGTTTTATTAACGCAAAGTGTTTTACAAAATTAATGCCAAAGAAAACTGGTTATAAAAAAATTTATATTCATTGTTCTTAAAGTTATTTAATGTTTTTGTAATTCCTTCCTTAAAAAATAGTAATAAAGTAATATTAGAATTATTTATTTAAAATGTTAAATTTATTTTAAATGGACTTTTTATCGAAAAATTCTATACAAATCTGTGACAAAATTATTGCAAAATAAGATACATGCAATCTAAGCAAAGATTTGAGCAATCACTTCAACAAATTTTCTTATATACATATAAGTAGTAGGGAACTGTATGTGCTGTGACCATTAAAAATATTAAATTTCAGCAATTAAATTTGAAATTTTTCAATTTTAATTGCCAAAATTCTCAAATTTCACAAAATTCTCAAATTTCATTTTGTGTGTGTTCGTGTGTGTATTTTTTCCCACGGTTTAATAGGGGCGTTCACATTGTTGTTTTTTTTTTTAATAAAATGTTGGGGTAGGCGTGGGAATTTGTGTCTGTCCATATGTGACCTTGAGAATTCATGTCCGTCGGTATGTGAGCGTGGGAATTTGTGTCTGTCCATATGTGACCTTGAGAATACATGTCCGTCGGTATGTGAGCGTGGGAATTTCTGTCTGTCCATATGTGACCTTGAGAATACATGTCCGTCGGTATGTGAGCGTGGGAATTTGTGTCTGTCCATATGTGACCTTGAGAATACATGTCCGTCGGTATGTGAGCGTGGGAATTTCTGTCTGTCCATTTACACTGTGTACGCCTGGTGAATAAAAAAATTTAGAAGCATTTTTAGGAATTACACTATTTAAAAAGTGTAGTAGTTATATATGGATGCCCTTAATGTTTGTGGTTCGTTCCTTCTTGCTGGAGTGAGATTTTTTCTTTTATTTTTTTGCTTATTAAAATTTGGTGTATTTACTTAAGATTTGTCGTCCAGCAATTCAGTGTTTTTTTTTTACTTTTTTGCTTGCAATGCTTGAGTCTGGAGGAATAATTTGATTATTCTGATCTTGAAGACGTTGTGAAAAAAAAAATTACTATTGCATAAATATTGAAACTGATGTTTTGTTTATTTTATAAATGACGATCATCGATGGATTTTATTTGGGGATCTGGATGGTGGTGCGATTTCTGTATTTTGTAGAATATGAATATTTATGCTATGTTTAAGTGTGTGTGTTTTTTGTGTTCTGAGTGGCGGTTGGAATGTCTGGCTGTCAGACAGTCTGTGTGTGTGACGATTGGTGAGTCTGTATGACAGTCCGCTTTCCTGGTCAGTATAAAATGTGATAAGGTGTACATATTCATGCGTACATAAATATCTACAAATTTATTTCATTTACGCATATACATACAAACAAATAATAAGCGTTTATTCTTTGTGCCCAAATATTCCCTTGACCATTTGAATGAATGAATGAACCATTGTTTAAACATATACATTGTTTTAATTTTTATTAATATGTAATATTTATACATACATTCACATATAATTTTTAATATAAAGCTGCCTCCACTGCGTCAGCAGCCTCTATCAACAATTGATCGTTGGTATCTTCGTATAATGCAAGAAACATTGGGACATCAATTTTTGGGAGCATTTGGACTTCCAATATTTCTATGTGCGGTTTGTTGGTTACCTCACTTCTATTGGATTCACTACCAGCTTCGGCAGGCTGAGTATTGATGCTCAAAAATAGGTCATCGTCACCTGTCAGCATCTCTTCATATTCTTCATCTATTTTTTGGAGTGGGTTAGATGAAGATGGTTGCGAAGACAGCTCTAGGAGAAGCTCCTCATCTCCTTCAAGATGTTTCTCGAACTCTTCCTGTCTGGCTTTTCTTAAATTCTCCTTCAAATGGTGACGCTGAAGTCTCCGATATAATGGTGTGTACCAGAAGGGCTTCATTGTAGAAATAAAAGCTCAACTTCAAAATTTTATAATTTTGCTTTGAAAACTTGTGAAGCTACAAAAATTTTGTAGTTTATCAGATACCACAATGTTTTGTCCACGTAGCAGTTTCTTTTGCTACAACATTTTGTGACGTATCTGCATGCATAAGCATGCCTCCGTATCCTGTGTATATCACATATCATAATGTTTGTTTACATAAATTTTGTCCACGTAGCAGTTTCATTCCCGTAAACATTTTGTATCGTAGAGGCATGCATAAGCATGTCCCTGTACTCTGTATATATCAAATTCCGTTCAAAACTTTGTAACGTATCTGCATGCACAAGCATGTCTCTGTACTCTGTAGATATCACTTATCAAAATTTTTGTTTACATAAATATTGTCTACGTAGCACTTTCATTCCCTTAAACATTTTGTATTGTAGAGGCATGCATAAGCATGTCTCGGCATTCTGTGTATAATCAGATACCACAATGTTTTGTCCACGTAGCAGTTTCTTTTGCTACAAAATTTTGGAACGTCTCTACATGCATAAGCATGCCGCCGTATTCTGTGTATATCACATATCATAATGCTTGTTTATATAAATATTGTCTACGTAGCAGTTTCATTCTCCTAAATATTTTCTAACGTATTTGCATGCATAAGCATGCCTCGGCATTCTGTGTATATCAGATACCACAATGTTTTGTCCACGTAGCAGTTTCATTCCCGTAAACATTTTGTATCGTAGAGGCATGCATAAGCATGTCCCCGTACTCTGTATATATCACATTCCGTTCAAAACTTTGTAACGTGTCTGCATGCACAAGCATATCTCTGTACTTTGTAGATATCACTTATAAAAATTTATGTTTACATAAATATTGTCTACGTAGCAGTTTCATTCCCTTAAGCATTTTGTATTGTAGAGGCATGCATAAGCATGCCTCGGCATTCTGTGTATATCAGATACCACAACGTTTTGTCCACGTAGCAGTTTCTTTTCTAATTTTTTAATCTTAACCGTTTCTATCACCAGATACGCTACTTTTGCAAAGTAACGCAAAGCTACTTTGTTGGAATGAAGCGTACTATACCAAAACAAAATTTTCACGAATTTGTATTAATCTAAATTTTTAGGATAAAATTCAGTACATTTTTGTATCTAAAAGTAACAAGTCGTGACTATTAAAAAATTCCTTGTGTCTTATTAATAAATCTAAGACAGAAAATAAATACATATTCTCAAAAAACATATTATTTGTATATCAAAAAATAAGAGTGTGTCATATAATTTAAGCAAAGACAGAATTTAAATATATATATATATATAAAAATCCTTGTAATATTACATGTTATTCAAGCAATCAATATATTTTTTAATAAAAAAGTATACTATAACCAAAATAATTTTTATAAGTGTAAATCAAAATATTTAAAAAAAAAATGAGTTCATCAATTTTCAAGTGCAATATCTGTAATAAGGTATATAAATACCAAAAATCTTATTTAGAACATTGCAAAGGTCATGTTCAACCACAACAAGTACAACAGTCGATACAACCCCCAACATCTGCGTGCAACCCCATAGCAACATATCAACAAATCGCACAGTCCATACAACCCTCAACATATGCATACAACTCAATGGTCCAAAACAATTTGCAGTATCAGTATCCGGCGCAGTATCAGTACCCAGTGCAGTATCAGTATCAGTATCCAGTGCAGGTACCAGCGTATCCTTTATATCCGTATCCAGTGTCAACCAACCAATTCACAGCACCTATGGAGATCCCATATCCCATTGAATATAGCGTACCTATACAGTTGCAGCAAAATAATATGCCTAATTATTACCCAAGCTATTTGCCCGTAGATAATCCTTCTCAAGACATGGATATAAGTCAAATTATTCCACATGATCAGGCAAATACACAAAATAATGAAGTAGAAATGGATATATCAAATTCTGCGGATGATCTACTGTCTCAAGCTCCAAATGAATGCAAATATTATATAATAAATAGTGCTTTTAAAAATAATATTACAACATTTGGAGTTCCAGTAAATAAAGATTGTATTTTATTTGAAGATGTTATTGTGGATAATAAACATATCATCAAAGAAAGACTTGAAAATAGTCTTGCCGTACACAACATTATTAAATTTAATATTACTCTTATTGGAGAGTATATTAAAATTATAAGCGATGATATGGAATTGTGTACTATTTCTCACCGGGCAAAGATGGATCTTCTGTGCATTGGAGATGATGTTGAGGAAATTATGGCAAAGCAATTTCAAGAAATCCACAACAAAATGTCTGAATTTCAAGAACGGGATTCAGGATGGACTTTAATTAGAATTGTTCGCCTCGAAATCGCTATAAATAAGTCATCTTTGGTGAGAGGGTCGAACTGGATAAGTACGCCGGAGAACTTAAAAAGTAAAAAGGCATGTATAAATGTTGAAAATAATGACATTTATTGTTTTAAATGGGCAATAATATCTGCACTGGATACATCTGATATTAAAAGACCACAACGTTGCTGCTCATACAACATTGCAGACATCAGCGCTGATATCATATGTTTGCAAAACGGAATTGAGATTGACTTCAAAAATTTAAAGTTTCCGTTGGCGTTAAAGAGTATCAGGATATTTGAAGAAAGCAATCCAAATATTAGCGTCAATGTGTTCGGATACAATGATGAAAGCAATGAGATTGTTGGACCATTCTATAACACCAAGAATGAAAAAGCTAAACATATTAATTTGTTATTATTAGAAAATGCTGAAGGATATCAGCATTATATTCTTATAACAAATATATCAAAGTAAGTAATAAAACATACATTTATTTACGTAAATATATTAATATATATTCTTATAACTTTTTTCTTTCCACAGACTTTTAAAATCTCAGACTACCAAGCACTGCAAAAAACTTGTCTTCTGTAACAGCTGCCTCCAATACACCCACAATGAGAGGACGTTAGAGCGACATAAAGAAGAATGTGGGCAAATTGTTGCGGAGCTGCCGTCTGAGGAAAATGCCGTGTTGCAGTTTAAAGACCACCAACGACAAATGGATGTACCATTTGTTGTGTATGCAGACTTTGAATGCATACTGGAGGAGGTTAATATTAGAGTAAGTGACAAAAGTAGGTATCGCAAAAAGCACATTCCTTGTGCTTTTAGTTATTATATTAAATGTAAGCATAATGATAGTTTAGATAAGCTTAAATTATATACGGGGAGGGATGCAGCAGAAAAGTTTGTAGAAAATTTGATTGAAGATTGTGAAGATATTTATAATGAATATCTAGTAAATAAAAGGGAAGTGGATGCTTTAACTCCTTTCGAAAATTTTAATTTTCGAAATGCGATAGATTGTCATATTTGTCATAAATATCTAGGCAATGATAGAGTGCGAGATCACTGCCACATAAGTGGTAAATTTAGAGGAGCAGCTCATAATAGATGCAATTTAAAATTTCAAATTCCAAAATTTATACCAATCTATTTCCACAATTATTCATCTTATGACGCGCATCTTTTTGTTAAAGAGTTGGGTAAAAAATCTGACAATATAAAAGTCCTTCCGCTCAACAAAGAATTATACATATCACTATCTAGATTTTCAAAAATGACCGACAACTACAACCTTGAACTTAGATTTTTAGACACAATTCGCTTTATGCCTGAAAGCTTAGAATCTTTAGCTAATAATCTTTCAGAACAAGACTTTCACATCATTAAAAGACAATTTAAAACAAAAAAAGAGTTTGATCTAGTGAGAAGAAAAGGTGTCTTTCCCTATGATTTTCTTAATTCTTTTGAAAAATTGAATGTTGGTGAACTTCCAGCAAGGGAAAATTTCTTCAACCATCTCAATAATAAGGAGTGCTCGATTGAAGACTATGAGCATGCAAAAGAAGTTTGGAATGCTTTCGGCTGCAAAACCTTGCAAGATTACATGGAAGTATATTTAAAAACGGATGTTCTCTTACTTGCAGATATATTTGAAAGTTTTAGAAAGGTTTGCAAGAACATCTACCACTTAGATCCATGTCAATACTACACTGCACCAGGACTATCGTGGGATGCTATTCTAAAGTACACAAATATAGAACTAGAGCTTTTGACGGACATAGATATGTACAATTTCTTCAAGAAAGGAATACGTGGTGGACTTGTACAATGCAGTAACCGATATTCAAAGGCTAACAACAAATATCTACCTGATTTCGATAGAGAAAAGCCCTCAGAATTTATTGTGTACTTAGACGCAAATAACCTCTACGGTTGGGCTATGTCTGAGTATTTACCTTATGGTGGATTCAGATGGCTGTCAGCTGAAGAGCTAAATCTGGATCCTAAAACCATAGATGATAATTCAAGTGATGGATATGTCTATGAAGTTACTTTAGACTGTCCTTCTCATTTTCATGACTCTCACAATGACCTACCTTTCTGTCCAGAAAATAAGAAAATTTTGCAAACAAAGCACATTAAATTAGTTGCAGATTTTTCAACAAAACAAACATATGTCATACATTATAGAGTTCTTAAACAATGTTTACAGTATGGTCTAGTTCTAAGGAAAGTGCATCGAATTCTCACCTATAAGCAATCAACCTGGTTGAAAAGTTATATAGACTTGAATACCAAACATAGGGCTACTGCAAAAAATACTTTTGAAAAAATTTTTTTCAAATTGTTAAATAATGCAGTATACGGTAAAACTATGGAGAATGTGGAAAAGAGAAAAGATGTACGAATAGTTACGAACTGGAAAAGGACAAACTGTAGTCATTTAGGAGCTCAAGATTGGATATCTAAACCTAATTTTCATAGTTTGTCAATATTTTCTGAGAATATGGTGGCGATTCAAATGAATAGAGTGAAAACCTATTACAATAAGCCTATATATTTAGGATTTTGTGTATTAGAGCTTTCCAAATGGAAAATGTATGATTTCCATTATGGGTACATGCAACCCAAATTCAAGTCAAACTTATCACTGAATTATATGGACACTGACTCTTTCATTTACACAGTAAAAACAGAAGACTTTTATGCTGACATAAAAACTGACCTCGACCATAAGTTTGATACATCAGATTACCCAAAAGACAATGTATATGGATTTCCTCTGGTAAACAAAAAGGTATTGGGTATGATGAAGGATGAAAATTGTGGAAAGGTAATGAAGGAATTTGTAGGATTGCGATCAAAAATGTACTCTTTTAGTGTGCAACATCAAAGTGATATTAAAAAATCGAAAGGAGTAAAGAAGTGCATTCTTAATAATTATAGTATAGCTTCATATAGAAATTGCTTATTCAATAAGTCGACTGTGTATGATGATATGCTAACATTTAAATCAAAAATTCATCAAATTTATACAAATGAAATAAATAAAGTAGTATTAAATTATGCAGACGATAAAAGAAAAATAAGAAGTGATAAGATGAGTACATATGCATGGTATCATTTTCGAATCGAGGAAACTAATCCTGATTATGAACTTGACATGCTACTGTGGGAAATTTCAAGACTAGAAGAGGAAGAAGCAGTGATATAACTGTATCCCTATTTTTAAGTAATAATTTTTATATTTATTTAAGTAGTTAAATCTATTAATAAGTAAAAAAAATTGTTGTATTGTTAAGAGAAATAAACAAAAAATTGTACAAATATATTTAAAATGAAAAAACATTCAGAATTTGTTTTATTTTGTTTGGTGATTTATTATTTAGTTTCATCGAAATATTGCATAATATGAATTAATTAAATGATTTATCATCATTTTTCTTAAGTAAAATACGGAGCACCGGCAGGTATCTGGCCCCTCCTCACAATCTGGATGGCTCCATGGACAAGACTTAAAGTGACCATCGTCCTTGTCCTCATCTTCCATTATACCAAAATCATCATTTTCATTCAACATATCGAGGAACATTTTCACCATTTCCATGTGTTCGTATATTACACATCTCTCAAAATCAACTAAGAATTGTGCGAGCTTGTTTCTAATGTCACTCATGATTTTATGAAATATTTTATACTATTACTAAAATTTACTTCCGATCTTTTTGACTGTTAGTTCTCTACTAATAATTGTTTTCAACGAACCAGTACTAAGGTGTATGTTATGAAATTAAAAAAAAAAAAACGATGTCAGCGTTTTTAGTCCAGAAAATAATTTAAAATTCGACTCAAAAAAATGAATACGTATATATGACATCTCTCTATCCTTTTCCAACTACTTAGTTTTAAATACTTATATATATATATATATATATATATATATATATTTAATTTTTCCTCACTTCGTCTTTTGTCAAAAATAAAACAAAAAAAATCATTGTATAATGATTTTCTGTTAAGCTTCTTACAGTCTAGAAAGCTAAAATCGAGATTAGTTTGCAATAAAAGTTCAAAGCTATAAGTTGTGAAAAATTTCTACCGCAATGGATCTAGTGGAAAAATTTAATTCGTACAATACAAAATCCTTAATCCATATAAAGGATCTAGATGAATTATCCAAACATACTATCGTACGTGCAAAGCGAGTAACAACAAAGTATGGGGAAACAGTTCAACTTGAGCTGGAAAACCACATAATGTTTCTCCCCAACCGATACAATGCATTGACCAATGCAGAATTAGAAGATCTTTCTAATAATAAATATCGACTACAAAGAAAAGGAGAGCGAAACCTGATCTTAGAAAGCGAGATGAACGAGTTTTTAATACCAAACTCCCAGTACCCCGTTTGGCAGTAAAAAATATGTTATGTTCATATATTTTGTACTTAACAAGAAAAAAATAATAATAATAATAAAAAAGAAAATGTTTTTAAATATGTATGTATATAAATATATATGATTGTGTTTTATTTAATATCTTTGGTTATATCATAAAGAAATTTCAAACATAAGTGACCGCAATTATATGTATTAAAGTTTTGATATTGATTGTAGTTGTATTGAATATTTCTACCTAAATATTTGATTAATTCTAGAGGAGGTTGTAAATTTCCAAAGCTGTCGAAATATTGTTTTTCATTCTTGTTCCTATAGTATGCTACCCAATGAGTACCTGGGCCTGTTGATAAATCCAAATTGATTATTCCACACTCTACAGTCTTTGGTCGTTTTGGTAGTGAATCCAACATATAAACTCCTCTAAAGTGTGGAATATATTTTGAAAATTTTCTTAGATCAAATTCTGATAATGGTCTGTTGGGTAGCATTTCTAATAGTTTTTTGAATGATCTTTACAAACAAGTCCATAACCGTTTTTATATGGTTTAAGGTACAGTCCTTCTCCCACAGCAATAGACTCCATTGCCTTATTGTGTCTGGTGGCTTCCTCAAGTTGTTTTTTTGCATTTTTTGTTGCATTTACAGCCTTAGCTATAGAGGCACCTCCAGTTGCTAGACTACCAAGTGCACCTAGAGCAGTTAGAATCGGTATTATGGGCAAAAAACCACCAATTTTTGGAACATTTATAATACGCGGTATTATAACACGAGCTTTTTTCCCCTTAAGAGATTTACTGATAGCTTTACGAGCAATCTTAATGGCTGAATTAATATCTTGTGGTTTTTCCTTCTTCAATATCTTTGTTGCTGATTTAATTGTTTTATGAAACAGATTTTTGTCATTTATACGAATTCGTGGTGATGGTATTTTCACTGTATTCCTTTTCTTTGCTTCAACACCCATACCAAGTTTAGTTTTTGCTTTCATTGCGTTGGTGACTATATATGAAAATGTTTTTTCTGCAAGATCACTATCTTTTGAAAGAACTCTTTCCCAAGCCGTATTTTCAAGAATTTTGTCAGCTTGATGTCTGCTGTTTAAGTCTTTATTTTTCGAGTAAGCAATATCGTGATTTTTGCAAGCAGCATCCAATAAGTTAATTCCTTTATCTCCTCTATCTAAACGCTTTTGTAATCTTGTGCCAGGTCCACAATACTGGTATCCAGGAAGATGTAATTCAAAAGGTAGAGAATTTATTGCTTTATTTAGTAAACCTTCTCCAACGATAGCTTGTTTGTGACTAAAACTTTTGTTATAAAGTACAACCATATTAATTTAATCTACAATAAAAGATATTGTTCGCAAGTTTAGCAAGTAGTTATTAAAATGCGCTTCATAAAACAACACAAAAATATTTTAGTTCGTAATGCTGATATTTGTTCAAATGACAGTAAAAAAATAAGACATAGTTCCTTGTTACCAAATTCTATTCGAGCATTAATAGTTGGTCCTTCAAATTGTGGAAAAACTAACATAATGATTAGTTTGCTGGAAAGTCCTAATGGTCTCAAGTTTGAAAATATTTACTTGTACTCAAAATCTTTATATCAACCTAAATATGAATACCTAAAGAAATTAATTTCACCAATTAAAGGAATCGGATACTACACATTTGCAGAAAACGAGGACGTTGTTCCTCCTAGTGAAGCTAAAAGCAATTAAATTATGATTTTTGATGATGTTGCATGTGAAAAGCAAAACAATATACGTGCATATTTTTGTATGGGTCGTCATAAGAACGTAGACTCATTTTACTTGTGTCAGACTTACACGCGGATTCCAAAACATTTGATAAGAGATAATGCTAATGTAATTATTATGTTTAAACAAGATTCGACAAATATGAAACATGTATATGATGATCACGTTGCTAGCGACATGAACTTTGAAATGTTTCAACGAATTTGTAGAGAATGTTGGAAGGAAAAATACGGATTTTTGGTGATAAGTAAAGATAATGAACTAAACAATGGTCGTTATAGAAAGTCATTTGATTACTTCATCATAATATAATTTACTGTTCATCAAATGCACCCTGCAGTATTTAATCTGACTTCAAACTTTATACATGTGATTATTGTAACTGATCAGATAAGCAGATCTGATACCTGATAAACTGACCTGATACCTGTTAAACTGACCTGATAAGCTGATCTGATACCTGATAAACTGATCTGATACCTGTTAAACTGACCTGATAAGCTGGTCTGATACCTGATAAACTGACCTGATAGCTGTTAAACTGACCTGATAAGCTGGTCTGATACCTGATAAGCTGATCTGATACCTGTTAAACTGACCTGATAAGCTGGTCTGATACCTGATAAACTGACCTGATAAGCTGATCTGGTACCTGATAAACTGACCTGATAGCTGTTAAACTGACCTGATAACCTGATCTGCTTCCTATTGAACTGACCTGATAGCTAAAATGAATGAACAAATTCTTAAGGACTTGGTGGCAACAAGAAATATCTTGAAGAAAAAGCTTCGTAGTATAAAAACTGGTGAAATAGATACACATCAGCAATTAACAGATACATTCAAGCCTATCACAGAACCTTTAAAAGAATTTATCAATAGCTCTAAATACGTTGGTAGACCAGTTAAAAAAGAACCGACTGATAAGGAAACTGGAATTGATGACAATGAAAGTTTTCATCCTCAGAACTCAACAATAAAATTGGAAACGAGTACGCCCAAGAAACTAAGTGAAGAAAAAATGTTTAAGCAATCTAATAGTAAAAGTAGCAGTAATTATGATGAAGATGACTTTTACTCACAAAATTCGAATAATGAAGAAAGTTATTCTGACTTATCACTATTACAATCGAGAAACGAACTAGATACTAACTATGGTCCACATAAAGATAATAATAACGAATGGAGATTTGGTAATAGCACCATCGAGTTAAATCAAGATAAGATACAGGTTGGGGGACAAATATGGGCGCTCACGCCAGGACTTTTTTCTTTAATGTTTCATAAAGCACCAAAAAACTATGATAAATTCGAGCTTGAAATCTATAAAAAAATATTACTTGCTACCAATGCCCACAGGAGAGGCTATAAGTCTGATGGTCAAATCAAAGGGAGCATAGCCCATAAGTACAAACATATTATTGGAAAACTTTTCAAAGGAGACAATCATACAGGCTCATCAGATGTAACAAACAGTAATTATTTAGGAAGGGGTTTGATGCAGTTTAACCCTCATAATCCAAACTATATATACTGGGATGATCCAAACGAGTTGGTAGATCGACTTAGACTACTGCTTGCATCACAGTCTGCAGGCCATACTAATCACAACAACGAAATTGTCTCAATTATTGAAGAACTACGTGAAGCTAATATAATTGTATAAACTATATACATACATAGATTTTTATATAAAACATGTCCGTTGATAAATTTGGGCATTATATTAACGATAGAAGTGAAGTAATTTCAACCAAAAATGCGCCTAAGTTGTTGGGCTTCTTTATGGATACGAACAAAAACATTGATGTCCAATACAAGAGAATCAAAAATGTTGCAAATGCTGTGGAGGAAAACGATGTTATCAGTAAATTGTTTCTGCAAACTGAACTCAAAAAACAGCAACATGAAGTAGCTTTCCAGTTAGAAAATCTTAATGCTCATTTGCAGGATATCAATAAGAAAATGGATGGTAATAAATCACTTTTTGATATGGAAATTGAAGAGCTACGGGAAAAAATTTATAGAATAGAAAATTACATGTTCGTATCAATAGGTGCAAGTGCATCAAGTAGATCACAACACACTTAAAACAGCGACTGGAAAAATAAGATGTCTTCAAAGAGAAATGTTGTAAATGAATTGCATAAGCAGGCTCGAAAACGTTTTGTACGTCGTAGAGTTGTGATGAAAGGAATAGATGATCTTTGGCAAGCTGATTTAGTTGAAATGGGAAATTATTCCTTAGACAATAGAAATTATCGATTTTTGCTAACTGTAATTGATACATTCTCAAAATTTGCTTGGGCAGTACCTTTGAGCAGAAAGAATGCATTCGAAACAACTCAGGCAATGGAGAATATTTTCAAATTGGGACGAATACCGAAAAACTTGCAAACAGACGATGGTAAAGAATTTTTCAATAAACATTTCAGTCAGTTGATGAATAAATACAATATTAATCACTACTCAACATATAGCACTATGAAAGCCTCAATAGTAGAACGATTCAATAGAACATTAAAAGGAATGATGTGGAAGGAATTTAGCTTAAATGGTTCATATAATTGGATTGATATGTATAGAGATTTACTTGATGCATACAATAGAAAAATTCATCGCACCATTAAAATGTCACCGATTAAAGTAAATTCAACAAATGAAAAACAGCTTTTAAACACAGTATACAGTCATTTAAAGATGTATAAAATGTCAAAATTTAATGCAGGAGATCATGTACGCATAAGCAAATATAAAAACATTTTTGAAAAAGGTTATACTCCGAATTGGACAACAGAAATCTTTACAATTAAAAGAGTACAAAATACATATCCTACAACATATATATTAGAAGACTATCGCGGAAATCCTATTAAAGGCGGATTCTATGAAGAAGAACTTTCAAAAACCAGATATCCTAATACATACCTAGTTGAAAAGGTTCTCAAAACTAAAGGACATAAGGTGTTTGTCAAGTGGCTGGGCTTTGGTAATGAGCACAATTCTTGGATAAGCAAAGATGAGATATTGTAAATGGAAGAATATAATAAATAAACAACAACAAAAACAACAACAATGGCATCAATATTTAATTTAGTTTAAAATAAGTAAATAAACAATAAATACGAAACTGCTTCTTATAAATCATACTGTGTGTTTAACCTCATTTATTTACAATCAAACAGTCACAATGTCAATAACATTGACTCTGAGCTCCAATTCATCAGAGCTATCTGCTAATTATTTTCCTCCTATTGATTTAAATGGAACCTATGAATGTGCTCTAACTGATTTTCATTCATACAACAGTATCCCGAATGTGGATGTCTACAACAACATATTTTATATCGGTGAACTTGTAATTGAAATACCGATCGGATCTTATGAATTAAATGATATAGTTGACTATATAGAAGAACAATACAAACGATATAGACCAGAAAATAAAATTTTGATTGAAGCTAATAACAATACAATGCAAGTCAAAGTCAGCAGCTCTAAAGAACCAATATATTTTAATAAGGAAACTTATTAATAGACTTTTAGGATTCAATAGCAGAATATTAACGCCAAACAAAGAACATTACTCTGATCTTCCAGTGAATATCTTTAAGGTGAATCTCTTGAGGATTGAAAGCAGTATTGTGGTTAATACTTATATGAATAATTCTAAAGCTCATACACTACATGAATTTCCGATTAATGTACCGGCTGGATATAAAATAGTTGAGATTCCCAAAAATCTTATTTATTTGCCAGTAAACTCCAGAGAGATAAGTTCACTAGCTCTTCGCGTGGTTGATCAAAACGGCGACTTAATTAATTTCAGAGGTGAGGAAATTACAATACGAATACATTTAAGGACAACTAAATAATGATAATATACAACACGAGTATATCGAAGAATACTACAGCAACATCTAATTCTCAAACGTTACAATCTAAGCAACAATTGAAAAGATCTGTTCGTCAAAAATCGCTTACAGCAGCAAACAAGAGTTTTCTCAAGTCACTGAACTTTAAATTGAAAACAAAATGAGTTCAATAATAGACGTTTTAGATAAACCAATATCTGACGAAAATATTATCAAAAAGGATTATCACACTTACATACCATACCTTCATTCTTTTAACAACAACGATGAAATAAGAATTTCAATACAAAATCAAGATCTATATGTGTTACCCAGTGAAAGCTATATATATGTGGAAGGACTTGTTGTAGACGAAAAAACATCGAAATCTACACCCAACTTTCAGTTGAAAAATAATTTTGTTGCATATCTCTTTGATGAAATCCGCTATGAACTGAATGGTATTGAAATTGATCATACAAGATATTTGGGAGCCACCAGTACCATAAAAAATTTGGTTTCTTTATCACCTACGGAAAGTGTTGTGTTGCAAAATGCCGGATGGAATAAACTTGATAAAATAGATCTTCAAAATGGAAATTTTAATTTCTATGTACCACTCAAACTTCTTTTAGGATTCGCTGAAAACTACAATAAAGTTTTATTAAATGGTAAACATGAATTGATACTCTTGCGTAATAAGAACGATGAAGATCTTGTACACTCGAATGTTTCCACCGAGAAAGCAAAACTTACAATTTCACTAATATCATGGAGAATTCCACATGTTCAATTATCTGATCATAGTAAATTGAATATGATCAAAATACTTAATAATGGTGCTGCTATACCAATGGCATTCCGTAGTTGGGATTGTCATATGAATCCACACCTTAATACGGGAACCAATCACATATGGAATGTTAAACTGGCCGCTAATAAAGAACGCCCTCGTTTTGTCTTGATTGCCTTTCAACAAGAAAACAAGTTTGTTCATTGTGATCTTACTAACTTAAAAGTACATTTAAACTCAACCTCTTACCCATATGACGATCTTAATATAAAATTCAAAAATGAGCGCTATGCGATTCTATATGATATGTATCTAAGATTCCAACAAAGCTACTACATGAAACAACCCCAACCTCTTCTAACAGGTCAAGAGTTTAAAAATAACGCTCCAATTATTGTAGTTGATGTCAGTCACCAAAACGAAACGCTCAATACCGGACCAATCGACATAAAAATTGAATTTGAAACAGCAACAAATATTCCAGCAAAAACATCAGCTTACTGCGTTCTTATTCATGACCGCGTAATAGAATACATACCAATAAAAGGTCAAGTCCGGAAGCTCTTATAAATTAAATAACATGGATGGTGATATTGTTTTTGTAGACTTGCAAGGTTTCAAAACTAATTCAAATGACTTCATCGCAAAAGAACTAGCTGTAGTTTTCAGCAACAAGGAATGGTTCAATTTCATCATAAAACCTCCTTTTGATTTCGCATGTTTATCAGCCAAAAAACAGAGAGAAGCAGTTTGGTTAACAAAAAACTATCATCATATTAACTGGAATGATGGATCAGTCTCATTTCAAAGCGTTTGCAAGTTTTTAAAATCGAATATAAGAAATTCACAAATATATGTTAAGGGGGGAGAGAAGAAAAAATGGCTGTAAAAAATTATTCATTAAACAGTTTATAACATTGAAGACATTGGCTGCATTAATTTCAAACAAATGGAAACTAAGCATTCCATATATCTCTATTGTAGCTATCACGACTATGGTGTTTGTGCCTTAAGGAATGCAATTTTACTTAAAAATGAAAGTGTTAACAAACTTTTAGATAAATGCTTATAAAAATTAAAATAAATGTCTTTTTATTTCAAACAAAAAACCTACATACATATTTATTTTTTTCAGAGAACACACAAACAAACATACACAATCGTTCATTCATTCATTCAAATGGTCAAGGGAATATTTGGGCACAAAGAATAAACGCTTATTATTTGTTTGTATGTATATGCGTAAATGAAATAAATGTGTAGATATTTATGTACGCATGAATATGTACACCTTATCACATTTTATACTGACCAGGAAAGCGGACTGTCATACAGACTCACCAATCGTCACACACACAGACTGTCTGACAGCCAGACATTCCAACCGCCACTCAGAACACAAAAAACACACACACTTAAACATAGCATAAATATTCATATTCTACAAAATACAGAAATTGCACCACCATCCAGATCCCCAAATAAAATCCATCGATGATCGTCATGTATAAAATAAAGAAAACATCAGTTTCAATATTTATGCAATAGTAATTTTTTTTTTCACAACGTCTTCAAGATCAGAATAATCAAATTATTCCTCCAGACTCAAGCATTGCAAGCAAAAAAGTAAAAAAAAAAACACTGAATTGCTGGACGAGAAATCTTAAGTAAACACACCAAATTTTAATAAGCAAAAAAATAAAAGAAAAAATCTCACTCCAGCAAGAAGGAACGAACCACAAACATTAAGGGTATCCATATATAACTACTACACTTTTTAAATAGTGTAATTCCTAAAAATACTTCAAAATTTTTTTATTCACCAGGCGTACACAGTGTAAATGGACAGACAGAAATTCCCACGCTCACATACCGACGGACATGTATTCTCAAGGTCACATATGGACAGACACAAATTCCCACGCTCACATACCGACGGACATGTATTCTCAAGGTCACATATGGACAGACACAAATTCCCACGCTCACATACCGACGGACATGTATTTTCAAGGTCACATATGGACAGACACAAATTCCCACGCTCACATACCGACGGACATGTATTCTCAAGGTCACATATGGACAGACACAAATTCCCACGCCTACCCCAACATTTTATTTAAAAAAAAAAACAACAATGTGAACGCCCCTACTAAACCGTGGGAAAAAATACACACACGAACACACACAAAATGAAATTTGAGAATTTTTGGAAATTTGAGAATTTTGGCAATTAAATTTGAAAAATTTCAAATTTAATTGCTGAAATTTAATATTTTTAATGGTCGAAGCACATACAGTTCCCTACTACTCATATATAATATTTGAAGGAATAAAAATAATCTCTTTTCTTAATTTGTGGTCCTGAAAAGGACCGGTGGTTTTTAAAAATGGTTATAACATCTTGTAGAATAGTAGTAGTGGTAACTATTGTCATCATTCATTTAATTCAAGTTTTTTCGCCATATAGTGTAGATTTCAAATTCAAAAGTATATATTAAAAAAACTTCATACTTTGAATTATTAAATATACAAATGAAGTTAATTTTTTTCGACTGTTTCTTGTCTAGATCCATCATGTTTTGCTCGAAACAGCATCACCTCTTGTAGGATGTGGCTCTTCACCACGCATGATGATCTTGAGTAAGGAGAAGCTTGAATGCAAAGATATGCATTTTATATTTCGCTACACTGACTCCTGGATTAAATGAAAATCTTAACATATTCACGATGTTTATCGAGTTTTTGTATAAATTTCTAATATATCCTTGATGCCATCTCAGCAATCAATTGTTCAAAGATATTAAAAATTCACCATTTATCATATAACACAGAGATTGGTAAAAAATCATTTTGTTTTTTAACAATCTTGTGTGTTTGCTGGGATAAAAAATAGCATAATACAAAAATATGTACATAAAATTTAAACAAGAGATTTATCACAATAAATTGGAAATTAATATTACACTGAGTTTAAAATAACACATACATGTTTCTTTACATATTTAAAATCGTGTAGAGTGTATGTATGTTAATGTGTTGTGGTTTGTTTAAGTTTTTATAACATATAATATATATGAGGTAAGTGTTATGTATTGTTTGTGTGGGTGTAGTTGTGATGTTTGCGAGATAAATCATGATTTATAAAAATAAAAAATGAAAAAACAGCTGCTATAATATATTAAGACAAAAAATGAAATCCGAAACTAGGGTTTGAAAAATATCAATGTATACATAAGTGTACTTTTTGTTCTTCATTACGGTTTAGTATTCCTTTAATTATACCCAAATTTATTTATTTGCCATGCATAAGCACTTTTGCTTGAAATTCGGTTCCTTCAGTTTTGCATTGAAGTATCTTAGAGCAAAGTATATTCTAATTCTAATGAAAAGATTTAAAATGTCATCATGTTTTACTATATTACAACATAAATAAGGCTTCTCTTCTACAAAATGTTTGAAAAGTACTTGACGTATACCATGTTGGTGACACTTTTGATTAACCAAACATGAAATTTGCTTTCGAGATTTCTAAAGTAGTCTACGAAGCCTTGTGGGGGTTTTGTTAAATGACATTTATCGAACTGTTTTTCGTGTGTAAAGGAATAGTCATTGAGTATTTGTTCGTCACGTTCAAAGTTAGGTAAGGGCGAAGTGCATAAGTGTATTTGATGCAACTTGTAGTAAAAATACCCACATATATAAACAAAAGCATTTCTTTCTAACGCTAAACTTTTCTCTCTATCAATGCTTTTTTCGTGAACGTCAGTCTCTCTAATAGAAGGGCAAGGATTTGGCAAAACATTAAATCCATCCCATTGGCTATTATCTCTGTCAAAGCTGTAAGCAGCGTCTACAATTGAGAAGTCTAGAGCTTTGTCTTCAGCGGAAATGCCCTCACAGTTTCCAGACCCTTTCCGAATTTGTCCAAAGAAGTGCTCTAAATGGTCCTGCGTTAGTCTGCGTGTTTTTAACCCTTGAAAACCTTCCTGATTTAGATGGTAGCAAAGACTTTTAAGGCCGAAATATTATTAAGCCAACCCGCAATGAATTTAAAAGTTTTGGTTATGTCAGTTCCCTTTTCATCTACTATTTTAAAAGTTCGCAGTTTTTTGCAGGCCACTCGCAAAAATTCTAATTAGTCAGTCGAGTTCCTAAAAGTAACACTTTCTGCACGACTATTGAAAATATCAAAAAGATCGTTGAAAAATTCGAAGTATTCGGCCGTATTTAAAAATGTGCAGAATTCAGAGGAATCTAATTTACCAGATGCCTGCAACATGCGCATACCTTTCGCTACTGTGCGACTAAAAACCTGAGCTGCTAAGTCAACTCTCATTCGCTGAAAGTTATTAGGATTAATGTGATCCGTACTTAGCTTAGGAGCACATTTTAAAGAATTTGAAGAATCTCTTTTATAAAAGTGAGCAACGTCTTTCCACGATATAAGCTTATTATCCAAAAATATTTTGTGATCAACTTTAAGAAGACAATTTCGCGCACTTTTCAACAAATGAGGACTATCATCCATGAAATAAATTTTAGCACCGTTGACTTCGAAATAAGGCCGCTATTCGCTAACACCTATACTTTTTGAAAAAAATACCAAATTGCCACCTTGGTCGCAAACGAATTGGCAAGGTTTTAATCCTATTGTCTGTAATTTAGATATTGCCTCGAATATATATCTTTTCATCACACTACCTTTGCAACTACCATTCACACAGAAATATGACACTGCTTGCGACAAGCTTTTGCCTCCTAAACCACTTTCCATTATTACCATAGCACTAGTTGCTAAGTTTCGTGAACGATCTTCGTCCCCGAAATCCTGCAAGCTTATTATTTTGTCTGTAAACCTATCGTATTCTAAAAAGGTTTTCAACGACATTTCGTCACAAGATACACTTATGTATTTTTGTTCTTCGTTGAACTCACGTGCGCGGACTTTTAAAGCTTCAAACGTACCATTTAAATTTCCCGGAGTTTTTGGCCAATCCTTTACAAAACGACGCAAAGTTCTTACATCAGGCCAATCTAATAATTTTAACAAATAGCGGTGAGTTAAAGGTGACAAAAAATTCACAGCAAGTGATATTAATTTTAAAGCAAGTGCATACCGACGATTTTTAGCTTCTCTGTTGTGGTTTATTAAACTATTTTCTAAACATACTAACAAGGGATTTGAAATTTTACTCGACATATCATTTTTCTTTTTTAGCTCCAATTCCAATATTTCAGTTTTTCCTTTGCAGACCTCTAATTGTCTAGATAATCTAACATTATCTGCCGTTAACTTCGATTTTTTTCATTTTTCTCCTAAGTATAGTGTCCTGTAATGGTCTAATGAAGCTCTTAACGTTTTTAACTTGTTTGAACAAGTATTATTTGAATTCCAATTTTCAGTCCTGTTATCGTCTTTTTGCATCAATAAGTCGGTTACCAGGTCATTGTCAATCAAGTCATTGTCAACTAAATTATCTGCAATATTTTCATTCTTTACTAAGTCTACGTTTCGTAAAATGTTTGAGTTTTCTTTGTCTTTGAATATTGAAACTGGACCTATATTTGAAGCTATATTTATACCTAGTTCCGGAATTTCATATTTTGGTACAGCAAATTTTGATATTTTATTGCCAAAAATAAACTCCTCCGAAAAATGTCGACTACATGCGTAAAAGCGTTTTGTATTTGAATTGACGTACAAAATATTTGTCCATTCAGCACGTCTAAAATATTAAAATATATAAAAATGTAAGGAAAAATTCAAAATCAATTTTGTATTAGTATGAATTTTTCGTGCCACTTTTTTTATTAATGTAATTTTCGTAAAGTTAATTTGGTAAAATGCTATTTAAAACAGAGTTGCGAAAAAGCGACCATCCAAGAATTAGTAAACGAAATTTTTTATTAATTATATATAATAAACAGGGTCAGAGAAGTCATGCACTAAAAAATTGTTTTTAGGCACCTAAAATATTATAAAAACAGTAATATATACTAATAACAATAATACGTATATAAAGTTATTTTTTAATTTTTATTAACTTTTTATTAATTTTAATTTATAAAATTAGACTAAATAAAATTTAATAAAAACTTGATTAATATTATAATATATATATATATATATATATATATATATATATATATATATATATATATGAAGGTACAGAATATAAAAATATAATAGAAAGAAAAATTAAAAATTATTCCTGCAAACAACAAACTTGTTTCCCCTTTAGTCTGTCCTTTGTGTTAGTGCGCACTTGTGAATACTGTCAAAGGGTTGGTTTTCCTAATTTCCATACGAAGAAACACTTTTACCAAACATTACTTTATCTTAATGTTTAAAAAAAACCAACACACAGTATTCCTAATTTTCATACAGCAAACATATAAACACTCTTAAAAAACAATAATCTGTCTGCATGTTTAAAAAAAATCAACACATAGTATTAAAAAACACGAAAAAATTCTCTTGAGGATGTCCATATTCATACATCTGCCGACCACACCATTATGTTATTGTGTACTTCGAAATACTGTTGGGGCGATTTTCCTAACTTTTATACAGACAAAAATATAAACACTCTTAAAAAACACTTTTTACAATCACTATTTTGTATTAATGTTTGAAAACTCAATACAAAATTTACTCATGCACAAAACTATGAAGGGAAAATTATGAGTGCAAATACTGCTTGTCCTGAATCAACTCCAAGCACTATCTGCCCCTCACAATTTTCCGGAAGATGTTTATATCTATCATGCAGTTACCTTTTCGCATTCTTCGAGAACCTATGGAGTTTCTGAACATCTTGGCAACCCATAATACATTTGCGGGTCCTGAAATATAGGTTTTGTTTTATTTATCTTCATAAATTTTACCATAATTATTAGTTACATTATTTCTAAGATTTTTTCAGCACAGGTTATATTCGAAGAAAAATTACACATAAAAAGCTAGGATTATACTCAATAAAATACACTTATCTTTATCACAGAATAGCAATCTTTATCACTTTGCTTTTTTGAAACACAATTAATTCAAGCAAAGTTTAGAAAAAGGCGCAAATTTCTTAATTTTAATAAAAGTAAACGCCTTTTGCTTGCAAACATATTTTTTAACCCATAAATTTTTGACGTTTAACCGGTGAATTGAAGAGAGATAGAAATATGAAAAGGAATATCTTACTGTCCTTCACCAAATGAGGGGTTAAAAAGGTATTGCCATTAGGGATGCCATTCATGAAAATACGATCTGGCCGGATTTCCGTGTCCTATCTGTTTAACCTGTGCTAATAGTATTCGGTATCCACCGCAATGTTGCCACAGTATATAAATTAGATTTCTTATTTTATCTGACAGTTGTAATAATATAAAAATTTCAAAGGTCACTTCATCGTTCACGTTAGCGAATGTTAAGATTATATATTTAAAACTTTATCGTTAAGTTGTAATAATAGCCCTAAGTGTCCAACTTTTATTATTTTATTTATTGATAAAAAGTTGGAATGCAGTTTTAACACATATCAAGCATTTTTTAATTTAAGATTACAGTACTGCGTTTTTAATTTTGTGTTACCTTTTCCATCGGCTCTAATGCTCTCAGCTGATACTAGAACAACATTTTGTTTTGTTTCACCAATGTATTGAAACTCTCTTTCGATCTGCACATATGCGAAGTGGCTCCGCTATCTAATATGCACATTTCGCCGTACCAGTTTTTATCATTAACCAAAGAACATGCATAATCATATTCTTGTTTGAATGTGACCTTTTTTTTCCACAGCGAAAACATTCTAAATTATTACTGCTATTAACATAACCATCACTCTTACCGTTGTTATTGTTAGTAATCTGTGATTTCTTGTTTCTGCCGTTGCAGATAATATTTATGATAATTTTTTGAGTTCGCCGCAAAAATATTTCCAGATAGTATAGTTATTTTATTATCTTATCGCATATCTTCTTCTAAGATTTTTAATGTTAAAATATCATATGTTGGCTGACTATTTCTACTTTCGATAGCCACTACAAAACTCTCCATTTCATCCGGGAAATTTGAACTTGGCAAGTTTCTCACACAAATTTACTTTGCGCTAAGTTGTATTTGATTTATATATTGTGCTTAATACATACTAGGCTGATTTTGTAATTCTACAATGTGGACCAGCTTACTAGATTTCATGCTAATACCCTAGACAGGCATAGGAGTTCTATATCATAATATAAATACTATGGTTTGTGATACTAAATTGGCATAACAGACATGTAATACATATACTAGTATTTTTGTTTTTATATTTACGTCAGAAAAAATGGAAAAACAAAAAGTTTTAAGAATAACAATAAAATTGCATATTTTATGCGAAAAAAGAAAATGTGTTTTAGGTATGCAATCTCATTGGAAAAACGGTTGGGCATACCCTTATACTCGTTAGGATCTTCATCAGAGTACATAACTGTTGCCAGTTTATTTTGCGTTGGCAAATCGACCGTTGCAGAAATTGTTATAAATGTTTGCATTGTTATGTATAATTGTTATAGATGTTTTAAAATATTTTTAATAAATTATAACTGTCAATACTGTCAGAACTGACAATCAATTTTATAACTGGCTTTCCCCAATGTTCATTGAACACAGCTACAGACAACATACTACATTTATGATACGAATTGTTTCGTAGCATACAAACCAGACATAAACCAGCTTGTAATTGTAGTTTAGGTTGACACACATATAGTATAGCATACTAATATGATACAGAAATCCTATGTCTGTCTAGGGTATAAAACTCGTTTATATTCATTAACACAAAATAACTCAATTAAATTAAAACAAAATATAATATTATTTGTCAAACAAAAATTAACTAACAGCCTAAAAATTAGGAACTGCTTCAAATCTAATTAACACACATTTTTATAAGTTCATAAAAGCGTAAAAAGTAGTTTTTTAAAAACGATATTTTGCTATAAGTGAGTTTTGTACACCGAAGGATTTTTGTATGAAAATAGAAAAAAACAAACTGGAATTTTGAGATTAGTTCGTTGCAACCGAGAATTCGTTAAAATCGAGTTTTATTCTGTATAAAATCCAAGCGCACGTACAGCAGAACGTATTGCAAGTAATTTTTGATGGTCTCAATCGAAATTGAGTTTTTCAGAGGTTTCAATACATTTCACACAAATACACTTTGTCACAAACATTTTGTGCAAAACTATAAAAAAACGACTTTACAAGCCGATGATAATTATAGTTTCTGTTCTTACCAGTACGGTCCCTGCTGTGTCTTTATCTTCTCCTGTAAAATCATAATAACATATACATATGTATCAGATAAGATATTTATGAGGCAAAAAAGCTTTCGGCTATGTAGTATAGTTTGGAAGATGGATGAACTTTTTTGCACAAAATTTAATGTTTATCCCTTTTAACCTCCTTGATGTACATACAT
Organism: Linnaemya vulpina; assembly: GCA_963675445.1. Lineage (NCBI taxonomy): Eukaryota > Metazoa > Arthropoda > Insecta > Diptera > Tachinidae > Linnaemya > Linnaemya vulpina. The sequence continues at coordinate 20,142,732 of OY776281.1, forward strand.
ATATTAAAAGGGTAACAAGTACTTGCCAATTTATTCTTGGGGGTTATTTGTACGCGTTTGTTATTTTAAATCTATCTATCTTAGTTCCCCAGATATAAAAATAAAAATTTTACTAATTTTTACTCCCTTAACATTTGATTTTCCACAGGTACGAGTACCTTCTCAGGCGATGATGACTCAGCTAGTTAGCCAGTTGAGAGATATACGAGGTATATCAGGTCAGGTATGGGAGTTATAGGTCAAAAATTGGAGAAATTTATGTTTTTTGAAAAATTTGTTAGAAAGAGTAACTATACAGCAAAAATTTAATGATTCCAAATTGTAGCTCTTGTCATGCTCTTTAAAATGGTTCAATTCAATTTTTGCCACAGAGTCAGCTATGGGAGTTATAGGCCAAAAATTTAAAAAGTTTATATTAATAAAAAACAATTTTTTGAAAAATTTGTTTGAAAGAGTAACAGTACAGCAAAAATTTTATGATGCCAAATTGTAGCGCTTTTTATGCCCTTTAAGATGTTATAAAAAAGTCAAGTTTGGGAGTTATAGGTCAAAAACTAATCAAGAAAATTGTTGAAAGTTCACTTGGTCACAACTAAGCAAAAAGTTTGTTGAAAATGTGTTCTTGATTCTTTGTTGATGAGACACATTCGTAAGCAATTGCCTTAAATAACCAACCAATATATGAAATCTTCCTTAAATAAACAACCAATCACATGCATTAACTTGGCAGCATTCCCAGAAATACTCAATTATTTGTGCTCAAGAGAGGATTTTTTCAACTCTATCTGAGTGGAATGGGGTTCAAAGAGGAATGTCAACAAAGATTATTAAAACGTTTGTTATCTTCACGGGTATTCTTTCAGGTATGTTTTTGTGCTGTCATAAAATGCTCTAGAGATCTGAGTCGAACGGCTGAAAATCTTTAGGCGAGACGGCGCACAGTGGCACATTTTCTGAGTTGGCGGTCAAAATTCTATAACTTTTGACTGGGTCAAAATTTTGGGTTGAAATTTTTGTTGGATAGAAGACATCTTAAGCTTTAATTTGATGTATTAACTTTAAAATCGGGCCATATTAAAGTACACTTATATATGATTGAAAAATGACTTTTAAAAATATAGGTATTATCGGCCTTAAAAAAAATTGTGAATGTAGTGATTTAACATTGCATTTTATAAATAGTAACGTTGACTGAACTAAAAAATTACATACTTAACTAAGCCGTCCACCCAGGTCCATTTTATTTTGATATTTAGGCCTCTTCTCCAATGGAGCACTTAGAATGCGGGTTTGAAGGTCAAAATTGTTTTAAATATTTTAATATTGATATAATATTTAGCAAAACTAATTTTATTTTAGACGTTGATATCCCTGTGAAATTTTATTGCAATCGGTCCACATTGACTCATAGGGCCCTTGTAATTCAAATTTCGAAAAATAGCCTTGGATATCATAATTCACTAACAAATGTAAGTTCGCCAGCTTTAAATGTTATTATTATATGAACAATTTAAATATATTTTAAACGTGAATCCATAACCGATATGTAGGAGATCAGATGTAAATTTTTTATCATCGGTTGGTGTTGTAATGCTCTTTAAAATCCTTTTTACATGCTTGGGGCTCGCTTTCATTACATTTTCTATTATATGAATTTTTTTTAGTTTTATTTTTTGTTGGTCCTACTTGATGGAAAAACGTATCTTTAATTATTTCTTGAGAAAATTCTTCATTAATGCTTTGCAGCTTTCGTCTTCGGGACCTTTTACTACACTCCTCAACTGGTCTGGCAGGTCGGCCCACATTTGCTGGTTTTGGTTGGCTTTCAAATACAAGTTCGCTTGTACGCCATTGTTTGTTGCAATTAAACATTTTTCCTTATTTCTATAACATTCATTATACCGTTCATTTAATCGCGTTAAAAAATTATCAATTTTGTGATTTTATTTTTATTGAACATTTTTATTTTGCTATATTAATATTTATATAGGCTAAATTGTTCTAATTTAGTTAAAATCTCAGAAAGACATGATGATAAATATTCCTAGGCACAAAAGAAGTCCACATCTGTTTTGTTCAACTTACACAGCAGAGCATAACAGCTGTTTTTGAAAGTCGCTACACTTTCATCTTCAGTGCTCATGTGTATATTGTGTTTATCACCACTGCATAGGTGGTTTAGTTGAATGTGATAACAGTTTTCTATTTACACAAATTTTATTGTGAAAAATAATCCGAGAACTGTATCAACCTGATGTTAACACTTGTGTGTAATAATACCTGTGTTACCATTTGATTATTTTCTTCATGTCCCATTTTTCTGAATTTTTTTTTTGTTCCATTATACATTAAGTCAAACTTTTTTGGTTTGAATTTTATACTTAAGTATATGTGAAAGTTTTTCCAATTTTCATTGGCAGCTCAAGCCAAAGCTTAAATTGTATGTGATTTTATTTTTATTGAACATTTTTATTTTGCTATATTAATATTTATATAGGCTAAATTGTTCTAACTTAGTTAAAATCTCAGAAAGCCATGATGATAAATATTCCAGGCACAAAGGAAGCCAACATCAGTTTTATTCAACTTACACAGCAGAGCAGAACAGCTGTTTTCGAAAGTCGCTACACTTTCATCTTCAGTGCTCATGTGTATATTGTGTTTATCACCACTGTTTAGGTGGCTTAGTTGAATGTGATAACAGTTTTCTATTTACACAAATTTTATTGTGAAAAACAATCCGAGAACTGTATCAACCTGATGTTAACACTTGTGTGTAATAATACCTTTGTTACCATTTGATTTTTTTCTTCATGTCCCATTTTTCTGAATTTTTTGTTCCATTATACATTAAGTCAAACTTTTTTGGTTTGAATTTTATACTTAAGTATATGTGAACGTTTTTCCAATTTTCATTGGTGGCTCAAGCCAAAGCTTAAATTGTATGTGATTTTATTTTTATTGAACATTTTTGTTTTGCTATATTAATATTTATATAGGCTAAATTGTTCTAACTTAGTTAAAATCTCAGAAAGACATGATGATAAATATTCCTAGGCACAAAGGAAGTCAACATCAGTTTTATTCAACTTACACAGCTGTTTTCGAAAGTCGCTACACTTTCATCTACAGTGCTCATGTGTATATGGTGTTTATCACCACTGTTTAGGTGGCTTAGTTGAATGTGATAACAGTTTTCTATTTACACAAATTTTATTGTGAAAAACAATCCGAGAACTGTATCAACCTGATGTTAACACTTGTGTGTAATAATACCTGTGTTACCATTTGATTATTTTCTTCATGTCCCATTTTTCTGAATTTTTTGTTCCATTATACATTAAGTAAAAATTTTTTGGTTTGAATTTTATTCTTAAGTATATGTGAACGTTTTTCCAATTTTCATTGGTAGCTCAAGCCAAAGCTTAAATTGTATGTGATTTTATTTTTATTGAACATTTTTATTTTGCTATATTAATATTTATATAAGCTAAATTGTTCTAACTTAGTTAAAATCTCAGAAAGACATGATGATAAATATTCCTAGGCACAAAGGAAGTCAACATCAGTTTTACTCAACTTACACAGCAGAGCAGAACAGCTGTTTTCGAAAGTCGCTACACTTTCATCTTCAGTGCTCATGTGTTTATTGTGTTTATCACCACTGTTTAGGTGGCTTAGTTTAATGTGATAACAGTTTTCTATTTACACAAATTTTATTGTGAAAAACAATCCGAGAACTGTTTCAACCTGATGTTAACACTTGTGTGTAATAATTCCTGTGTTACCATTTGATTATTTTCTTCATGTCCCATTTTTCTGAATTTTTTGTTCCATTATACATTAAGTCAAACTTTTTTGGTTTGAATTTTATACTTAAGTATATGTGAACGTTTTTCCAATTTTCATTGGTAGCTCAAGCCAAAGCTTAAATTGTATGTGATTTTATTTTTATTGAACATTTTTATTTTGCTATATTAATATTTATATATGCTAAATTGTTCTAACTTAGTTAAAATCTCAGACAGACATGATGATAAATATTCCTAGGCACAGAGGAAGTCAACATCAGTTTTATTCAACTTACACAGCAGAGCAGAACAGCTGTTTTCGAAAGTCGCTACGCTTTCATATAAATATTAATATAGCAAAATAAAAATGTTCAATAAAAATAAAATCACATACAATTTAAGCTTTGCCTTGAGCTACCAATGAAAATTGGAAAAACGTTCACATATATTTAAATATAAAATTCAAACCAAAAAATTTTGACTTAATGTATAATGGAACAACAAATTCAGAAAAATGGAACATGAAGAAAATAGTCAAATGGTAACACAGGTATTATTACACACAAGTGATAACATCAGGTTGATACTGTTCTCGGATTGTTTATCACAATTAAATTTGTGTATATAGAAAACTGTTATCACATTCAACTAAGCCACCTAAACAGTGGTGATAAACACAATAAACACATGAGCACTGAAGATGAAAGTGTAGCGACTTTCGAAAACAGCTGTTCTGCTCTGCTGTGTAAGTTGAGTAAAACTGATGTTGACTTCCTTTGTGCCTAGGAATATTTATTATCATGTCTTTCTGAGATTTTAACTAAGTTAGAACAATTTAGCCTATATAAATATTAATATAGCAAAATAAAAATGTTCAATAAAAATAAAATCACATACAATTTAAGCTTTGGCTTGAGCTACCAATGAAAATTGGAAAAACGTTCACATATACTTAAGTATAAAATTCAAACCAAAAAAGTTTGACTTAATGTATAATGGAAAAAAAATTCAGAAAAATGGGACATGAAGATAATAATCAAATGGTAACACAGGTATTATTACACACAAGTGTTAACATCAGGTTGATACAGTTCTCGGATTGTTTTTCACAATAAAATTTGTGTAAATAGAAAACTGTTATCACATTCAACTAAGCCACCTAAACAGTGGTGATAAACACAATATACACATGAGCACTGAAGATGAAAGTGTAGCGACTTTCGAAAACAACTGTTCTGCTCTGCTGTGTAAGTTGAATAAAACTGATGTTGACTTCCTTTGTGCCTAGGAATATTTATCATCATGTCTTTCTGAGATTTTAACTAAGTTAGAACAATTTAGCCTATATAAATATTAATATAGCAAAATAAAAATGTTCAATAAAAATAAAATCACATACAATTTAAGCTTTGGCTTGAGCTACCAATGAAAATTGGAAAAACGTTCACATATACTTAAGTATAAAATTCAAACCAAAAAAGTTTGACTTAATATATAATGGAACAAAAAATTCAGAAAAATGGGACATGAAGAAAATAATCAAATGGTAACACAGGTATTATTACACACAAGTGTTAACATCAGGTTGATACAGTTCTCGGAATGTTTTTCACAATAAAATTTGTGTAAATAGAAAACTGTTATCACATTCAACTAAGCCACCTAAACAGTGGTGATAAACACAATATACACATGAGCACTGAAGATGAAAGTGTAGCGACTTTCGAAAACAGCTGTTCTGTTCTGCTGTGTAAGTTGAATAAAACTGATGTTGACTTCCTTTGTACCTAGGAATATTTATCATCATGTCTTTCTGAGATTTTAACTAAGTTAGAACAACTTAGCCTATATAAATATTAATATAGCAAAATAAAAATGTTCAATAAAAATAAAATCACATACAATTTAAGCTTTGGCTTGAGCTACCAATGAAAATTGGAAAAACGTTCACATATACTTAAGTATAAAATTCAAACCAAAAAATTTTGACTTAATGTATAATGGAACAAAAAATTCAGAAAAATGGGACATGAAGAAAATAATCAAATGGTAACACAGATATTATTACACACAAGTGTTAACATCAGGTTGATACAGTTCTCGGATTGTTTTTCACAATAAAATTTGTGTAAATAGAAAACTGTTATCACATTCAACTAAGCCACCTAAACAGTGGTGATAAACACAATATACACATGAGCACTGCAGATGAAAGTGTAGCGACTTTCGAAAACAGCTGTTCTGCTGTGCTGTGTAAGTTGAATAAAACTGATGTTGACTTACTTTGTGCCTAGGAATATTTATCATCATGTCTTTCTGAGATTTTAACTAAGTTAGTACAATTTAGCCTATATAAATATTAATATAGCAAAATAAAAATGTTCAATAAAAATAAAATCACATACAATTTAAGCTTTGGCTTGAGCTACCAATGAAAATTGGAAAAACGTTCACGTATACTTAAGCATAAAATTCAAACCAAAAAAGTTTGACTTAATGTATATGGGAACAAAAAATTCAGAAAAATGGGACATGAAGAAAATAATCAAATGGTAACACAGGTATTATTACACACAAGTGTTAACATCAGGTTGATACAGTTCTCGGATTGTTTTTCACAATAAAATTTGTGTAAATAGAAAACTGTTATCACATTCAACTAAGCCACCTAAACAGTGGTGATAAACACAATATACACATGAGCACTGAAGATGAGAGTGTAGCGACATTCGAAAACAGCTGTTCTGCTCTGCTGTGTAAGTTGAATAAAACTGATGTTGACTTCCTTTGTGCCTAGAAATATTTATCATCATGTCTTTCTGAGATTTTAACTAAGTTAGAACAATTTGGCCTATATAATTATTAATATAGCAAAATAAAAATGTTCAATAAAAATAAAATCACATACAATTTAAGCCTTGGCTTGAGCTACCAATGAAAATTGGAAAAACGTTCACATATACTTAAGTATAAAATTCAAACAAAAAAAGTTTGACTTAATGTATAATGGAACAAAAAATTCAGAAAAATGGGACATGAAGAAAATAATCAAATGGTAACACAGGTATTATTACACACAAGTGTTAACATCAGGTTGATACAGTTCTCGGATTGTTTTTCACAATAAAATTTGTGTAAATAGAAAACTGTTATCACATTCAACTAAGCCACCTAAACAGTGGTGATAAACACAATATACACATGAGCACTGAAGATGAAAGTGTAGCGACTTTCGAAAACAGCTGTTCTGCTCTGCTGTGTTAGTTGAATAAAACTGATGTTGACTTCCTTTGTGCCTAGGAATATTTATCATCATGTCTGTCTGAGATTTTAACTAAGTTAGAACAATTTAGCATATATAAATATTAATATAGCAAAATAAAAATGTTCAATAAAAATAAAATCACATACAATTTAAATTTTGGCTTGAGCTACCAATGAAAATTGGGAAAACGTTCACATATACTTAAGTATAAAATTCAAACCAAAAAAGTTTGACTTAATGTATAATGGAACAAAAAATTCAGAAAAATGGGACATGAAGAAAATAATCAAATGGTAACACAGGTATTATTACACCCAAGTGTTAACATCAGGTTGAAACAGTTCTCGGATTGTTTTTCACAATAAAATTTGTGTAAATAGAAAACTGTTATCACATTCAACTAAGCCACCTAAACAGTGGTGATAAACACAATATACACATGAGCACTGAAGATGAAAGTGTAGCGACTTTCGAAAACAGCTGTTCTGCTCTGCTGTGTAAGTTGAATAAAACTGATGTTGGCTTCCTTTGTGCCTAGGAATATTTATCATCATATCTTTCTGAGATTTTAACTAAGTTAGAACAATTTAGCCTATATAAATATTAATATAGCAAAATAAAAATGTTCAATAAAAATAAAATCACATACAATTTAAGCTTTGGCTTGAGCTACCAATGAAAATTGGAAAAACGTCCACATATACTTAAGTATAAAATTCAAACCAAAAAAGTTTGACTTAATGTATAATGGAACAAAAAATTCAGAAAAATGGGACATGAAGAAAATAATCAAATGGTAACACAGGTATTATTACACACAAGTGTTAACATCAGGTTGATCAAGTTCTCGGATTGTTTTTCACAATAAAATTTGTGTAAATAGAAAACTGTTATCACATTCAACTAAGCCACCTAAGCAGTGGTGATAAACACAATATACACATGAGCACTGAAGATGAAAGTGTAGCGACTTTCGAAAACAGCTGTTCTGCTCTGCTGTGTAAGTTGAATAAAACTGATGTTGACTTCCTTTGTGCCTAGGAATATTTATCATCATGTCTTTCTGAGATTTTAACTAAGTTAGAACAATTTAGCCTATATAATTATTAATATAGCAAAATAAAAATGTTCAATAAAAATAAAATCACATACAATTTAAGCCTTGGCTTGAGCTACCAATGAAAATTGGAAAAACGTTCACATATACTTAAGTATAAAATTCAAACCAAAAAAGTTTGACTTAATGTATAATGGAACAAAAAATTCAGAAAAATGGGACATGAAGAAAATAATCAAATGGTAACACAGGTATTATTACACACAAGTGTTAACATCAGGTTGGTACAGTTCTCGGATTGTTTTTCACAATAAAATTTGTGTAAATAGAAAACTGTTATCACATTCAACTAAGCCACCTAAACAGTGGTGATAAACACAATATACACATGAGCACTGAAGATGAAAGTGTAGCGACTTTCGAAAACAGCTGTTCTGCTCTGCTGTGTTAGTTGAATAAAACTGATGTTGACTTCCTTTGTGCCTAGGAATATTTATCATCATGTCTGTCTGAGATTTTAACTAAGTTAGAACAATTTAGCATATATAAATATTAATATAGCAAATTAAAAATGTTCAATAAAAATAAAATCACATACAATTTAAATTTTGGCTTGAGCTACCAATGAAAATTGGAAAAACGTTCACATATACTTAAGTATAAAATTCAAATCAAAAAAGTTTGACTTAATGTATAATGGAACAAAAAATTCAGAAAAATGGGACATGAAAATAATCAAATGGTAACACAGGTATTATTACACACAAGTGTTAACATCAGGTTGAAACAGTTCTCGGATTGTTTTTCACAATAAAATTTGTGTAAATAGAAAACTGTTATCACATTCAACTAAGCCACCTAAACAGTGGTGATAAACACAATATACACATGAGCACTGAAGATGAAAGTGTAGCGACTTTCGAAAACAGCTGTTCTGCTCTGCTGTGTAAGTTGAATAAAACTGATGTTGGCTTCCTTTGTGCCTAGGAATATTTATCATCATATCTTTCTGAGATTTTAACTAAGTTAGAACAATTTAGCCTATATAAATATTAATATAGCAAAATAAAAATGTTCAATAAAAATAAAATCACATACAATTTAAGCTTTGGCTTGAGCTACTAATGAAAATTGGAAAAACGTCCACATATACTTAAGTATAAAATTCAAACCAAAAAAGTTTGACTTAATGTATAATGGAACAAAAAATTCAGAAAAATGGGACATGAAGAAAATAATCAAATGGTAACACAGGTATTATTGCACACAAGTGTTAACATCAGGTTGATCAAGTTCTCGGATTGTTTTTCACAATAAAATTTGTGTAAATAGAAAACTGTTATCACATTCAACTAAGCCACCTAAACAGTGGTGATAAACACAATATACACATGAGCACTGAAGATGAAAGTGTAGCGACTTTCGAAAACAGCTGTTCTGCTCTGCTGTGTAAGTTGAATAAAACTGATGTTGGCTTCCTTTGTGTCTAGGAATATTTATCATCATATCTTTCTGAGATTTTAACTAAGTTAGAACAATTTAGCCTATATAAATATTAATATAGCAAAATAAAAATGTTGAATAAAAATAAAATCACATACAATTTAAGCTTTGGTTTGAGCTACCAATGAAAATTGGAAAAACGTCCACATATACTTAAGTATAAAATTCAAACCAAAAAAGTTTGACTTAATGTATAATGGAACAAAAAATTCAGAAAAATGGGACATGAAGAAAATAATCAAATGGTAACACAGGTATTATTACACACAAGTGTTAACATCAGGTTGATCAAGTTCTCGGATTGTTTTTCACAATAAAATTTGTGTAAATAGAAAACTGTTATCACATTCAACTAAGCCACCTAAACAGTGGTGATAAACACAATATACACATGAGCACTGAAGATGAAAGTGTAGCGACTTTCGAAAACAGCTGTTCTGCTCTGCTGTGTAAGTTGAATAAAACTGATGTTGACTTCCTTTGTGCCTAGGAATATTTATCATCATGTCTTTCTGAGATTTTAACTAAGTTAGAACAATTTAGCCTATATAATTATTAATATTAAAAAATAAAAATGTTCAATAAAAATAAAATCACATACAATTTAAGCCTTGGCTTGAGCTACCAATGAAAATTGGAAAAACGTTCACATATACTTAAGTATAAAATTCAAACCAAAAAAGTTTGACTTAATGTATAATGGAACAAAAAATTCAGAAAAATGGGACATGAAGAAAATAATCAAATGGTAACACAGGTATTATTACACACAAGTGTTAACATCAGGTTGAAACAGTTCTCGGATTGTTTTTCACAATAAAATTTGTGTAAATAGAAAACTGTTATCACATTCAACTAAGCCACCTAAACAGTGGTGATAAACACAATATACACATGAGCACTGAAGATGAAAGTGTAGCGACTTTCGAAAACAGCTGTTCTGCTCTGCTGTGTAAGTTGAATAAAACTGATGTTGGCTTCCTTTGTGCCTAGGAATATTTATCATCATATCTTTCTGAGATTTTAACTAAGTTAGAACAATTTAGCCTATATAAATATTAATATAGCAAAATAAAAATGTTCAATAAAAATAAAATCACATACAATTTAAGCTTTGGCTTGAGCTACCAATGAAAATTGGAAAAACCGTCCACATATACTTAAGTATAAAATTCAAACCAAAAAAGTTTGACTTAATGTATAATGGAACAAAAAATTCAGAAAAATGGGACATGAAGAAAATAATCAAATGGTAACACAGGTATTATTGCACACAAGTGTTAACATCAGGTTGATCAAGTTCTCGGATTGTTTTTCACAATAAAATTTGTGTAAATAGAAAACTGTTATCACATTCAACTAAGCCACCTAAACAGTGGTGATAAACACAATATACACATGAGCACTGAAGATGAAAGTGTAGCGGCTTTCGAAAACAACTGTTCTGCTCTGCTGTGTAAGTTGAATAAAACTGATGTTGACTTCCTTTGTGCCTAGGAATATTTATCATCATGTCTTTCTGAGATTTTAACTAAGTTAGAACAATTTAGCCTATATAAATATTAATATAGCAAAATAAAAATGTTCAATAAAAATAAAATCACATACAATTTAAGCCTTGGCTTGAGCTACCAATGAAAATTGGAAAAACGTTCACATATACTTAAGTATAAAATTCAAACCAAAAAAGTTTGACTTAATGTATAATGGAACAAAAAATTCAGAAAAATGGGACATGAAGAAAATAATCAAATGGTAACACAGGTATTATTACACACAAGTGTTAACATCAGGTTGATACAGTTCTCGGATTGTTTTTCACAATAAAATTTGTGTAAATAGAAAACTGTTATCACATTCAACTAAGCCACCTAAACAGTGGTGATAAACACAATATACACATGAGCACTGAAGATGAAAGTGTAGCGACTTTCGAAAACAGCTGTTCTGCTCTGCTGTGTTAGTTGAATAAAACTGATGTTGACTTCCTTTGTGCCTAGGAATATTTATCATCATGTCTGTCTGAGATTTTAACTAAGTTAGAACAATTTAGCATATATAAATATTAATATAGCAAAATAAAAATGTTCAATAAAAATAAAATCACATACAATTTAAATTTTGGCTTGAGCTACCAATGAAAATTGGAAAAACGTTCACATATACTTAAGTATAAAATTCAAATCAAAAAAGTTTGACTTAATGTATAATGGAACAAAAAATTCAGAAAAATGGGACATGAAAATAATCAAATGGTAACACAGGTATTATTACACACAAGTGTTAACATCAGGTTGAAACAGTTCTCGGATTGTTTTTCACAATAAAATTTGTGTAAATAGAAAACTGTTATCACATTCAACTAAGCCACCTAAACAGTGGTGATAAACACAATATACACATGAGCACTGAAGATGAAAGTGTAGCGACTTTCGAAAACAGCTGTTCTGCTCTGCTGTGTAAGTTGAATAAAACTGATGTTGACTTCCTTTGTGCCTAGGAATATTTATCATCATGTCTTTCTGAGATTTTAACTAAGTTAGAACAATTTAGCCTATATAATTATTAATATAGCAAAATAAAAATGTTCAATAAAAATAAAATCACATACAATTTAAGCCTTGGCTTGAGCTACCAATGAAAATTGGAAAAACGTTCACATATACTTAAGTATAAAATTCAAACCAAAAAAGTTTGACTTAATGTATAATGGAACAAAAAATTCAGAAAAATGGGACATGAAGAAAATAATCAAATGGTAACACAGGTATTATTACACACAAGTGTTAACATCAGGTTGATACAGTTCTCGGATTGTTTTTCACAATAAAATTTGTGTAAATAGAAAACTGTTATCACATTCAACTAAGCCACCTAAACAGTGGTGATAAACACAATATACACATGAGCACTGAAGATGAAAGTGTAGCGACTTTCGAAAACAGCTGTTCTGCTCTGCTGTGTTAGTTGAATAAAACTGATGTTGACTTCCTTTGTGCCTAGGAATATTTATCATCATGTCTGTCTGAGATTTTAACTAAGTTAGAACAATTTAGCATATTTAAATATTAATATAGCAAAATAAAAATGTTCAATAAAAATAAAATCACATACAATTTAAATTTTGGCTTGAGCTACCAATGAAAATTGGAAAAACGTTCACATATACTTAAGTATAAAATTCAAATCAAAAAAGTTTGACTTAATGTATAATGGAACAAAAAATTCAGAAAAATGGGACATGAAAATAATCAAATGGTAACACAGGTATTATTACACACAAGTGTTAACATCAGGTTGAAACAGTTCTCGGATTGTTTTTCACAATAAAATTTGTGTAAATAGAAAACTGTTATCACATTCAACTAAGCCACCTAAACAGTGGTGATAAACACAATATACACATGAGCACTGAAGATGAAAGTGTAGCGACTTTCGAAAACAGCTGTTCTGCTCTGCTGTGTAAGTTGAATAAAACTGATGTTGGCTTCCTTTGTGCCTAGGAATATTTATCATCATATCTTTCTGAGATTTTAACTAAGTTAGAACAATTTAGCCTATATAAATATTAATATAGCAAAATAAAAATGTTCAATAAAAATAAAATCACATACAATTTAAGCTTTGGTTTGAGCTACCAATGAAAATTGGAAAAACGTCCACATATACTTAAGTATAAAATTCAAACCAAAAAAGTTTGACTTAATGTATAATGGAACAAGAAATTCAGAAAAATGGGACATGAAGAAAATAATCAAATGGTAACACAGGTATTATTGCACACAAGTGTTAACATCAGGTTGATCAAGTTCTCGGATTGTTTTTCACAATAAAATTTGTGTAAATAGAAAACTGTTATCACATTCAACTAAGCCACCTAAACAGTGGTGATAAACACAATATACACATGAGCACTGAAGATGAAAGTGTAGCGACTTTCGAAAACAGCTGTTCTGCTCTGCTGTGTAAGTTGAATAAAACTGATGTTGGCTTCCTTTGTGTCTAGGAATATTTATCATCATATCTTTCTGAGATTTTAACTAAGTTAGAACAATTTAGCCTATATAAATATTAATATAGCAAAATAAAAATGTTGAATAAAAATAAAATCACATACAATTTAAGCTTTGGTTTGAGCTACCAATGAAAATTGGAAAAACGTCCACATATACTTAAGTATAAAATTCAAACCAAAAAAGTTTGACTTAATGTATAATGGAACAAAAAATTCAGAAAAATGGGACATGAAGAAAATAATCAAATGGTAACACAGGTATTATTACACACAAGTGTTAACATCAGGTTGATCAAGTTCTCGGATTGTTTTTCACAATAAAATTTGTGTAAATAGAAAACTGTTATCACATTCAACTAAGCCACCTAAACAGTGGTGATAAACACAATATACACATGAGCACTGAAGATGAAAGTGTAGCGACTTTCGAAAACAGCTGTTCTGCTCTGCTGTGTAAGTTGAATAAAACTGATGTTGACTTCCTTTGTGCCTAGGAATATTTATCATCATGTCTTTCTGAGATTTTAACTAAGTTAGAACAATTTAGCCTATATAATTATTAATATAGCAAAATAAAAATGTTCAATAAAAATAAAATCACATACAATTTAAGCCTTGGCTTGAGCTACCAATGAAAATTGGAAAAACGTTCACATATACTTAAGTATAAAATTCAAACCAAAAAAGTTTGACTTAATGTATAATGGAACAAAAAATTCAGAAAAATGGGACATGAAGAAAATAATCAAATGGTAACACAGGTATTATTACACACAAGTGTTAACATCAGGTTGATACAGTTCTCGGATTGTTTTTCACAATAAAATTTGTGTAAATAGAAAACTGTTATCACATTCAACTAAGCCACCTAAACAGTGGTGATAAACACAATATACACATGAGCACTGAAGATGAAAGTGTAGCGACTTTCGAAAACAGCTGTTCTGCTCTGCTGTGTTAGTTGAATAAAACTGATGTTGACTTCCTTTGTGCCTAGGAATATTTATCATCATGTCTGTCTGAGATTTTAACTAAGTTAGAACAATTTAGCATATATAAATATTAATATAGCAAAATAAAAATGTTCAATAAAAATAAAATCACATACAATTTAAATTTTGGCTTGAGCTACCAATGAAAATTGGAAAAACGTTCACATATACTTAAGTATAAAATTCAAATCAAAAAAGTTTGACTTAATGTATAATGGAACAAAAAATTCAGAAAAATGGGACATGAAAATAATCAAATGGTAACACAGGTATTATTACACACAAGTGTTAACATCAGGTTGAAACAGTTCTCGGATTGTTTTTCACAATAAAATTTGTGTAAATAGAAAACTGTTATCACATTCAACTAAGCCACCTAAACAGTGGTGATAAACACAATATACACATGAGCACTGAAGATGAAAGTGTAGCGACTTTCGAAAACAGCTGTTCTGCTCTGCTGTGTAAGTTGAATAAAACTGATGTTGGCTTCCTTTGTGCCTAGGAATATTTATCATCATATCTTTCTGAGATTTTAACTAAGTTAGAACAATTTAGCCTATATAAATATTAATATAGCAAAATAAAAATGTTCAATAAAAATAAAATCACATACAATTTAAGCTTTGGCTTGAGCTACTAATGAAAATTGGAAAAACGTCCACATATACTTAAGTATAAAATTCAAACCAAAAAAGTTTGACTTAATGTATAATGGAACAAAAAATTCAGAAAAATGGGACATGAAGAAAATAATCAAATGGTAACACAGGTATTATTGCACACAAGTGTTAACATCAGGTTGATCAAGTTCTCGGATTGTTTTTCACAATAAAATTTGTGTAAATAGAAAACTGTTATCACATTCAACTAAGCCACCTAAACAGTGGTGATAAACACAATATACACATGAGCACTGAAGATGAAAGTGTAGCGACTTTCGAAAACAGCTGTTCTGCTCTGCTGTGTAAGTTGAATAAAACTGATGTTGGCTTCCTTTGTGTCTAGGAATATTTATCATCATATCTTTCTGAGATTTTAACTAAGTTAGAACAATTTAGCCTATATAAATATTAATATAGCAAAATAAAAATGTTGAATAAAAATAAAATCACATACAATTTAAGCTTTGGTTTGAGCTACCAATGAAAATTGGAAAAACGTCCACATATACTTAAGTATAAAATTCAAACCAAAAAAGTTTGACTTAATGTATAATGGAACAAAAAATTCAGAAAAATGGGACATGAAGAAAATAATCAAATGGTAACACAGGTATTATTACACACAAGTGTTAACATCAGGTTGATCAAGTTCTCGGATTGTTTTTCACAATAAAATTTGTGTAAATAGAAAACTGTTATCACATTCAACTAAGCCACCTAAACAGTGGTGATAAACACAATATACACATGAGCACTGAAGATGAAAGTGTAGCGACTTTCGAAAACAGCTGTTCTGCTCTGCTGTGTAAGTTGAATAAAACTGATGTTGACTTCCTTTGTGCCTAGGAATATTTATCATCATGTCTTTCTGAGATTTTAACTAAGTTAGAACAATTTAGCCTATATAATTATTAATATTAAAAAATAAAAATGTTCAATAAAAATAAAATCACATACAATTTAAGCCTTGGCTTGAGCTACCAATGAAAATTGGAAAAACGTTCACATATACTTAAGTATAAAATTCAAACCAAAAAAGTTTGACTTAATGTATAATGGAACAAAAAATTCAGAAAAATGGGACATGAAAATAATCAAATGGTAACACAGGTATTATTACACACAAGTGTTAACATCAGGTTGAAACAGTTCTCGGATTGTTTTTCACAATAAAATTTGTGTAAATAGAAAACTGTTATCACATTCAACTAAGCCACCTAAACAGTGGTGATAAACACAATATACACATGAGCACTGAAGATGAAAGTGTAGCGACTTTCGAAAACAGCTGTTCTGCTCTGCTGTGTAAGTTGAATAAAACTGATGTTGGCTTCCTTTGTGCCTAGGAATATTTATCATCATATCTTTCTGAGATTTTAACTAAGTTAGAACAATTTAGCCTATATAAATATTAATATAGCAAAATAAAAATGTTCAATAAAAATAAAATCACATACAATTTAAGCTTTGGCTTGAGCTACCAATGAAAATTGGAAAAACCGTCCACATATACTTAAGTATAAAATTCAAACCAAAAAAGTTTGACTTAATGTATAATGGAACAAAAAATTCAGAAAAATGGGACATGAAGAAAATAATCAAATGGTAACACAGGTATTATTGCACACAAGTGTTAACATCAGGTTGATCAAGTTCTCGGATTGTTTTTCACAATAAAATTTGTGTAAATAGAAAACTGTTATCACATTCAACTAAGCCACCTAAACAGTGGTGATAAACACAATATACACATGAGCACTGAAGATGAAAGTGTAGCGACTTTCGAAAACAGCTGTTCTGCTCTGCTGTGTTAGTTGAATAAAACTGATGTTGACTTCCTTTGTGCCTAGGAATATTTATCATCATGTCTGTCTGAGATTTTAACTAAGTTAGAACAATTTAGCATATATAAATATTAATATAGCAAAATAAAAATGTTCAATAAAAATAAAATCACATACAATTTAAATTTTGGCTTGAGCTACCAATGAAAATTGGAAAAACGTTCACATATACTTAAGTATAAAATTCAAATCAAAAAAGTTTGACTTAATGTATAATGGAACAAAAAATTCAGAAAAATGGGACATGAAAATAATCAAATGGTAACACAGGTATTATTACACACAAGTGTTAACATCAGGTTGAAACAGTTCTCGGATTGTTTTTCACAATAAAATTTGTGTAAATAGAAAACTGTTATCACATTCAACTAAGCCACCTAAACAGTGGTGATAAACACAATATACACATGAGCACTGAAGATGAAAGTGTAGCGACTTTCGAAAACAGCTGTTCTGCTCTGCTGTGTAAGTTGAATAAAACTGATGTTGGCTTCCTTTGTGCCTAGGAATATTTATCATCATATCTTTCTGAGATTTTAACTAAGTTAGAACAATTTAGCCTATATAAATATTAATATAGCAAAATAAAAATGTTCAATAAAAATAAAATCACATACAATTTAAGCTTTGGCTTGAGCTACTAATGAAAATTGGAAAAACGTCCACATATACTTAAGTATAAAATTCAAACCAAAAAAGTTTGACTTAATGTATAATGGAACAAAAAATTCAGAAAAATGGGACATGAAGAAAATAATCAAATGGTAACACAGGTATTATTGCACACAAGTGTTAACATCAGGTTGATCAAGTTCTCGGATTGTTTTTCACAATAAAATTTGTGTAAATAGAAAACTGTTATCACATTCAACTAAGCCACCTAAACAGTGGTGATAAACACAATATACACATGAGCACTGAAGATGAAAGTGTAGCGACTTTCGAAAACAGCTGTTCTGCTCTGCTGTGTAAGTTGAATAAAACTGATGTTGGCTTCCTTTGTGTCTAGGAATATTTATCATCATATCTTTCTGAGATTTTAACTAAGTTAGAACAATTTAGCCTATATAAATATTAATATAGCAAAATAAAAATGTTGAATAAAAATAAAATCACATACAATTTAAGCTTTGGTTTGAGCTACCAATGAAAATTGGAAAAACGTCCACATATACTTAAGTATAAAATTCAAACCAAAAAAGTTTGACTTAATGTATAATGGAACAAAAAATTCAGAAAAATGGGACATGAAGAAAATAATCAAATGGTAACACAGGTATTATTACACACAAGTGTTAACATCAGGTTGATCAAGTTCTCGGATTGTTTTTCACAATAAAATTTGTGTAAATAGAAAACTGTTATCACATTCAACTAAGCCACCTAAACAGTGGTGATAAACACAATATACACATGAGCACTGAAGATGAAAGTGTAGCGACTTTCGAAAACAGCTGTTCTGCTCTGCTGTGTAAGTTGAATAAAACTGATGTTGACTTCCTTTGTGCCTAGGAATATTTATCATCATGTCTTTCTGAGATTTTAACTAAGTTAGAACAATTTAGCCTATATAATTATTAATATTAAAAAATAAAAATGTTCAATAAAAATAAAATCACATACAATTTAAGCCTTGGCTTGAGCTACCAATGAAAATTGGAAAAACGTTCACATATACTTAAGTATAAAATTCAAACCAAAAAAGTTTGACTTAATGTATAATGGAACAAAAAATTCAGAAAAATGGGACATGAAGAAAATAATCAAATGGTAACACAGGTATTATTACACACAAGTGTTAACATCAGGTTGAAACAGTTCTCGGATTGTTCTTCACAATAAAATTTGTGTAAATAGAAAACTGTTATCACATTCAACTAAGCCACCTAAACAGTGGTGATAAACACAATATACACATGAGCACTGAAGATGAAAGTGTAGCGACTTTCGAAAACAGCTGTTCTGCTCTGCTGTGTAAGTTGAATAAAACTGATGTTGGCTTCCTTTGTGCCTAGGAATATTTATCATCATATCTTTCTGAGATTTTAACTAAGTTAGAACAATTTAGCCTATATAAATATTAATATAGCAAAATAAAATTGTTCAATAAAAATAAAATCACATACAATTTAAGCTTTGGCTTGAGCTACCAATGAAAATTGGAAAAACGTCCACATATACTTAAGTATAAAATTCAAACCAAAAAAGTTTGACTTAATGTATAATGGAACAAAAAATTCAGAAAAATGGGACATGAAGAAAATAATCAAATGGTAACACAGGTATTATTGCACACAAGTGTTAACATCAGGTTGATCAAGTTCTCGGATTGTTTTTCACAATAAAATTTGTGTAAATAGAAAACTGTTATCACATTCAACTAAGCCACCTAAACAGTGGTGATAAACACAATATACACATGAGCACTGAAGATGAAAGTGTAGCGACTTTCGAAAACAGCTGTTCTGCTCTGCTGTGTAAGTTGAATAAAACTGATGTTGACTTCCTTTGTGCCTAGGAATATTTATCATCATGTCTTTCTGAGATTTTAACTAAGTTAGAACAATTTAGCCTATATAATTATTAATATTAAAAAATAAAAATGTTCAATAAAAATAAAATCACATACAATTTAAGCCTTGGCTTGAGCTACCAATGAAAATTGGAAAAACGTTCACATATACTTAAGTATAAAATTCAAACCAAAAAAGTTTGACTTAATGTATAATGGAACAAAAAATTCAGAAAAATGGGACATGAAGAAAATAATCAAATGGTAACACAGGTATTATTACACACAAGTGTTAACATCAGGTTGAAACAGTTCTCGGATTGTTTTTCACAATAAAATTTGTGTAAATAGAAAACTGTTATCACATTCAACTAAGCCACCTAAACAGTGGTGATAAACACAATATACACATGAGCACTGAAGATGAAAGTGTAGCGACTTTCGAAAACAGCTGTTCTGCTCTGCTGTGTAAG
The DNA here is from genome assembly GCA_963675445.1 of Linnaemya vulpina. NCBI lineage: Eukaryota > Metazoa > Arthropoda > Insecta > Diptera > Tachinidae > Linnaemya > Linnaemya vulpina. The sequence goes on from OY776281.1 coordinate 20,162,849, forward strand.
TTGAATAAAACTGATGTTGGCTTCCTTTGTGCCTAGGAATATTTATCATCATATCTTTCTGAGATTTTAACTAAGTTAGAACAATTTAGCCTATATAAATATTAATATAGCAAAATAAAAATGTTCAATAAAAATAAAATCACATACAATTTAAGCTTTGGCTTGAGCTACCAATGAAAATTGGAAAAACCGTCCACATATACTTAAGTATAAAATTCAAACCAAAAAAGTTTGACTTAATGTATAATGGAACAAAAAATTCAGAAAAATGGGACATGAAGAAAATAATCAAATGGTAACACAGGTATTATTGCACACAAGTGTTAACATCAGGTTGATCAAGTTCTCGGATTGTTTTTCACAATAAAATTTGTGTAAATAGAAAACTGTTATCACATTCAACTAAGCCACCTAAACAGTGGTGATAAACACAATATACACATGAGCACTGAAGATGAAAGTGTAGCGGCTTTCGAAAACAACTGTTCTGCTCTGCTGTGTAAGTTGAATAAAACTGATGTTGACTTCCTTTGTGCCTAGGAATATTTATCATCATGTCTTTCTGAGATTTTAACTAAGTTAGAACAATTTAGCCTATATAAATATTAATATAGCAAAATAAAAATGTTCAATAAAAATAAAATCACATACAATTTAAGCCTTGGCTTGAGCTACCAATGAAAATTGGAAAAACGTTCACATATACTTAAGTATAAAATTCAAACCAAAAAAGTTTGACTTAATGTATAATGGAACAAAAAATTCAGAAAAATGGGACATGAAGAAAATAATCAAATGGTAACACAGGTATTATTACACACAAGTGTTAACATCAGGTTGATACAGTTCTCGGATTGTTTTTCACAATAAAATTTGTGTAAATAGAAAACTGTTATCACATTCAACTAAGCCACCTAAACAGTGGTGATAAACACAATATACACATGAGCACTGAAGATGAAAGTGTAGCGACTTTCGAAAACAGCTGTTCTGCTCTGCTGTGTTAGTTGAATAAAACTGATGTTGACTTCCTTTGTGCCTAGGAATATTTATCATCATGTCTGTCTGAGATTTTAACTAAGTTAGAACAATTTAGCATATATAAATATTAATATAGCAAAATAAAAATGTTCAATAAAAATAAAATCACATACAATTTAAATTTTGGCTTGAGCTACCAATGAAAATTGGAAAAACGTTCACATATACTTAAGTATAAAATTCAAATCAAAAAAGTTTGACTTAATGTATAATGGAACAAAAAATTCAGAAAAATGGGACATGAAAATAATCAAATGGTAACACAGGTATTATTACACACAAGTGTTAACATCAGGTTGAAACAGTTCTCGGATTGTTTTTCACAATAAAATTTGTGTAAATAGAAAACTGTTATCACATTCAACTAAGCCACCTAAACAGTGGTGATAAACACAATATACACATGAGCACTGAAGATGAAAGTGTAGCGACTTTCGAAAACAGCTGTTCTGCTCTGCTGTGTAAGTTGAATAAAACTGATGTTGACTTCCTTTGTGCCTAGGAATATTTATCATCATGTCTTTCTGAGATTTTAACTAAGTTAGAACAATTTAGCCTATATAATTATTAATATAGCAAAATAAAAATGTTCAATAAAAATAAAATCACATACAATTTAAGCCTTGGCTTGAGCTACCAATGAAAATTGGAAAAACGTTCACATATACTTAAGTATAAAATTCAAACCAAAAAAGTTTGACTTAATGTATAATGGAACAAAAAATTCAGAAAAATGGGACATGAAGAAAATAATCAAATGGTAACACAGGTATTATTACACACAAGTGTTAACATCAGGTTGATACAGTTCTCGGATTGTTTTTCACAATAAAATTTGTGTAAATAGAAAACTGTTATCACATTCAACTAAGCCACCTAAACAGTGGTGATAAACACAATATACACATGAGCACTGAAGATGAAAGTGTAGCGACTTTCGAAAACAGCTGTTCTGCTCTGCTGTGTTAGTTGAATAAAACTGATGTTGACTTCCTTTGTGCCTAGGAATATTTATCATCATGTCTGTCTGAGATTTTAACTAAGTTAGAACAATTTAGCATATTTAAATATTAATATAGCAAAATAAAAATGTTCAATAAAAATAAAATCACATACAATTTAAATTTTGGCTTGAGCTACCAATGAAAATTGGAAAAACGTTCACATATACTTAAGTATAAAATTCAAATCAAAAAAGTTTGACTTAATGTATAATGGAACAAAAAATTCAGAAAAATGGGACATGAAAATAATCAAATGGTAACACAGGTATTATTACACACAAGTGTTAACATCAGGTTGAAACAGTTCTCGGATTGTTTTTCACAATAAAATTTGTGTAAATAGAAAACTGTTATCACATTCAACTAAGCCACCTAAACAGTGGTGATAAACACAATATACACATGAGCACTGAAGATGAAAGTGTAGCGACTTTCGAAAACAGCTGTTCTGCTCTGCTGTGTAAGTTGAATAAAACTGATGTTGGCTTCCTTTGTGCCTAGGAATATTTATCATCATATCTTTCTGAGATTTTAACTAAGTTAGAACAATTTAGCCTATATAAATATTAATATAGCAAAATAAAAATGTTCAATAAAAATAAAATCACATACAATTTAAGCTTTGGTTTGAGCTACCAATGAAAATTGGAAAAACGTCCACATATACTTAAGTATAAAATTCAAACCAAAAAAGTTTGACTTAATGTATAATGGAACAAAAAATTCAGAAAAATGGGACATGAAGAAAATAATCAAATGGTAACACAGGTATTATTGCACACAAGTGTTAACATCAGGTTGATCAAGTTCTCGGATTGTTTTTCACAATAAAATTTGTGTAAATAGAAAACTGTTATCACATTCAACTAAGCCACCTAAACAGTGGTGATAAACACAATATACACATGAGCACTGAAGATGAAAGTGTAGCGACTTTCGAAAACAGCTGTTCTGCTCTGCTGTGTAAGTTGAATAAAACTGATGTTGGCTTCCTTTGTGTCTAGGAATATTTATCATCATATCTTTCTGAGATTTTAACTAAGTTAGAACAATTTAGCCTATATAAATATTAATATAGCAAAATAAAAATGTTGAATAAAAATAAAATCACATACAATTTAAGCTTTGGTTTGAGCTACCAATGAAAATTGGAAAAACGTCCACATATACTTAAGTATAAAATTCAAACCAAAAAAGTTTGACTTAATGTATAATGGAACAAAAAATTCAGAAAAATGGGACATGAAGAAAATAATCAAATGGTAACACAGGTATTATTACACACAAGTGTTAACATCAGGTTGATCAAGTTCTCGGATTGTTTTTCACAATAAAATTTGTGTAAATAGAAAACTGTTATCACATTCAACTAAGCCACCTAAACAGTGGTGATAAACACAATATACACATGAGCACTGAAGATGAAAGTGTAGCGACTTTCGAAAACAGCTGTTCTGCTCTGCTGTGTAAGTTGAATAAAACTGATGTTGACTTCCTTTGTGCCTAGGAATATTTATCATCATGTCTTTCTGAGATTTTAACTAAGTTAGAACAATTTAGCCTATATAATTATTAATATAGCAAAATAAAAATGTTCAATAAAAATAAAATCACATACAATTTAAGCCTTGGCTTGAGCTACCAATGAAAATTGGAAAAACGTTCACATATACTTAAGTATAAAATTCAAACCAAAAAAGTTTGACTTAATGTATAATGGAACAAAAAATTCAGAAAAATGGGACATGAAGAAAATAATCAAATGGTAACACAGGTATTATTACACACAAGTGTTAACATCAGGTTGATACAGTTCTCGGATTGTTTTTCACAATAAAATTTGTGTAAATAGAAAACTGTTATCACATTCAACTAAGCCACCTAAACAGTGGTGATAAACACAATATACACATGAGCACTGAAGATGAAAGTGTAGCGACTTTCGAAAACAGCTGTTCTGCTCTGCTGTGTTAGTTGAATAAAACTGATGTTGACTTCCTTTGTGCCTAGGAATATTTATCATCATGTCTGTCTGAGATTTTAACTAAGTTAGAACAATTTAGCATATATAAATATTAATATAGCAAAATAAAAATGTTCAATAAAAATAAAATCACATACAATTTAAATTTTGGCTTGAGCTACCAATGAAAATTGGAAAAACGTTCACATATACTTAAGTATAAAATTCAAATCAAAAAAGTTTGACTTAATGTATAATGGAACAAAAAATTCAGAAAAATGGGACATGAAGAAAATAATCAAATGGTAACACAGGTATTATTACACACAAGTGTTAACATCAGGTTGAAACAGTTCTCGGATTGTTTTTCACAATAAAATTTGTGTAAATAGAAAACTGTTATCACATTCAACTAAGCCACCTAAACAGTGGTGATAAACACAATATACACATGAGCACTGAAGATGAAAGTGTAGCGACTTTCGAAAACAGCTGTTCTGCTCTGCTGTGTAAGTTGAATAAAACTGATGTTGGCTTCCTTTGTGCCTAGGAATATTTATCATCATATCTTTCTGAGATTTTAACTAAGTTAGAACAATTTAGCCTATATAAATATTAATATAGCAAAATAAAAATGTTCAATAAAAATAAAATCACATACAATTTAAGCTTTGGCTTGAGCTACTAATGAAAATTGGAAAAACGTCCACATATACTTAAGTATAAAATTCAAACCAAAAAAGTTTGACTTAATGTATAATGGAACAAAAAATTCAGAAAAATGGGACATGAAGAAAATAATCAAATGGTAACACAGGTATTATTGCACACAAGTGTTAACATCAGGTTGATCAAGTTCTCGGATTGTTTTTCACAATAAAATTTGTGTAAATAGAAAACTGTTATCACATTCAACTAAGCCACCTAAACAGTGGTGATAAACACAATATACACATGAGCACTGAAGATGAAAGTGTAGCGACTTTCGAAAACAGCTGTTCTGCTCTGCTGTGTAAGTTGAATAAAACTGATGTTGGCTTCCTTTGTGTCTAGGAATATTTATCATCATATCTTTCTGAGATTTTAACTAAGTTAGAACAATTTAGCCTATATAAATATTAATATAGCAAAATAAAAATGTTGAATAAAAATAAAATCACATACAATTTAAGCTTTGGTTTGAGCTACCAATGAAAATTGGAAAAACGTCCACATATACTTAAGTATAAAATTCAAACCAAAAAAGTTTGACTTAATGTATAATGGAACAAAAAATTCAGAAAAATGGGACATGAAGAAAATAATCAAATGGTAACACAGGTATTATTACACACAAGTGTTAACATCAGGTTGATCAAGTTCTCGGATTGTTTTTCACAATAAAATTTGTGTAAATAGAAAACTGTTATCACATTCAACTAAGCCACCTAAACAGTGGTGATAAACACAATATACACATGAGCACTGAAGATGAAAGTGTAGCGACTTTCGAAAACAGCTGTTCTGCTCTGCTGTGTAAGTTGAATAAAACTGATGTTGACTTCCTTTGTGCCTAGGAATATTTATCATCATGTCTTTCTGAGATTTTAACTAAGTTAGAACAATTTAGCCTATATAATTATTAATATTAAAAAATAAAAATGTTCAATAAAAATAAAATCACATACAATTTAAGCCTTGGCTTGAGCTACCAATGAAAATTGGAAAAACGTTCACATATACTTAAGTATAAAATTCAAACCAAAAAAGTTTGACTTAATGTATAATGGAACAAAAAATTCAGAAAAATGGGACATGAAGAAAATAATCAAATGGTAACACAGGTATTATTACACACAAGTGTTAACATCAGGTTGAAACAGTTCTCGGATTGTTTTTCACAATAAAATTTGTGTAAATAGAAAACTGTTATCACATTCAACTAAGCCACCTAAACAGTGGTGATAAACACAATATACACATGAGCACTGAAGATGAAAGTGTAGCGACTTTCGAAAACAGCTGTTCTGCTCTGCTGTGTAAGTTGAATAAAACTGATGTTGGCTTCCTTTGTGCCTAGGAATATTTATCATCATATCTTTCTGAGATTTTAACTAAGTTAGAACAATTTAGCCTATATAAATATTAATATAGCAAAATAAAAATGTTCAATAAAAATAAAATCACATACAATTTAAGCTTTGGCTTGAGCTACCAATGAAAATTGGAAAAACCGTCCACATATACTTAAGTATAAAATTCAAACCAAAAAAGTTTGACTTAATGTATAATGGAACAAAAAATTCAGAAAAATGGGACATGAAGAAAATAATCAAATGGTAACACAGGTATTATTACACACAAGTGTTAACATCAGGTTGATACAGTTCTCGGATTGTTTTTCACAATAAAATTTGTGTAAATAGAAAACTGTTATCACATTCAACTAAGCCACCTAAACAGTGGTGATAAACACAATATACACATGAGCACTGAAGATGAAAGTGTAGCGACTTTCGAAAACAGCTGTTCTGCTCTGCTGTGTTAGTTGAATAAAACTGATGTTGACTTCCTTTGTGCCTAGGAATATTTATCATCATGTCTGTCTGAGATTTTAACTAAGTTAGAACAATTTAGCATATATAAATATTAATATAGCAAAATAAAAATGTTCAATAAAAATAAAATCACATACAATTTAAATTTTGGCTTGAGCTACCAATGAAAATTGGAAAAACGTTCACATATACTTAAGTATAAAATTCAAATCAAAAAAGTTTGACTTAATGTATAATGGAACAAAAAATTCAGAAAAATGGGACATGAAAATAATCAAATGGTAACACAGGTATTATTACACACAAGTGTTAACATCAGGTTGAAACAGTTCTCGGATTGTTTTTCACAATAAAATTTGTGTAAATAGAAAACTGTTATCACATTCAACTAAGCCACCTAAACAGTGGTGATAAACACAATATACACATGAGCACTGAAGATGAAAGTGTAGCGACTTTCGAAAACAGCTGTTCTGCTCTGCTGTGTAAGTTGAATAAAACTGATGTTGGCTTCCTTTGTGCCTAGGAATATTTATCATCATATCTTTCTGAGATTTTAACTAAGTTAGAACAATTTAGCCTATATAAATATTAATATAGCAAAATAAAAATGTTCAATAAAAATAAAATCACATACAATTTAAGCTTTGGCTTGAGCTACTAATGAAAATTGGAAAAACGTCCACATATACTTAAGTATAAAATTCAAACCAAAAAAGTTTGACTTAATGTATAATGGAACAAAAAATTCAGAAAAATGGGACATGAAGAAAATAATCAAATGGTAACACAGGTATTATTGCACACAAGTGTTAACATCAGGTTGATCAAGTTCTCGGATTGTTTTTCACAATAAAATTTGTGTAAATAGAAAACTGTTATCACATTCAACTAAGCCACCTAAACAGTGGTGATAAACACAATATACACATGAGCACTGAAGATGAAAGTGTAGCGACTTTCGAAAACAGCTGTTCTGCTCTGCTGTGTAAGTTGAATAAAACTGATGTTGGCTTCCTTTGTGTCTAGGAATATTTATCATCATATCTTTCTGAGATTTTAACTAAGTTAGAACAATTTAGCCTATATAAATATTAATATAGCAAAATAAAAATGTTGAATAAAAATAAAATCACATACAATTTAAGCTTTGGTTTGAGCTACCAATGAAAATTGGAAAAACGTCCACATATACTTAAGTATAAAATTCAAACCAAAAAAGTTTGACTTAATGTATAATGGAACAAAAAATTCAGAAAAATGGGACATGAAGAAAATAATCAAATGGTAACACAGGTATTATTACACACAAGTGTTAACATCAGGTTGATCAAGTTCTCGGATTGTTTTTCACAATAAAATTTGTGTAAATAGAAAACTGTTATCACATTCAACTAAGCCACCTAAACAGTGGTGATAAACACAATATACACATGAGCACTGAAGATGAAAGTGTAGCGACTTTCGAAAACAGCTGTTCTGCTCTGCTGTGTAAGTTGAATAAAACTGATGTTGACTTCCTTTGTGCCTAGGAATATTTATCATCATGTCTTTCTGAGATTTTAACTAAGTTAGAACAATTTAGCCTATATAATTATTAATATTAAAAAATAAAAATGTTCAATAAAAATAAAATCACATACAATTTAAGCCTTGGCTTGAGCTACCAATGAAAATTGGAAAAACGTTCACATATGCTTAAGTATAAAATTCAAACCAAAAAAGTTTGACTTAATGTATAATGGAACAAAAAATTCAGAAAAATGGGACATGAAGAAAATAATCAAATGGTAACACAGGTATTATTACACACAAGTGTTAACATCAGGTTGAAACAGTTCTCGGATTGTTTTTCACAATAAAATTTGTGTAAATAGAAAACTGTTATCACATTCAACTAAGCCACCTAAACAGTGGTGATAAACACAATATACACATGAGCACTGAAGATGAAAGTGTAGCGACTTTCGAAAACAGCTGTTCTGCTCTGCTGTGTAAGTTGAATAAAACTGATGTTGGCTTCCTTTGTGCCTAGGAATATTTATCATCATATCTTTCTGAGATTTTAACTAAGTTAGAACAATTTAGCCTATATAAATATTAATATAGCAAAATAAAATTGTTCAATAAAAATAAAATCACATACAATTTAAGCTTTGGCTTGAGCTACCAATGAAAATTGGAAAAACGTCCACATATACTTAAGTATAAAATTCAAACCAAAAAAGTTTGACTTAATGTATAATGGAACAAAAAATTCAGAAAAATGGGACATGAAGAAAATAATCAAATGGTAACACAGGTATTATTGCACACAAGTGTTAACATCAGGTTGATCAAGTTCTCGGATTGTTTTTCACAATAAAATTTGTGTAAATAGAAAACTGTTATCACATTCAACTAAGCCACCTAAACAGTGGTGATAAACACAATATACACATGAGCACTGAAGATGAAAGTGTAGCGGCTTTCGAAAACAACTGTTCTGCTCTGCTGTGTAAGTTGAATAAAACTGATGTTGACTTCCTTTGTGCCTAGGAATATTTATCATCATGTCTTTCTGAGATTTTAACTAAGTTAGAACAATTTAGCCTATATAAATATTAATATAGCAAAATAAAAATGTTCAATAAAAATAAAATCACATACAATTTAAGCCTTGGCTTGAGCTACCAATGAAAATTGGAAAAACGTTCACATATACTTAAGTATAAAATTCAAACCAAAAAAGTTTGACTTAATGTATAATGGAACAAAAAATTCAGAAAAATGGGACATGAAGAAAATAATCAAATGGTAACACAGGTATTATTACACACAAGTGTTAACATCAGGTTGAAACAGTTCTCGGATTGTTTTTCACAATAAAATTTGTGTAAATAGAAAACTGTTATCACATTCAACTAAGCCACCTAAACAGTGGTGATAAACACAATATACACATGAGCACTGAAGATGAAAGTGTAGCGACTTTCGAAAACAGCTGTTCTGCTCTGCTGTGTAAGTTGAATAAAACTGATGTTGGCTTCCTTTGTGCCTAGGAATATTTATCATCATATCTTTCTGAGATTTTAACTAAGTTAGAACAATTTAGCCTATATAAATATTAATATAGCAAAATAAAAATGTTCAATAAAAATAAAATCACATACAATTTAAGCTTTGGCTTGAGCTGCCAATGAAAATTGGAAAAACGTCCACATATACTTAAGTATAAAATTCAAACCAAAAAAGATTGACTTAATGTATAATGGAACAAAAAATTCAGAAAAATGGGACATGAAGAAAATAATCAAATGGTAACACAGGTATTATTACACACAAGTGTTAACATCAGGTTGATCAAGTTCTCGGATTGTTTTTCACAATAAAATTTGTGTAAATAGAAAACTGTTATCACATTCAACTAAGCCACATAAACATTGGTGATAAACACAATATACACATGAGCACTGAAGATGAAAGTGTAGCGACTTTCGAAAACAGCTGTTCTGCTCTGCTGTGTAAGTTGAATAAAACTGATGTTGACTTCCTTTGTGCCTAGGAATATTTATCATCATGTCTTTCTGAGATTTTAACTAAGTTAGAACAATTTAGCCTATATAATTATTAATATAGCAAAATAAAAATGTTCAATAAAAATAAAATCACATACAATTTAAGCCTTGGCTTGAGCTACCAATGAAAATTGGAAAAACGTTCACATATACTTAAGTATAAAATTCAAACCAAAAAAGTTTGACTTAATGTATAATGGAACAAAAAATTCAGAAAAATGGGACATGAAGAAAATAATCAAATGGTAACACAGGTATTATTACACACAAGTGTTAACATCAGGTTGATACAGTTCTCGGATTGTTTTTCACAATAAAATTTGTGTAAATAGAAAACTGTTATCACATTCAACTAAGCCACCTAAACAGTGGTGATAAACACAATATACACATGAGCACTGAAGATGAAAGTGTAGCGACTTTCGAAAACAGCTGTTCTGCTCTGCTGTGTTAGTTGAATAAAACTGATGTTGACTTCCTTTGTGCCTAGGAATATTTATCATCATGTCTGTCTGAGATTTTAACTAAGTTAGAACAATTTAGCATATATAAATATTAATATAGCAAAATAAAAATGTTCAATAAAAATAAAATCACATACAATTTAAATTTTGGCTTGAGCTACCAATGAAAATTGGAAAAACGTTCACATATACTTAAGTATAAAATTCAAACCAAAAAAGTTTGACTTAATGTATAATGGAACAAAAAATTCAGAAAAATGGGACATGAAAATAATCAAATGGTAACACAGGTATTATTACACACAAGTGTTAACATCAGGTTGAAACAGTTCTCGGATTGTTTTTCACAATAAAATTTGTGTAAATAGAAAACTGTTATCACATTCAACTAAGCCACCTAAACAGTGGTGATAAACACAATATACACATGAGCACTGAAGATGAAAGTGTAGCGACTTTCGAAAACAGCTGTTCTGCTCTGCTGTGTAAGTTGAATAAAACTGATGTTGGCTTCCTTTGTGCCTAGGAATATTTATCATCATATCTTTCTGAGATTTTAACTAAGTTAGAACAATTTAGCCTATATAAATATTAATATAGCAAAATAAAAATGTTCAATAAAAATAAAATCACATACAATTTAAGCTTTGGCTTGAGCTACTAATGAAAATTGGAAAAACGTCCACATATACTTAAGTATAAAATTCAAACCAAAAAAGTTTGACTTAATGTATAATGGAACAAAAATTCAGAAAAATGGGACATGAAGAAAATAATCAAATGGTAACACAGGTATTATTGCACACAAGTGTTAACATCAGGTTGATCAAGTTCTCGGATTGTTTTTCACAATAAAATTTGTGTAAATAGAAAACTGTTATCACATTCAACTAAGCCACCTAAACAGTGGTGATAAACACAATATACACATGAGCACTGAAGATGAAAGTGTAGCGGCTTTCGAAAACAACTGTTCTGCTCTGCTGTGTAAGTTGAATAAAACTGATGTTGACTTCCTTTGTGCCTAGGAATATTTATCATCATGACTTTCTGAGATTTTAACTAAGTTAGAACAATTTAGCCTATATAAATATTAATATAGCAAAATAAAAATGTTCAATAAAAATAAAATCACATACAATTTAAGCTTTGGCTTGAGCTACCAATGAAAATTGGAAAAACGTTCACATATACTTAAGTATAAAATTCAAACCAAAAAAGTTTGACTTAAAGCATAATGGAACAAAAAATTCAGAAAAATGGGACATAAAGAAAATAATGAAATGGTAACACAGGTATTATTACACACAAGTGTTAACATCAGGTTGATACAGTTCTCGGATTGTTTTTCACAATAAAATTTGTGTAAATAGAAAACTGTTATCACATTCAACTAAGCTACCTAAACAGTGGTGATAAACACAATATACACATGAGCACTGAAGATGAAAGTGTAGCGACTTTCGAAAACAGCTGTTCTGCTCTGCTGTGTAAGTTGAATAAAACTGATGTTGACTTCCTTTGTGCCTAGGAATATTTATCATCATGTCTTTCTCAGATTTTAACTAAGTTAGAACAATTTAGCCTATATAAATATTAATATAGCAAAATAAAAATGTTCAATAAAAATAAAATCACATACAATTTAAGCTTTGGCTTGAGCTACCAATGAAAATTGGAAAAACGTTCACATATACTTAAGTATAAAATTCAAACCAAAAAAGTTTGACTTAATGTATAATGGAACAAAAAATTCAGAAAAATGGGACATGAAGAAAATAATCAAATGGTAACACAGGTATTATTACACACAAGTGTTAACATCAGGTTGAAACAGTTCTCGGATTGTTTTTCACAATAAAATTTGTGTAAATAGAAAACTGTTATCACATTCAACTAAGCCACCTAAACAGTGGTGATAAACACAATATACACATGAGCACTGAAGATGAAAGTGTAGCGACTTTCGAAAACAGCTGTTCTGCTCTGCTGTGTAAGTTGAATAAAACTGATGTTGGCTTCCTTTGTGCCTAGGAATATTTATCATCATATCTTTCTGAGATTTTAACTAAGTTAGAACAATTTAGCCTATATAAATATTAATATAGCAAAATAAAAATGTTCAATAAAAATAAAATCACATACAATTTAAGCTTTGGCTTGAGCTACCAATGAAAATTGGAAAAACGTCCACATATACTTAAGTATAAAATTCAAACCAAAAAAGTTTGACTTAATGTATAATGGAACAAAAAATTCAGAAAAATGGGACATGAAGAAAATAATCAAATGGTAACACAGGTATTATTACACACAAGTGTTAACATCAGGTTGATCAAGTTCTCGGATTGTTTTTCACAATAAAATTTGTGTAAATAGAAAACTGTTATCACATTCAACTAAGCCACATAAACAGTGGTGATAAACACAATATACACATGAGCACTGAAGATGAAAGTGTAGCGACTTTCGAAAACAGCTGTTCTGCTCTGCTGTGTAAGTTGAATAAAACTGATGTTGACTTCCTTTGTGCCTAGGAATATTTATCATCATGTCTTTCTGAGATTTTAACTAAGTTAGAACAATTTAGCCTATATAATTATTAATATAGCAAAATAAAAATGTTCAATAAAAATAAAATCACATACAATTTAAGCCTTGGCTTGAGCTACCAATGAAAATTGGAAAAACGTTCACATATACTTAAGTATAAAATTCAAACCAAAAAAGTTTGACTTAATGTATAATGGAACAAAAAATTCAGAAAAATGGGACATGAAGAAAATAATCAAATGGTAACACAGGTATTATTACACACAAGTGTTAACATCAGGTTGATACAGTTCTCGGATTGTTTTTCACAATAAAATTTGTGTAAATAGAAAACTGTTATCACATTCAACTAAGCCACCTAAACAGTGGTGATAAACACAATATACACATGAGCACTGAAGATGAAAGTGTAGCGACTTTCGAAAACAGCTGTTCTGCTCTGCTGTGTTAGTTGAATAAAACTGATGTTGACTTCCTTTGTGCCTAGGAATATTTATCATCATGTCTGTCTGAGATTTTAACTAAGTTAGAACAATTTAGCATATATAAATATTAATATAGCAAAATAAAAATGTTCAATAAAAATAAAATCACATACAATTTAAATTTTGGCTTGAGCTACCAATGAAAATTGGAAAAACGTTCACATATACTTAAGTATAAAATTCAAACCAAAAAAGTTTGACTTAATGTATAATGGAACAAGAAATTCAGAAAAATGGGACATGAAAATAATCAAATGGTAACACAGGTATTATTACACACAAGTGTTAACATCAGGTTGAAACAGTTCTCGGATTGTTTTTCACAATAAAATTTGTGTAAATAGAAAACTGTTATCACATTCAACTAAGCCACCTAAACAGTGGTGATAAACACAATATACACATGAGCACTGAAGATGAAAGTGTAGCGACTTTCGAAAACAGCTGTTCTGCTCTGCTGTGTAAGTTGAATAAAACTGATGTTGGCTTCCTTTGTGCCTAGGAATATTTATCATCATATCTTTCTGAGATTTTAACTAAGTTAGAACAATTTAGCCTATATAAATATTAATATAGCAAAATAAAAATGTTCAATAAAAATAAAATCACATACAATTTAAGCTTTGGCTTGAGCTACTAATGAAAATTGGAAAAACGTCCACATATACTTAAGTATAAAATTCAAACCAAAAAAGTTTGACTTAATGTATAATGGAACAAAAAATTCAGAAAAATGGGACATGAAGAAAATAATCAAATGGTAACACAGGTATTATTGCACACAAGTGTTAACATCAGGTTGATCAAGTTCTCGGATTGTTTTTCACAATAAAATTTGTGTAAATAGAAAACTGTTATCACATTCAACTAAGCCACCTAAACAGTGGTGATAAACACAATATACACATGAGCACTGAAGATGAAAGTGTAGCGACTTTCGAAAACAGCTGTTCTGCTCTGCTGTGTTAGTTGAATAAAACTGATGTTGACTTCCTTTGTGCCTAGGAATATTTATCATCATGTCTGTCTGAGATTTTAACTAAGTTAGAACAATTTAGCATATATAAATATTAATATAGCAAAATAAAAATGTTCAATAAAAATAAAATCACATACAATTTAAATTTTGGCTTGAGCTACCAATGAAAATTGGAAAAACGTTCACATATACTTAAGTATAAAATTCAAACCAAAAAAGTTTGACTTAATGTATAATGGAACAAGAAATTCAGAAAAATGGGACATGAAAATAATCAAATGGTAACACAGGTATTATTACACACAAGTGTTAACATCAGGTTGAAACAGTTCTCGGATTGTTTTTCACAATAAAATTTGTGTAAATAGAAAACTGTTATCACATTCAACTAAGCCACCTAAACAGTGGTGATAAACACAATATACACATGAGCACTGAAGATGAAAGTGTAGCGACTTTCGAAAACAGCTGTTCTGCTCTGCTGTGTAAGTTGAATAAAACTGATGTTGGCTTCCTTTGTGCCTAGGAATATTTATCATCATATCTTTCTGAGATTTTAACTAAGTTAGAACAATTTAGCCTATATAATTATTAATATAGCAAAATAAAAATGTTCAATAAAAATAAAATCACATACAATTTAAGCCTTGGCTTGAGCTACCAATGAAAATTGGAAAAACGTTCACATATACTTAAGTATAAAATTCAAACCAAAAAAGTTTGACTTAATGTATAATGGAACAAAAAATTCAGAAAAATGGGACATGAAGAAAATAATCAAATGGTAACACAGGTATTATTACACACAAGTGTTAACATCAGGTTGATACAGTTCTCGGATTGTTTTTCACAATAAAATTTGTGTAAATAGAAAACTGTTATCACATTCAACTAAGCCACCTAAACAGTGGTGATAAACACAATATACACATGAGCACTGAAGATGAAAGTGTAGCGACTTTCGAAAACAGCTGTTCTGCTCTGCTGTGTTAGTTGAATAAAACTGATGTTGACTTCCTTTGTGCCTAGGAATATTTATCATCATGTCTGTCTGAGATTTTAACTAAGTTAGAACAATTTAGCATATATAAATATTAATATAGCAAAATAAAAATGTTCAATAAAAATAAAATCACATACAATTTAAATTTTGGCTTGAGCTACCAATGAAAATTGGAAAAACGTTCACATATACTTAAGTATAAAATTCAAACCAAAAAAGTTTGACTTAATGTATAATGGAACAAAAAATTCAGAAAAATGGGACATGAAAATAATCAAATGGTAACACAGGTATTATTACACACAAGTGTTAACATCAGGTTGAAACAGTTCTCGGATTGTTTTTCACAATAAAATTTGTGTAAATAGAAAACTGTTATCACATTCAACTAAGCCACCTAAACAGTGGTGATAAACACAATATACACATGAGCACTGAAGATGAAAGTGTAGCGACTTTCGAAAACAGCTGTTCTGCTCTGCTGTGTAAGTTGAATAAAACTGATGTTGACTTCCTTTGTGCCTAGGAATATTTATCATCATGTCTTTCTGAGATTTTAACTAAGTTAGTACAATTTAGCCTATATAAATATTAATATAGCAAAATAAAAATGTTCAATAAAAATAAAATCACATACAATTTAAGCTTTGGCTTGAGCTACCAATGAAAATTGGAAAAACGTTCACATATACTTAAGTATAAAATTCAAACCAAAAAAGTTTGACTTAATGTATAATGGAACAAAAAATTCAGAAAAATGGGACATGAAGAAAATAATCAAATGGTAACACAGGTATTATTACACACAAGTGTTAACATCAGGTTGATACAGTTCTCGGATTGTTTTTCACAATAAAATTTGTGTAAATAGAAAACTGTTATCACATTCAACTAAGCCACCTAAACAGTGGTGATAAACACAATATACACATGAGCACTGAAGATGAAAGTGTAGCGACTTTCGAAAACAGCTGTTCTGCTCTGCTGTGTAAGTTGAATAAAACTGATGTTGACTTCCTTTGTGCCTAGGAATATTTATCATCATGTCTTTCTGAGATTTTAACTAAGTTAGAGCAATTTAGCCTATATAAATATTAATAATTATCAATTTTTTTTAATGGTCGCACAACTAAAAATAAGGGTCTTTTAAAATGTGTAATATAACATCGTTTTTGTTTTTTTGTTCAAAATAGATTTTAGCAAGATCGCTTTAACTGAACTTAGCCATCGTTTTGACAATACTGATCATCTTTATTAATTTTGTCTGTTTTTATACACAAAAAGTCTTCTTGAAGCATATATGTGTTTAAACGAGAGAGAGGAAAGAAGAAAGAACATGACATGCTTGCACCGACAATTTACTTCAATTCTCTTTTGTTATTTCATTCTCATATTCAAGACAACCTGATGTGTCTATCATATTTTAACCTTTATATGAGCAGCAGCTACATGGGTACTCAATAAAGTTATAACAAAGTTCGAATATATCAGTCCAAATACAACAACTCATGTACCTACCCCCGCTTATATGTAACTATACATTTGATGGCCTTAATTACAAAAATGCATTTAATGCATTATAATAACAGTCTTTTATTATACCATTTTCATTAATAAAAATTCTTCGGAGAAAAGAAAAACATACACACAATACACACGTAGATATACCGCACTCCCATACCTAAAATATCCGACATGCAAGCAGTAAAAGCATTGTAGTTCCTAGAGACGCAAATATAAATTTTAAAAATGAGCATATAATAACAGCTCAAAGTACGTACTATAACATGTTATAAGTCATTTTACGAAGTTTTTCGCAGAAGAAAAGTTGCGTACCACGGAACATAGAGATTTGGGTATATTTTTGACCTTTATTGCAATGCCCAAAACTGGGACTCGATCAAAGTAGGGCACGATTTTTTTAACCGATTCTATAAGTTAAGAAATGATATTGTGTGAAGTAAAAAAAAATTTTCCAAAAATATATAAAACCAAAAAAGTTATTCCCACATGAAGTTTCAAAATATTTTGAAAATTTTCTAAAATATTTTGAATTTTAGCTTCTCTTAAAAAAAGCGCGTATTTGGTCACGCTATACGAAGGGAAATAATCGAAATAAAAACTTACATTTCTGGATTTCGAGGTTCCTATGTGTTTACTTTTATATGAAAAAAAAAATTTTATCGATGACACAAAAAAATTTTTTTTAAGAGTTTTGGCCGCCATCTCTTCAAATGTGCCACTGTGCGGCGATAGAATATGTTTGCCGCCGTTACTTATATAAGATTCACGACTAAGAAACTATTAAAAAATTAATCGTACCTATATGCCTGTACATTAAATCACATTTTTATAACATAAAATATATTAAAAGAGTACTAAATCGCAAAAACTAAATATATATAAGTGAAAAAATTTTCCCGTTTAATTTGCGTAGCTGGCAGCCACTGAACGTTTTTCCGTATGCCGCCGCAAAGTAAATGTATTCAGCTGATATCAAGGCAGCAGTTGTTAGAGTTTATATATACAAATTTATTTAGAAGACCAAGTTATGACGGGTTGTTCACTCTAACCATATTTTTCCGGCTATTATTTTATGACTTTAAAACTACAGTGTGAATCCCCCAAATATGTATAAGTGCTTTTGTATGTTGTGAATATCGAAAAAATAAACACAGAAAAGCAAGTGGCATCAAATTTGTTCGCATAAATTGGGAATTCGCTACCTAAATTATTTTGTCCGTTAAAAAAAGGGTAAAAACAGGATAATTTTACTTTCAAATACCGTATTATTAAGTTTATGTAAAAACAGGGTTGAGTATATATATATATATATATATATTTTTTTTTTTTTTTTGTCTTTTGAGATACTCTGATTTAATTTTAGTCCATACATATACATATATACTATACGTATATTTCTTAAAATGATATACAAACAACAGATTTTAAAATAATTTTCAGAATTAAAAGGTTTCAAATATGTGATTGACATTTTACGGGAATGAGTTATATCAAATATTATTAAAGCTATATACTCATAAGATGGATCTTAAAATGTCTGGTATTTGTCCGATCAACACATGATCAAATCCATGGTTTACGCCTCAATTCATTTTAGTTTTATATATAGTGATGCCATCTGCCGAAAATTAGGGGCACCAACTTGTATACATAGAGTTGTGGTTAATGTTTTTAATATATCAAGTATAGCATTGGCTACACATCAAACTAGCTCATAGAATATTCGTACCGTATGTCGTTTTTCAGTTTAGTTAGTACTGTCAGATCTCAAGATATCTCATGAAGCTTTATAACGAAAAATTTTGTTATGTGAGCAATGCTTTCGAAATAAAGAAACGATTGTTACGTCACAAGTACAGAGGCATTTCGAAAAATTTAGATGAAAAACTTATGCGAGTGAGCTTTTATATTTTAGCTCTAATGAAGATCTTAAATGGAATAACTGAATAAAGAAATATGTAATATATATATATATATATATATATATATATATATATATAAGTGATATACAAATGAATATTTGACAGTTATATATGGAAAATAATACATATAAAAAATGCAGAGTTGTAATTGAACTTCCTTGTTGCTTCAACGAAAAGATTAGAGTTTAATGAAGCATTTTAATTTATGCCATGCCGTTAGAACAAGGTTTTTTCATGAATATAACTACCATTTCATTACATCAATAAGTATATCTTTTTAAATTTCCAAGATAATATACATATGTGGGATAGGATAGAAAGCTGAAAATTGGCATGTGAATAGTAAAACACCTAGTTCGAATCCTACCGAAGCCAGGTTTTTGATTTGTGTCCTATGGATGGAGAATTAGGCTTAGAGCCTAATGGGAGAGAATTAGGCTAATATAAGCTTTTGCTTATATTAGAAGCCCCTAATGTTATAGGAAGCTGAACATTTTCAAACATTTACTCATAACAATGGAGAAAAGCCTGAAATAGTCAGATAAAATAAATTAACTAGTAAATTTTTGTACTATTTCTTTAATTAATCATTTAATCCATTTGTATTGTACTCTTACTTGGGCTATAAAATGCCTCTATTTAAAAAAAGAACCTCTTGAATTTATAAATAAATTTGTTGCTTATTTTCTTCCAAACAGGTTTTCTTTTTGCCTGGCAGGAACAAGCTTCACAGCTAGTATTGATATACATAAATTTAAGTTTGTTTGTATTTATTATTTCACGAAAATTAGAATGGTTAGGTTTTTTATATGTTTGGGTACTTAAATAATTAAGTTTTTTTTTTATTTTACGCATCTCTTTAATATATTTGATTTTATTAAACACACTATACCTCCCCAAAATCTGATATCACAATTGTATTCATGCAAGACCAAATTCATTTGTTTCTTTTCCTATTTAACTTTGTATATTTTTCTAAAAGAGGCATATACATACCTTAAAATTTATTTTTAACAAGAAGTTATTGAATTGTAATTCCTGAGAGATTTTGCTTCAATACCCCAGTTATATCTTAGTAAATCGTTATACTGACATGCTCTTCTAATTGGAGAGATTTGAATCAAATCGTACCAGTCGATAAATTTGATTGAACTAAATCTTTTATAATATAACAGATGGCTGAATGATTCGAATGATATGGATTAAAACAATAAATTTATTCAAAATGAAAACTAATATTAAATTTATTAAAAATTAAAATTGACAAGCAATATTGACTAAACAAATAACATTTTATTCTTGCTGTGAGTAAATATACAAACTATTTAAAATCAAAATAAAAAGTAAATTGATAGAATATAAACGAACTTATAGTAAAGCTAGTCAAGATAATTATCATTTATTATTGCTATTATTATGTTTTTTTTACAACTGTCTTCAGTTACTAAATTTTTAGGACATTTTATATAACTAAATTTCAAACAATCTAAATTAAAAAGTTTAATTACATTTTATACTACAATTGGTAGGTATACTACTGTAACTAATATATAATTAAAAAATGTATATACAAATTCTCTTTTAAAATGTGTACATGTTTAGTTTAATTAACGAAGGTTTTGTCAGACTTTTATTGAATAATATATTGTTTACATTTTCATCGTACATATGCAAGTATTTGAAGAAAACGTTAATCGAATACGTTAATCGAATGTTGGAATTGCATTCTATATCAATGCAAGACTTATTTTTTTTTATTCATACCAAATAACTGACAATCCAGAATGGCTGATATTACCAACATATATAACAGACATGTGTACCAACATAACAGAAAAAAATTCGATAATCGAACATACGTAGCTCACGAAATTTTTAAATAACGGTTATTTTTTTATCAGACCGCGTATCGGCGCTGAATTGGCCAGCTGCCAACGCATTGGAAATTTACCGGCATGGCAATTACCATACGCTGAAGAGCTTAGCACGATCTCGAAAGAATATTCTTTACATGGTTAAATATATATTTTCAACACAAACAATTTTTTATTAGTGGCTGACAAGTAAGAATTTCTTGAATATATGATTATCCCTCCTCAAAAGGTTGGAGTTGAGGAACTAGCGTATTTTACGCTACTAGAATATTTTATTATTGTTATCATATATGAAATATATCCTCTATGGATCTGGTTGCATCTTTTCTAGACTTGTTGAACTAAGACTTTAATGTGGACTTAGCCGAAATTATTTTCATTGAAATACTATAGAAAACAAAGTTTTCAGTTGAGAAGCCTAAAGAATTTATTAGGCTCCACCCAAGGAGATTTTTCCCCGCCCGAAAGAAATTTTTAATGAAAACTGTGTGACCTGATCCGGAATTTAAATTCCGGATCGTAGAATGAGATATATTTCATTATATTAGATACATATGGAAGTACATTTCATGATTTTTACTTATTACTACATAATATAACTTAACTTTAAAACTTAATGATGACAATTATGAGAAAGTTAGTAGCATAATTCAAAATTATTCTTTTATGAAATAATTTCTATTGAAAACTTTATTTTTTATTACAAACATCAACAGCTGTTTTAGAGTATTTCATGAAAACATCAACACGTATTATAAGATATATAATTTGATTTAAACAAATTTATTAGACGCCCTATGTGTGCTAAGGCCGTAATAATAATATATATAGATGAACGCGAAATCGACTGCTAATATTTTTAATGCTGAAACCAGAGTTTACTTTTAATACTCGAATCAATTGATTTGATTCGGCAGGCATTCGTAAGTAATTTAAGTGAACATTTTAGTACAACACTAATTGTGAATAGGTGTGAAAGTTAAAAAATTGTCAGATGTTTGGCATGTTAAAATAATCATGATAGCTGCTTATGAACGCAATACTTCGTAATCCAAAGAAAATTTGATTTTTGAAAATCATAGTGACATCAGTTACTTAACACTGTTTATGGCACTTGGGAGAAATCCTTTATTTCTTAAAGAGAAGAATCATAGCATGCGTAGTAAGTAATAACGCATTGTAGACTAATGTCTAAAAAACTTTAACATTAATGCTTACTTTTCGTTGCCGTTCTGTATTGTTCTTTTGATGGTATTTCGAAATTACTTTTTCTGAGCAAGTAATCAGATGTTTTTTTAACAAATAATATAACTATATAATCATAAATGTTTACCACCGAAATTCAGCTCTTTTTGAAAAACTATTATTTGATCAGAACAAACTTTTGCATTTTTCAACAATGTGTGCTCCTTCATCGCAGAAGACAGTAATACATACATATGTACATTACACTTTTGGTTGTTTAGATTTTGATACTTGTTTAGACTTTTTACTTAAAGATGTGGAAGTTTTAGTTATTCTATAAAATGTTGCGTATGGGTTCCCTGGTGATCTGCATTAGATCCAGTGAAATTCGCATAGAAACTAGCTAAAACCCCTCAATTGATGTCTTTAAATTTTTTAATAAAACTTAGGGAAAAATGAATCAGCCCGAAATTAAAATTAAAGGGTCTTAATCAAAAGTAGTAATTTTAAAAATAAATATAAGTGTACTGTTATCAGCTGATTATGAATGGAAGACTATAAAGCGTGTTGTGTAAAGTAATGTATTATATATAATGTATTGTTATTACTTTTTCTGCTTTGAACTTTCATTGGCGTTCACACAATTCAAGTCATGTTTTTTTAGGATTCTTCTTCTTTTTTTCTATGTGCGTTTTAACATTAACCAATAATGATAGAAAAACAGATTACGACGTGCGCATGATTTCCCGTTTGATGACGCATATTCCCCTATGAAGGGGTTGCCAATCCATACGTTCCACAATAATTTTTAGGGCTGTTTTCATCTTGTATGATTATTATTATTAATATATACCTACTAGTATAATTAGATCAGTGTTCTTGTCAATATTGAAATTAGTTTTTAAATTTGAATTTTCGGTAGACAAAAAACCGTTTTTGTAGATTTTTTTTTATAATTGTGGTAGAAAAAGAATTTCTCGCTCGCAACGTTTGGGCTTAGTAGAACTGCTTGAAATATTTTACCAATGGTTTCTTTCTTTTGTGTGTGCCTTAAATAATATAAAGTAATTGTTTTTAAATTTATCTTTAATATGTGTGACCTAATAAATTGTACCAATTACTTTTCTAGTTGACCTGTAAGCCTTGAAACTATAGAAAATAATATTTTAACATTCCAATGCTTTTCTCTTTTTGTCAGGAAAAAACTACCTGCGATAAATTTCAAGGACGTTTTCCTTATTGTAGTCTTATAGTGGAAATTGGCAGACCTTCATGTTTCAAACACTATTTTTGAATGCACCCCAAATAAAACGATTTTTCATTTTCTTAATTCCTGGAAAAATAAATTCAAGCAACTTTTTTTTGCCTGAAAGCCTCAAAAATATAGTAAATAATTCTTAAGCTCCAGGGTTTTTTCCCTCTTTAAAAAACTACCTGCAATAAAATGGAATGTAGGAAATCGATATCTAAACACACCTGCAATAAAACATTTTTGGATTTTCACAATTAATTATTGGAAAGATTTAATTGAGGGAACTTCAGATATTTTTTTTAAGAAATTGTAAAAAGTTGCTTCCTTTTTTTAAGGTAAATTGTCAGTTTTCATAACTTGTTATGAACATAAGTTTTTAAGAATTTTAATTGAAAAGAGTTTGATAAATAAAAAAACCGTTGATTTGAAAAAGTGAAACTATCTGAGACTGAGTATACACATATAAATAATTTTGCCCGAAACTGTAAGTCTTATGTGAGATTTGGCAACCCCAAAATTAAAATTAACTCTGATTTGTCGCTAAAATATATGTTTATTTCCATAAAAATCGAGATTTTTTAATTAAATTTAGTTTCATATACAAAAAAAAAAAAAATATCTTTATTATAAAAACCGTGTAAAAATTGTTTAAAATAAGAAAAAGCGCATAAAATCTTCGCCGAAAAATATCGAAGCAAAAGTTAACATGATGTGTGCAGTGGGCAAATACAGTCAAAATGACAGTCAAAAATTACGTGAGCAATTGTGTAAAACATTAATTTTTTGGATATTTTTAATTAATTTAATTTTATATAATGAATTCAAGAAAACCAGGATGCAAGAGAGCGATTACAGGCATATGGTTTATCATATGAAACAAAAAATGAGATGTTATATAATATGTCGTTAATCGTGCTATTGACAGAAACACACATTTGCCATTTAAAGAGGGCATAAATTTTATTCAAACTTAGAAATATGTATTTTTTTTATGTTTAATATTTATTTCACAGGCATTATTCAATCAAATATCGCATTGAAGATGCTCCACGACGAACTAAAAATCGTTATAATATAGAATACGTCTTAATATATCACCTAAATCAGGATGTTCTTGAGCATTTTTTGGCATAATGAGAGAGCTTCATGACCATCTCCATCATCAAAAAATTTGAATATAGACTTCGGCCATATATTTTGGGGTAAAACGAAGGCATCTTAGACACTAATACAAACGTAAAAGTAGACAATACTCCCGACTTGGTGGACGTGCATTATTCTTGCATACAAATAACAATTTGAACACATAGTTTTTAAAGTTTTGTTGGCTTTCGTAAGGTTAAATACTTAGGAGTATTAATCCCAGCATACAGCGACGTTTTGCCGAATGAAAATTATGAGGAATAGCTGGAAAACCTGAATTATGAAGGTTTGGAGAATTTGGAGAATTTGGCCGGCTATATTTGCCACAAATTAAAAAACGAAGACACACTCATGGGTTAGACACCTAAATCGAGGTTGGTTAAGTATTCCATCAAATATTTTATTGGAAACGTAATTGTCTTGTGATGAAGTTTTTGTAAAACTAAATGGGGATAAATTACTTGATACAAAGGGATATTTAAAAAGCACTTGGTGGAAGCAAAGAATATGAAAGGAATTGAAGAAGCAAAAATAATTCTTTTTTTTTTTAGATGCAGAATGTATCTTAGAATCAGTTCTCTTAGTGCAGAAATGTTCCAAAATAGGAATAAGCATAAAAGAAAATTAAATAAAACAACAACGTTATATAAATAAAATTTTTTTAAGAAAAATAATAATTTGTCCCACTGTTATCTTTACACATTTTTGAAAGTCGTGCCGACACTTCAACTACATCCGCAGAAGAATAAAATTTTATGTGCGGGATATCGTAATGTGTTTTCTATCATTCTTGAACATTAACATCATATTCTTAAAAGTATGCGCGTTTTCTCAAAATAGAAATAATTAAAATTGCAAATAAGAGAGCAAATCGCATATCAAGAGTACATGAATCTATTACCATACAAAAAATGAATGACCGAAAGCAATACGCACCAAAGAACGAAATAGTGTACTTTTATAAGGCCCAATTAGCGAGCCGCCACGCTGCGCAAACGCGTCACCTGATCCAATTTGTTACACGGAAAATTGTGAAAATGCTTATTTCAACGCTGAAAAACGCAACGCAGCGCAGCCAACCTACAGAAAATAGAATTTTACGCAGAAATACGCAAGAGTGATGGCATGTATGTATGTTGAATGAGAGTGCGGCACAAAAGCGTTTTTTTGTACTTCTTCTTTGGTTTGATAATTGAACATTTAGTTGATGCATTTGTAGATATACATAGCATATTCAATAAATTAATTTGCTATATAACTTGTTTTACTTTACAAAATCACAAAAGACTGTAAATATATTTTGTACAATAATAGGTTAATCTTATAAATACGTATGTATATCAGAGAACGAAATTGTGTACAAGAAAATTTAATACACATCCGCTGTACAATGTACACCCTCAATACATTGAAGACATTGCCTTTCTTCCGTTGTGTACACTTTTTTGTGTACAACTTCGGCCTGTACTTGCGTACATCTCCGTGTATATGGAGATGCCATATTTCACAGTGGCAAGCCTCTATAGTGATGGAAATAATAATAATACCTTTTGAAATTAGTTTTCTTGGCAATTTTATAAGGATCGTTTTATTTATGAAAGTATACTTACCTCGTTCACATTAAATTTCATTTGCAAAATATGCAAAATGCAGCAAATTCATGGAAAATAGCCGCGTTTCTGTTGTATTATGTTATTGCTTGCCCGAAAAATGAATATATTTTATTTGACCCTTTTTATTGTATGCGTCTATTTAAAAACTTTTGCCGCCTCATAGTCAAACACATTAATTTTATAAAGATACAAAAACAAATATAATGTTATCATCACCGCAAATGTGTATACGGACATAAAGTGAACTCAATGTTTTCAATGCACAGGCAAGATGTATTTGTGTATAAGGTGTGGCCTGTATACATTTTTCAATGTCTTTTTTTTCGATGTCGTTGATGTAAACTTGTATACACAAAGGCTAAAAAAGTACACTATTTCGTTCTCTGATGTATATGCAGATATATGGACGCATGGGCATAAATTTATGTGGTACCAATATTACTACAAATGTAATTTATGTACGCACATGCAGGCAAATATGTCGGTAATATTTAGCGACCAGTGCTATGCCATTGAGACAACCCGATAACAATAAACACCATCTCGCACTAATGCATGTCAGAAAAATTCGTAACCGTATTCATGACTGAGGGCGACATCAATCTCGGGTCTCAGGCATAGACTACTAATTAGACATGACAACTGTGTATGTAGTGGTAATGTTTTCGACCGATGTTGCGAGAGGGACAGCAAATTTCTTTGTTTGCTGTCTCTTTTCTTTTTCTTGTCGATAGAAAATTACATATTTTTGTTTACAAAAAGTTAAAATTTCTTGGCAGGATTATTGGCGCAAAGTGGAAAATAGGTGATTTTGCGCCAAGTTGTTGCTCTAAGTTGGTAATTAATGGATGAAATATCACCTATAGATTCATCCTTTGATTACCAACACTGTGCGAAGGTAAACTAAAGCACAGAAGAGCAAAATTCAGTTAGTGGTGTTTGCTTAAAAGGTTGGTTTATATTGTGATCAGTTTTTTCTGTGGTGATGAGTTTCATCACAAAATTATAAATAAAAATTATAAATTATATTAATAAAAATTTAAAGGTGACGATTCCACAAAGGAGAGTGTTCTTAGGGTGTATATTTTAAAGGCGACGATAGTGGTAGCAGCAACAACATGTAAGTATATAGTGTGATATATAAAGTGTGAAAAATTATTTATGTAAATGTATTCCAGGAGCCGCAAGTGCATAATGGGATGTCCAGAAAGCCAGAAGTTACACTTGTTCCCGAAAGATCCGATCAGGTGAGTCAATATTACTTATATTCTATAGAAAAGTGCATGAGCATGAACTTATTAGAAAATAATGTTCATATATTATATTTCCATTTACTGGTAATTTGGTTTTAAATTTTATTGTAGTTTATCAAATGCATTTAAAGTTATCTGCATATACTATGTTTCCATTATTACTGTATCTATACTGACTCAGTAATAATGGAAACATGGTATATGCAGACAACTTTAAATGCATTTGATAAACTACTATAAAATTTAAAACCAAATTACCATTAAATGGAAATATGCCAAAACATAATACTGCACCAGTAAATTTACGTCGTTTATTACCAGAAAATGGAAATATAGAAAACGCAGTATTATATAGAAGTACAGTATTATAGTTTATGAAATGCATTCAAAATGATTTCCATAAACTATATTTCCATTTACTGGTAATTTGGTTTTAAATTTTGTTGTAGTTTATCAAATGCATTTAAAGTTATCTGCATATACTGTTTCCATTATTACTGTATCTATACTGAATCAGTAATAATGGAAACATAGTATATGCAGATAACTTTAAATGCATTTGATAAACTACTATAAAATTGAAAACCAAATTACCAGTAAATGGAAATATAGTTTATGGAAATCATTTTTAAACGTTATATATATAATGGTTTAGGCCTACGGGGGATGCCAGCCGTTAAAAAAAATTGGCAACGCACTAAGTGTAGTACCTCTATGGTAGTGTGGAAACCTACACAATATTAACAATGATTTGTTTGAGAAATAAGTAAAATTTTGTACTATATTTTAAAGAGGTTGGATTTTTATTGATAATAAATGATTAATAGAATATAAGTATATGTACAACAATCATCTTATTCAAAAGGTGATGTAATGTCTTAGGTATTTCATTTGAATTATTAATTTGTAATATATATTTATGTAGAAATATTTAGTTTGAAACTGTTTCTCAAATACTACGATACAACATAGTTTGTGATTGAGCAATTTAAAAATATTACAGCATGTTTTGTAATAAACTATTTTTTATACGTATATACTTTTTATTCCAAATAAGAAAAAAAAGTTTGAATTGAAGGTATCATCACAATTACATTCACTTTAACAATTTTCGCCTCTATATGTTTTCCATCAGGCAATTCTTTGTAGACACTGCGACCCTAAAAGATATATACAAATTTTGATTAATATTTTTAAATAAAGTTGGAGATTACACTTATAAGTTTCAAATTTTGTATAAAAGAAAAATACTTACATTTAAACTTTTATACATTATACATTAGACCTTTATTCATTTAGCCATTCAGCAGGTTTTCCACGATTTATATTATAACCAAAAATTTATATATAATATATTTATACAATGTTGGTTTCCAATTTTCTTATTTGCCACTCAAATTGACAAGGTGTTCATGTTGGAAAAACACTATTTCATAAACGGTAAAAGAAAATTGTTATTTGTTTTTAATAAATGAATATGTTGACAAATATAAATACCTTTGGAACAGCATATTATCAGTTAAATAATACATTTAGGTCTGGGAAAACATGAAGGATTCGAAGCTACAGTAACATCGGGGTGTAGAATAGGCAGACGGATCTATTGGAATTATCAGTAGTTTTGTGCATTTCCAAATGCTCATTGAAGCCTAGTACGGAAATATATGGAATAATAAATTGTATATAAGTAAATTTTATAAAGGATCTATTGTAAGCATATCTTTTGCTAAAAATAAATAATAGGAATTTCCAATTTTGTTGCAGCAGTTCAACTTAAGTCGTACCTCTGATTAGAAATTGGTTTTTTTGACGCGATCTTCTGTGACTTCAATGAAACTCTCATTCCCGGCTTAATTTATATTTTAAGGTTCTCATTACGCCCGTGAGCATGCCTCTTTAGCGGCTTAGCCATCTATTAGCATGCACTAAGCACTTGTTTCGCCTCCCATAGTCCCATTTAATATATGTATCCAGGTTGCTTATGTGATGATCAGTGCGACGATTTATATTTTAAAAACAACAACAACAACAGTTTCTAAACATTACTACAAACAGTTCTATTAACAATTACTTTTTTGAGCACTAAAATTAATAAAAATTAAAAACAAAACTAATTTACAAGAATTTTGGGAATCTTGGCTCATTTTTATGTTGATTTCTTACGGTATTGACCGCCAGCCACAATTTAGGACTTTTGATATATTCTTTTAATGTTTATAAACAGTTTAATATTGTCTCTTAATCACTCAACACTTATTTTTATTATTTATTTCACAATTTTTTAACTAAACGAAATTTTTGTTGAATTTTCAACCCCCATTATTTGCGTAAATTGTAAAACATATGTTTGGAGATGACCATATATAGCCATTTCTTCTAACATATTATTTTAGCTTTGCGTATACATATTTTGTACTCGTTTGCACTATCGTTAGGCAAAAGCTGATACGGGCCAAAATGAACTGTCACTTTTGAGTTTTCTGGTTTTCTGTGGTCTCAGGCATCGTAGTCTTGTGTTAATAAAATTATAATTTAGCTATACATATAATAAAGATATTACATCGATTACAAATATAAAATATTGAACTATTTATACAATTTCGTACGTTTTCTGTAGAAACGCAATAAGGAAAGTGCTATCACTGTTTCAAGCAGCTGGTTTGGTTTTTTGTTTTAAATGATAAACACCACAAGCTAAACAGTATTCTGTGACATTTTGCACAAACGTAAAAATTTAATCAAATAAATGTATGTATATATTCCATATCCATTTTACAATATACATATCATCTTTTTTAATATTACTACTCAATTAACTTTAAACACTACAATTTGTTGTATGTACATATATATATATATATATATATATATATGTACATACACAATTTTTTTCTGTAAAAACATGGTGCGTTCTTAAGCATTTTATAAGCGGAGTTGCGTTAGCGCGTTGCGCTGCGCTGCGCTTGCGCTTCAGCGTCTTGCTAATGGAGGCTTTAGCCTTTGTGTACACGATTTTACATCAACGACATCGAAAAAAAAGACATTGAAAAATGTATACATGCCACGCTTTATACACAAATACATCTTGAGTGTACAGGACTGTGCATTGAAGACATTGAAAAAATTTAAGGCATTGAAAACATAGAAGACATTGAAAAAATTTAAGGCATTGAATTCACTTTATGTCCGTATACACATTTGAGGTGATGATAACATTATATTTGTTTTTGTATCTTCATACAATTAATTGATGTGTGCGCAGCAGAGAATATTAGTTTTTGCGTCTTCAAAAAATTAGTGTGTGTGTGGGCAGTATAAAGAAATAACCCTCTACCATTCGTGTGTTTGTGTGCGAAACCACCCTGCCGGAATTTGAGCTATCCATAAGGTAACTTATGGTTGATTATGCGTTAGCTCACAAAATCCCATCAGGGCATTTACACGAGATGTAGACAAGTACAGGCCGAAGATGTACACAAAGAAAGAAAGGCAATGTCTTCAATTTATTGAGGGTGTACATTAAATTTTCTTTTACACTATTTCGTTCTCTGATACGCACACAATATATTTACCTACACAGTTACACAATTTTATTTTGCCAAAACATATAAGCATTAAACATAATAACGACATCAGGCTACACGAAAATCGACTACAAGAGCCGTTGGCTACAATCATTTCCTCGTAGTCAGTTACTTAATTAATTTTTAAACGACCACCAAATCCTCAACCATGAGTTGTTGTTTGTAGTAGAATTCTCTTCATACGCCAGTGTAAAATTAGTTAATTTTAGCTACAGCTACAACGGTGGTCGGTAGTCGTGTGGCTGTGTCGCCGCTAAAATAGTCATACCCTTATCAATGCGTGTATTCTAATTTTGACAGATTGTAGCTCGTAGCCTGCTGTCGTTATTGTGTTTAATGCTATATGGTTGTCACTGTTGATGAAGGGCTACATTAACGGTGATAAATGTATGTTTCATAGTTTTATGTTTGACATATTAATATAATATTTCATTTGTGGTGCAATATAAAAGAAAATTTAATAGTTTTTAAATTTAAATAATTTTGGCTGCAATATACCACGTAAATACCTATAAGTATACTCTGTAATATTGATAATTATAGAACATTAAGTCATGAGCTGGGCATCCCTGGCTTAGATGCTGAAATTTTTTAATTTATAACAGACTTATATACCTGATGTACTTATGTACATACTTGTATTTACATATATATATTTTGTTTGTATATCATTTTGTGTTAAAATAATAACAATATAAATACATAAAATTGTATTTAGGAATAATAAATTTAATGTCAATAAAATAATGAAATTGAAATTAAACACGTTTTATATCATGGAATTTGGTTAGGTTATGATCGTGTATGGGCAAATGCAAAAGGAACGAACGATGTGTACATACACAAAATTAATAAGCGAGGCGGAGAACGAAATTGTGCTTAGTTTAGAACACAGAAAACCAGAAAACTCAAAAGTGACAGTTCATTTTGGCCCGTATCAGCTTTTGCCTAACGATAGTGCAAACGAGTACAAAATATGTATACGCAAAGCTAAAATAATATGTTAGAAGAAATGGCTATATATGGTCATCTCTAAACATATGTTTTACAATTTACGCAAATAATGGGGGTTGAAAATTCAACAAAAATTTCGTTTAGTTAAAAAATTGTGAAATAAATAATAAAAATAAGTGTTGAGTGATTAAGAGACAATATTAAACTGTTTATAAACATTAAAAGAATATATCAAAAGTCCTAAATTGTGGCTGGCGGTCAATGCCGTAAGAAATCAACATAAAAATGAACCAAGATTCCCAAAGGATTGAAATTCTTGTAAATTAGTTTTGTTTTTAATTTTTATTAATTTTAGTGCTCAAAAAAGTAACTGTTAATAGAACTGTTTGTAGTAATGTTTAGAAACTGTTGTTGTTGTGGTTTTTAAAATATAAATCGTCGCACTGATCATCACATAAGCAACCTGGATACATATATTAAATGGGACTATGGGAGGCGAAACAAGTGCTTAGTGCATGCTAATAGATGGCTAAGCCGCTAAAAAGGCATGCTCACGGGCGTAATGAGAACCTTAAAATATAAATTAAGCCGGGAATGAGAGTTTCATTGAAGTCACAGAAGATCGCGTCAAAAAAACCAATTTCTAATCAGAGGTACGACTTAAGTTGAACTGCTGCAACAAAATTGGAAATTCCATAGACTTAGAAGAAGGCGGTAGGTACCTATTATTTATTTTTAGCAAAAGATATGCTTACAATAGATCCTTTATAAAATTTACTTATATACAATTTATTATTCCATATATTTCCGTACTAGGCTTCAATGAGCATTTGGAAATGCACAAAACTACTGATAATTCCAATAGATCCGTCTGCCTATTCTACACCCCGATGTTACTGTAGCTTCGAATCCTTCATGTTTTCCCAGACCTAAATGTATTATTTAACTGATAATATGCTGTTCCAAAGGTATTTATATTTGTCAACATATTCATTTATTAAAAACAAATAACAATTTTCTTTTACCGTTTATGAAATAGTGTTTTTCCAACATGAACACCTTGTCAATTTGAGTGGCAAATAAGAAAATTGGAAACCAACATTGTATAAATATTTTATATATAAATTTTTGGTTATAATATAAATCGTGGAAAACCTGCTGAACGGCTGAATGAATAAAGGTCTAATGTATAATGTATAAAAGTTTAAATGTAAGTATTTTTCTTTTATACAAAATTTGAAACTTATAAGTGTAATCTCCAACTTTATTTAAAAATATTAATCAAAATTTGTATATATCTTTTAGGGTCGCAGTGTCTACAAAGAATTGCCTGATGGAAAACATATAGAGGCGAAAATTGTTAAAGTGAATGTAATTGTGATGATACCTTCAATTCAAACTTTTTTTCTTATTTGGAATAAAAAGTATATACGTATAAAAAATAATTTATTACAAAACATGCTGTAATATTTTTAAATTGCTCAATCACAAACTATGTTGTATCGTAGTATTTGAGAAACAGTTTCAAACTAAATATTTCTACATAAATATATATTACAAATTAATAATTCAAATGAAATACCTAAGACATTACATCACCTTTTGAATAAGATGATTGTTGTACATATACTTATATTCTATTAATCATTTATTATCAATAAAAATCCAACCTCTTTAAAATATAGTACAAAATTTTATTTATTTCTCAAACAAATCATTGTTAATATTGTGTAGGTTTCCACACTACCATAGAGGTACTACACTTAGTGCGTTGCCAATTTTTTTTAACGGCTGGCATCCCCCGTAGGCCTAAACCATTATATATATAACGTTTAAAAATGATTTCCATAAACTATATTTCCATTTACTGGTAATTTGGTTTTCAATTTTATAGTAGTTTATCAAATGCATTTAAAGTTATCTGCATATACTATGTTTCCATTATTACTGATTCAGTATAGATACAGTAATAATGGAAACAGTATATGCAGATAACTTTAAATGCATTTGATAAACTACAACAAAATTTAAAACCAAATTACCAGTAAATGGAAATATAGTTTATGGAAATCATTTTGAATGCATTTCATAAACTATAATACTGTACTTCTATATAATACTGCGTTTTCTATATTTCCATTTTCTGGTAATAAACGACGTAAATTTACTGGTGCAGTATTATGTTTTGGCATATTTCCATTTAATGGTAATTTGGTTTTAAATTTTATAGTAGTTTATCAAATGCATTTAAAGTTGTCTGCATATACCATGTTTCCATTATTACTGAGTCAGTATAGATACAGTAATAATGGAAACATAGTATATGCAGATAACTTTAAATGCATTTGATAAACTACAATAAAATTTAAAACCAAATTACCAGTAAATGGAAATATAATATATGAACATTATTTTCTAATAAGTTCATGCTCATGCACTTTTCTATAGAATATAAGTAATATTGACTCACCTGATCGGATCTTTCGGGAACAAGTGTAACTTCTGGCTTTCTGGACATCCCATTATGCACTTGCGGCTCCTGGAATACATTTACATAAATAATTTTTCACACTTTATATATCACACTATATACTTACATGTTGTTGCTGCTACCACTATCGTCGCCTTTAAAATATACACCCTAAGAACACTCTCCTTTGTGGAATCGTCACCTTTAAATTTTTATTAATATAATTTATAATTTTTATTTATAATTTTGTGATGAAACTCATCACCACAGAAAAAACTGATCACAATATAAACCAACCTTTTAAGCAAACACCACTAACTGAATTTTGCTCTTCTGTGCTTTAGTTTACCTTCGCACAGTGTTGGTAATCAAAGGATGAATCTATAGGTGATATTTCATCCATTAATTACCAACTTAGAGCAACAACTTGGCGCAAAATCACCTATTTTCCACTTTGCGCCAATAATCCTGCCAAGAAATTTTAACTTTTTGTAAACAAAAATATGTAATTTTCTATCGACAAGAAAAAGAAAAGAGACAGCAAACAAAGAAATTTGCTGTCCCTCTCGCAACATCGGTCGAAAACATTACCACTACATACACAGTTGTCATGTCTAATTAGTAGTCTATGCCTGAGACCCGAGATTGATGTCGCCCTCAGTCATGAATACGGTTACGAATTTTTCTGACATGCATTAGTGCGAGATGGTGTTTATTGTTATCGGGTTGTCTCAATGGCATAGCACTGGTCGCTAAATATTACCGACATATTTGCCTGCATGTGCGTACATAAATTACATTTGTAGTAATATTGGTACCACATAAATTTATGCCCATGCGTCCATATATCTGCATATACATCAGAGAACGAAATAGTGTACTTTTTTAGCCTTTGTGTATACAAGTTTACATCAACGACATCGAAAAAAAAGACATTGAAAAATGTATACAGGCCACACCTTATACACAAATACATCTTGCCTGTGCATTGAAAACATTGAGTTCACTTTATGTCCGTATACACATTTGCGGTGATGATAACATTATATTTGTTTTTGTATCTTTATAAAATTAATGTGTTTGACTATGAGGCGGCAAAAGTTTTTAAATAGACGCATACAATAAAAAGGGTCAAATAAAATATATTCATTTTTCGGGCAAGCAATAACATAATACAACAGAAACGCGGCTATTTTCCATGAATTTGCTGCATTTTGCATATTTTGCAAATGAAATTTAATGTGAACGAGGTAAGTATACTTTCATAAATAAAACGATCCTTATAAAATTGCCAAGAAAACTAATTTCAAAAGGTATTATTATTATTTCCATCACTATAGAGGCTTGCCACTGTGAAATATGGCATCTCCATATACACGGAGATGTACGCAAGTACAGGCCGAAGTTGTACACAAAAAAGTGTACACAACGGAAGAAAGGCAATGTCTTCAATGTATTGAGGGTGTACATTGTACAGCGGATGTGTATTAAATTTTCTTGTACACAATTTCGTTCTCTGATATACATACGTATTTATAAGATTAACCTATTATTGTACAAAATATATTTACAGTCTTTTGTGATTTTGTAAAGTAAAACAAGTTATATAGCAAATTAATTTATTGAATATGCTATGTATATCTACAAATGCATCAACTAAATGTTCAATTATCAAACCAAACAAGAAGTACAAAAAAACGCTTTTGTGCCGCACTCTCATTCAACATACATACATGCCATCACTCTTGCGTATTTCTGCGTAAAATTCTATTTTCTGTAGGTTGGCTGCGCTGCGTTGCGTTTTTCAGCGTTGAAATAAGCATTTTCACAATTTTCCGTGTAACAAATTGGATCAGGTGACGCGTTTGCGCAGCGTGGCGGCTCGCTAATTGGGCCTTATAAAAGTACACTATTTCGTTCTTTGGTGCGTATTGCTTTCGGTCATTCATTTTTTGTATGGTAATAGATTCATGTACTCTTGATATGCGATTTGCTCTCTTATTTGC
Organism: Linnaemya vulpina; assembly: GCA_963675445.1. Lineage (NCBI taxonomy): Eukaryota > Metazoa > Arthropoda > Insecta > Diptera > Tachinidae > Linnaemya > Linnaemya vulpina. The sequence goes on from OY776281.1 coordinate 20,199,215, forward strand.
AATTTTAATTATTTCTATTTTGAGAAAACGCGCATACTTTTAAGAATATGATGTTAATGTTCAAGAATGATAGAAAACACATTACGATATCCCGCACATAAAATTTTATTCTTCTGCGGATGTAGTTGAAGTGTCGGCACGACTTTCAAAAATGTGTAAAGATAACAGTGGGACAAATTATTATTTTTCTTAAAAAAATTTTATTTATATAACGTTGTTGTTTTATTTAATTTTCTTTTATGCTTATTCCTATTTTGGAACATTTCTGCACTAAGAGAACTGATTCTAAGATACATTCTGCATCTAAAAAAAAAAAGAATTATTTTTGCTTCTTCAATTCCTTTCATATTCTTTGCTTCCACCAAGTGCTTTTTAAATATCCCTTTGTATCAAGTAATTTATCCCCATTTAGTTTTACAAAAACTTCATCACAAGACAATTACGTTTCCAATAAAATATTTGATGGAATACTTAACCAACCTCGATTTAGGTGTCTAACCCATGAGTGTGTCTTCGTTTTTTAATTTGTGGCAAATATAGCCGGCCAAATTCTCCAAATTCTCCAAACCTTCATAATTCAGGTTTTCCAGCTATTCCTCATAATTTTCATTCGGCAAAACGTCGCTGTATGCTGGGATTAATACTCCTAAGTATTTAACCTTACGAAAGCCAACAAAACTTTAAAAACTATGTGTTCAAATTGTTATTTGTATGCAAGAATAATGCACGTCCACCAAGTCGGGAGTATTGTCTACTTTTACGTTTGTATTAGTGTCTAAGATGCCTTCGTTTTACCCCAAAATATATGGCCGAAGTCTATATTCAAATTTTTTGATGATGGAGATGGTCATGAAGCTCTCTCATTATGCCAAAAAATGCTCAAGAACATCCTGATTTAGGTGATATATTAAGACGTATTCTATATTATAACGATTTTTAGTTCGTCGTGGAGCATCTTCAATGCGATATTTGATTGAATAATGCCTGTGAAATAAATATTAAACATAAAAAAAATACATATTTCTAAGTTTGAATAAAATTTATGCCCTCTTTAAATGGCAAATGTGTGTTTCTGTCAATAGCACGATTAACGACATATTATATAACATCTCATTTTTTGTTTCATATGATAAACCATATGCCTGTAATCGCTCTCTTGCATCCTGGTTTTCTTGAATTCATTATATAAAATTAAATTAATTAAAAATATCCAAAAAATTAATGTTTTACACAATTGCTCACGTAATTTTTGACTGTCATTTTGACTGTATTTGCCCACTGCACACATCATGTTAACTTTTGCTTCGATATTTTTCGGCGAAGATTTTATGCGCTTTTTCTTATTTTAAACAATTTTTACACGGTTTTTATAATAAAGATATTTTTTTTTTTTGGTATATGAAACTAAATTTAATTAAAAAATCTCGATTTTTATGGAAATAAACATATATTTTAGCGACAAATCAGAGTTAATTTTAATTTTGGGGTTGCCAAATCTCACATAAGACTTACAGTTTCGGGCAAAATTATTTATATGTGTATACTCAGTCTCAGATAGTTTCACTTTTTCAAATCAACGGTTTTTTTATTTATCAAACTCTTTTCAATTAAAATTCTTAAAAACTTATGTTCATAACAAGTTATGAAAACTGACAATTTACCTTAAAAAAAGGAAGCAACTTTTTACAATTTCTTAAAAAAAATATCTGAAGTTCCCTCAATTAAATCTTTCCAATAATTAATTGTGAAAATCCAAAAATGTTTTATTGCAGGTGTGTTTAGATATCGATTTCCTACATTCCATTTTATTGCAGGTAGTTTTTTAAAGAGGGAAAAAACCCTGGAGCTTAAGAATTATTTACTATATTTTTGAGGCTTTCAGGCAAAAAAAAGTTGCTTGAATTTATTTTTCCAGGAATTAAGAAAATGAAAAATCGTTTTATTTGGGGTGCATTCAAAAATAGTGTTTGAAACATGAAGGTCTGCCAATTTCCACTATAAGACTACAATAAGGAAAACGTCCTTGAAATTTATCGCAGGTAGTTTTTTCCTGACAAAAAGAGAAAAGCATTGGAATGTTAAAATATTATTTTCTATAGTTTCAAGGCTTACAGGTCAACTAGAAAAGTAATTGGTACAATTTATTAGGTCACACATATTAAAGATAAATTTAAAAACAATTACTTTATATTATTTAAGGCACACACAAAAGAAAGAAACCATTGGTAAAATATTTCAAGCAGTTCTACTAAGCCCAAACGTTGCGAGCGAGAAATTCTTTTTCTACCACAATTATAAAAAAAAATCTACAAAAACGGTTTTTTGTCTACCGAAAATTCAAATTTAAAAACTAATTTCAATATTGACAAGAACACTGATCTAATTATACTAGTAGGTATATATTAATAATAATAATCATACAAGATGAAAACAGCCCTAAAAATTATTGTGGAACGTATGGATTGGCAACCCCTTCATAGGGGAATATGCGTCATCAAACGGGAAATCATGCGCACGTCGTAATCTGTTTTTCTATCATTATTGGTTAATGTTAAAACGCACATAGAAAAAAAGAAGAAGAATCCTAAAAAAACATGACTTGAATTGTGTGAACGCCAATGAAAGTTCAAAGCAGAAAAAGTAATAACAATACATTATATATAATACATTACTTTACACAACACGCTTTATAGTCTTCCATTCATAATCAGCTGATAACAGTACACTTATATTTATTTTTAAAATTACTACTTTTGATTAAGACCCTTTAATTTTAATTTCGGGCTGATTCATTTTTCCCTAAGTTTTATTAAAAAATTTAAAGACATCAATTGAGGGGTTTTAGCTAGTTTCTATGCGAATTTCACTGGATCTAATGCAGATCACCAGGGAACCCATACGCAACATTTTATAGAATAACTAAAACTTCCACATCTTTAAGTAAAAAGTCTAAACAAGTATCAAAATCTAAACAACCAAAAGTGTAATGTACATATGTATGTATTACTGTCTTCTGCGATGAAGGAGCACACATTGTTGAAAAATGCAAAAGTTTGTTCTGATCAAATAATAGTTTTTCAAAAAGAGCTGAATTTCGGTGGTAAACATTTATGATTATATAGTTATATTATTTGTTAAAAAAACATCTGATTACTTGCTCAGAAAAAGTAATTTCGAAATACCATCAAAAGAACAATACAGAACGGCAACGAAAAGTAAGCATTAATGTTAAAGTTTTTTAGACATTAGTCTACAATGCGTTATTACTTACTACGCATGCTATGATTCTTCTCTTTAAGAAATAAAGGATTTCTCCCAAGTGCCATAAACAGTGTTAAGTAACTGATGTCACTATGATTTTCAAAAATCAAATTTTCTTTGGATTACGAAGTATTGCGTTCATAAGCAGCTATCATGATTATTTTAACATGCCAAACATCTGACAAAATCTGACAATCTGACAATAGATCCTTTATAAAATTTACTTATATACAATTTATTATTCCATATATTTCCGTACTAGGCTTCAATGAGCATTTGGAAATGCACAAAACTACTGATAATTCCAATAGATCCGTCTGCCTATTCTACACCCCGATGTTACTGTAGCTTCGAATCCTTCATGTTTTCCCAGACCTAAATGTATTATTTAACTGATAATATGCTGTTCCAAAGGTATTTATATTTGTCAACATATTCATTTATTAAAAACAAATAACAATTTTCTTTTACCGTTTATGAAATAGTGTTTTTCCAACATGAACACCTTGTCAATTTGAGTGGCAAATAAGAAAATTGGAAACCAACATTGTATAAATATATTATATATAAATTTTTGGTTATAATATAAATCGTGGAAAACCTGCTGAACGGCTGAATGAATAAAGGTCTAATGTATAATGTATAAAAGTTTAAATGTAAGTATTTTTCTTTTATACAAAATTTGAAACTTATAAGTGTAATCTCCAACTTTATTTAAAAATATTAATCAAAATTTGTATATATCTTTTAGGGTCGCAGTGTCTACAAAGAATTGCCTGATGGAAAACATATAGAGGCGAAAATTGTTAAAGTGAATGTAATTGTGATGATACCTTCAATTCAAACTTTTTTTCTTATTTGGAATAAAAAGTATATACGTATAAAAAATAATTTATTACAAAACATGCTGTAATATTTTTAAATTGCTCAATCACAAACTATGTTGTATCGTAGTATTTGAGAAACAGTTTCAAACTAAATATATCTACATAAATATATATTACAAATTAATAATTCAAATGAAATACCTAAGACATTACATCACCTTTTGAATAAGATGATTGTTGTACATATACTTATATTCTATTAATCATTTATTATCAATAAAAATCCAACCTCTTTAAAATATAGTACAAAATTTTATTTATTTCTCAAACAAATCATTGTTAATATTGTGTAGGTTTCCACACTACCATAGAGGTACTACACTTAGTGCGTTGCCAATTTTTTTTAACGGCTGGCATCCCCCGTAGGCCTAAACCATTATATATATAACGTTTAAAAATGATTTCCATAAACTATATTTCCATTTACTGGTAATTTGGTTTTCAATTTTATAGTAGTTTATCAAATGCATTTAAAGTTATCTGCATATACTATGTTTCCATTATTACTGATTCAGTATAGATACAGTAATAATGGAAACAGTATATGCAGATAACTTTAAATGCATTTGATAAACTACAACAAAATTTAAAACCAAATTACCAGTAAATGGAAATATAGTTTATGGAAATCATTTTGAATGCATTTCATAAACTATAATACTGTACTTCTATATAATACTGCGTTTTCTATATTTCCATTTTCTGGTAATAAACGACGTAAATTTACTGGTGCAGTATTATGTTTTGGCATATTTCCATTTAATGGTAATTTGGTTTTAAATTTTATAGTAGTTTATCAAATGCATTTAAAGTTGTCTGCATATACCATGTTTCCATTATTACTGAGTCAGTATAGATACAGTAATAATGGAAACATAGTATATGCAGATAACTTTAAATGCATTTGATAAACTACAATAAAATTTAAAACCAAATTACCAGTAAATGGAAATATAATATATGAACATTATTTTCTAATAAGTTCATGCTCATGCACTTTTCTATAGAATATAAGTAATATTGACTCACCTGATCGGATCTTTCGGGAACAAGTGTAACTTCTGGCTTTCTGGACATCCCATTATGCACTTGCGGCTCCTGGAATACATTTACATAAATAATTTTTCACACTTTATATATCACACTATATACTTACATGTTGTTGCTGCTACCACTATCGTCGCCTTTAAAATATACACCCTAAGAACACTCTCCTTTGTGGAATCGTCACCTTTAAATTTTTATTAATATAATTTATAATTTTTATTTATAATTTTGTGATGAAACTCATCACCACAGAAAAAACTGATCACAATATAAACCAACCTTTTAAGCAAACACCACTAACTGAATTTTGCTCTTCTGTGCTTTAGTTTACCTTCGCACAGTGTTGGTAATCAAAGGATGAATCTATAGGTGATATTTCATCCATTAATTACCAACTTAGAGCAACAACTTGGCGCAAAATCACCTATTTTCCACTTTGCGCCAATAATCCTGCCAAGAAATTTAACTTTTTGTAAACAAAAATATGTAATTTTCTATCGACAAGAAAAAGAAAAGAGACAGCAAACAAAGAAATTTGCTGTCCCTCTCGCAACATCGGTCGAAAACATTACCACTACATACACAGTTGTCATGTCTAATTAGTAGTCTATGCCTGAGACCCGAGATTGATGTCGCCCTCAGTCATGAATACGGTTACGAATTTTTCTGACATGCATTAGTGCGAGATGGTGTTTATTGTTATCGGGTTGTCTCAATGGCATAGCACTGGTCGCTAAATATTACCGACAGTAGGCCTAAACCATTATATATATAACGTTTAAAAATGTAACTTTAATATTATTTAAATGGATTAAATCAATTTCAATTTATAAGTTTCATGTTTAAACGTTTTGACTAGAAATTTTTATAGAATAAGTTAACATCGCACATAAATTAAAATTAAACAATTCAATACACATTAAAAGAAAATAATATTTTTGATTCAACATTTTCAAAATAAGTCTTCAGTGAATTTTTATAATTTAAATGTGTTATTGAATGTTTATGTGTATGTGTGTGTGATATAGTGGAATGTTATGTAAGGTGTTATACAGGTACATTGTTTATAATTAATAATAATAATAAAAAATAAAATTATTTACATAAAAAATAATACATTTTTAAAATAATAAAATATTTGCATCCTATAATGAAAAGTTTTGAACTAAAGACATTGCAAAATGAGCAATCAAAACATTTTTAATGAATTTATGTACATATATAATTACTTGAGGAAATGATTTTTAAATATGCATCATGTAAGAAATAGATTTGCATGATATCTGTGGAATAAGAAGAGATATATAACAAACACTTTTCGGCTATTTTTCTTGCAGTATATGACCGAAGTCGAAATTGAACTATTTATTAGTAACACGTAAGATTTTTTCTTTAAAATTGGGCTCTTTAATTTTTTTATTGAAAAAACGTAAAATGAAGTAAATTCTAATTCTAATGAAAAGGTTAAGAACTTCTTCATGTGTTAATTTATCGCAACATAGGAAAGGTTCTTCCTTAAAAAGTTCTGCAAAAATAATTTTTCTAATACCATGCTGGTGGCAATTTTGGTTGAACAGAGGAAAGAATTTCTTTTCTAAAACTGAAAAATAGTTTACAAATTCTTGAGGCGGTTTAACCAAATGGCAGTTTTCAAATTCTTTTTGGGATGTAAAAGAATAGTCTGGAGAAACAGCCTCGTCACTATGAAACGTAGGAATCGGTGACTCGCAAATATGGCCTTGCTGGAGTTTGAGATAAAAATAACCACAAACGTATACAAAAGCGTTACGTTCCAGAACTGCATTTTCTTCATTAATTTCTTCATTCTCTTCGATATTTATATCATTTAGAGAAGGGCAAGGATTTGGCAAACAGTGAAAATTATCCCACTGTGAGTTATTTCTGTCAAAACTGTATGCCAAGTCCACTATTGAAAAATCTAATAACTTTTCATCAGAAGATATTTCTTCACAATTGCCGTTGACTACTACGTTAACGTAGTGGAAACCCCAACGTTTTTGAAAAGAACTCGAAAAATTTCGAGCAGTAATGCGGACGCAGTTTCCTGAACCTTTTCTAATTTGCCCAAAGAAATGTTCCAAATGATCCTGCGTCAGTCTACGTGTTTTTAGTTTGTCAAAACCACATTCCCTCAGATGCAAGAAAAGGCTTTTCAAAGACGAAATGTTTACAAGCCAACCTTGTATGAACCTAAAAGTATTTGTTATATTGTTTCCCTTTTCATCTATTATTTTAATAGTGCCAAGTTTCTTTGCGGCAAGTCGAAGAACTTCAAGCTCTTCTTCGGAAAAGGTGAAAGCCTTAGAATTTGATCGACTATTGAACATGTCAAAGAGATTATTAAAAAACTCCAGGTATTCGGCAGTACTTAAAAAAGTCGAGGACCTCGAAAAATGCAATTTTCCTGACGCATGTAAAGTTCGCATACCTATAGATACAGTGCGACTTAACACTTGGGCAGCTAAGTTTACTCTCATGCGCTGAAACCCATTTGGGTGAATATGTTCAATAGTGAGCTTCGGAGCACATTTTATGGAGTTAGAATCGACCTTTATAGAAATGGATAATATCTTCCCATGATACTATTTTATTTTCAAAATAAACCTTGTGGTCTAAATTTAGAAGGCAGTTTCTAGCACTTTTCAAAAGATGGGGAGAGTCGTGCATGAAGAAAATTCTTTTATCATTTACGAGAAAATATGGCCGTGCTTGAGTAACTCCAACAATTTTACTAAAGGAAACAAAATTTGCACCTTGGTCGCAAACGAACTGACAGGGATATAAGCCAATTTGTTGCAATTTGGCTATTGCCTCATAAACATATCGTTTCATAATTAACCCCTTACAGTTGCCTTGAACGAAGAAATAAGACACCGCTTGCGACCAACTGTTGCCACCTATACCACTAGTCGCAATATTTCGCGAACGATTTTCATCCCCAAAATCCTGCAAACCTATAATTTTATCGTTATGTCTATCATAGTCCAAATAACTCTTGATAGACATTTCATCACATGACACACTTACATATTTATCTTCCTCATTAAACTCCCGCGCACGAACTTTTAAAGCCTCGAATGTCCCGTTTAAATTACCCGAAGTCTTTGGCCAATCCTTTACAAAACGTTGTAAAGTTCTTACATCCGGCCAATCTAACATTTTTCTTAAATAACGGTAAACAAGAGCGGAAAGAAAATATACCGCTAAACAAATTAATTTTATACACGTTTCATACCGGCGTCTCCTAAGATCTCGGGAATGATTTGTCAAACTATTTCTAACGCATACAGACATAGATTTCGACATTTTTGAAGACAAATCATTCTTCTTATGCAGTTCAAGTTCCAATACTTTAATTTTCTCCTTACATTTGCCTAACTGATGGGATAACCTAGCATTGTTTGTTGTCAATCTACTATTTAAACGTTTTTCCTTTAAATATTGTGTCCTATAATGGTCTAGCGCAGTTTTTGTTGTCTTCAATTTAGAAAAGTGGGAGGTGGAAGAAAAATTATTATATAATGGGTCAATCCCTGAGTATCCTACGTCCATTGTCTCCTGTACGTTATGAAAACTTTCGCTGTTAGTTTTCGTCGGGTCTTTACCTACTGGAAAGTCTTCTGAAATATCGTCCGTAGAAAAATTCAAATTTCCCTCTTGCGCACATTCTTGTATTGGAACTTGAGATGCTTTAATATATGAACTATTTTTTTCAAAGCTTGTCTTTAGTTCAACATTTTCATTTTTAGGAATAGCAAATTTAGAAAGTTTATTTCCAAATATATATTCCACCGAAAAATGCCGACTACAGACAAACGGTCGTTTCAACGACGACTTCACACCTAAAATGCGAAGCCATTCCGAACGCCTAAAATAAATAAGCAAAAAATATTGTAAGCAAAATATACTTCTTGAGAAAATTAACTTTTTCAAGCAATTACTTTTTGGGAAAAATACTCTTTCCAAAAATAAATTTTTTAAGAAAGTACATTTCCCAATAGCGTTTCTTTCATAAAAATTAATTTTTCCAAAGATAGATTTTTATGTACTTCTACCAATAAATATTTAATTTATTTTACTATATAAATGACATGCTTCTTTCAAATTATTTTCTATTATTATTTTCAAAGTACTATTTCAAACATATGTACATATAATATAAAAACGTTAGTAGATACCTACCCGCTGCAAAATTCTTTTCTTCTTCATTTTGTAGTCAATTGATAAAATTTATAAATTTATATTCGAATGTTTATTAAACTTTTTATTTCAAAAATCCTCTAACTTAACTCAAATTCTTAAAATTGAAAAATTAAATTAAAAATAAGAACATTTATGTTTTGGCAAAAGTCTTACTAACTCAAATTTAACGTATTTAAAAATATGTATTTAACTTTATATATATTACATTTTATTGCTTACTATCTATAATAACACGAGCTGCACTTAAATACAAACATAGGTTAACCTTTTGTTCCCAAAGCATGCTCCAGGACAAAAAGTTAATCTATATATTATAATTTTTGCTTACTATCTACATATTAAATCGAATTAAACTTAATTAAATATATTCATTTAGAGATAAAAAGTTCGTCAATATTTTATAACGCCGTATCGTTTACTATCTATCTATAATAATACATCCGTTTCGCTTTTTTTAATTTTAATATTAGTATTCAAAAACAATTTATAATTTAACAAAAATAAAGAACTTAAAAATATTAGCTTAAAAATATTAGTGCATATTATTAATCAAAAAGAGGTAAAAAAACTAGAAGAATTTTAATATTTTATATTTTTTTTCTTTTACGTCGTCTATTACCAGGAAATGGAAATATAGAAAACGCAGTATTATATAGAAGTACAGTATTATAGTTTATGAAATGCATTCAAAATGATTTCCATAAACTATATTTCCATTTACTGGTAATTTGGTTTTCAATTTTATAGTAGTTTATCAAATGCATTTAAAGTTATCTGCATATACTATGTTTCCATTATTACTGTATCTATACTGAATCAGTAATAATGGAAACATAGTATATGCAGATAACTTTAAATGCATTTGATAAACTACAACAAAATTGAAAACCAAATTACCAGTAAATGGAAATATAGTTTATGGAAATCATTTTGAATGCATTTCATAAACTATAATACTGTACTTCTATATAATACTGCGTTTTCTATATTTCCATTTTCTGGTAATAAACGACGTAAATTTACTGGTACAGTATTATGTTTTGGCATATTTCCATTTAATGGTAATTTGGTTTTCAATTTTATAGTAGTTTATCAAGTGCATTTAAAGTTATCTGCATATACTATGTTTCCATTATTACTGATTCAGTATAGATACAGTAATAATGGAAACATAGTATATGCAGATAACTTTAAATGCATTTGATAAACTACAACAAAATTGAAAACCAAATTACCAGTAAATGGAAATATAGTTTATGGAAATCATTTTGAATGCATTTCATAAACTATAATACTGTACTTCTGTATAATACTGCGTTTTCTATATTTCCATTTTCTGGTAATAAACGACGTAAATTTACTGGTACAGTATTATGTTTTGGCATATTTCCATTTAATGGTAATTTGGTTTTCAATTTTATAGTAGTTTATCAAATGCATTTAAAGTTATCTGCATATACTATGTTTCCATTATTACTGATTCAGTATAGATACAGTAATAATGGAAACATAGTATATGCAGATAACTTTAAATGCATTTGATAAACTACAACAAAATTTAAAACCAAATTACCAGTAAATGGAAATATAGTATATGAACATTATTTTCTAATAAGTTCATGCTCATGCACTTTTCTATAGAATATAAGTAATATTGACTCACCTGATCGGATCTTTCGGGAACAAGTGTAACTTCTGGCTTTCTGGACATCCCATTATGCACTTGCGGCTCCTGGAATACATTTACATAAATAATTTTTCACACTTTATATATCACACTATATACTTACATGTTGTTGCTGCTACCACTATCGTCGCCTTTAAAATATACACCCTAAGAACACTCTCCTTTGTGGAATCGTCACCTTTAAATTTTTATTAATATAATTTATAATTTTTATTTATAATTTTGTGATGAAACTCATCACCACAGAAAAAACTGATCACAATATAAACCAACCTTTTAAGCAAACACCACTAACTGAATTTTGCTCTTCTGTGCTTTAGTTTATCTTCGCACAGTGTTGGTAATCAAAGGATGAATCTATAGATGATATTTCATCCATTAATTACCAACTTAGAGCAACAACTTGGCGCAAAATCATCTATTTTCCATTTTGCGCCAATAATCCTGCCAAGAAATTTTAACTTTTTGTAAACAAAAATATGTCATTTTCTATCGACAAGAAAAAGAAAAGAGACAGCAAACAAAGAAATTTGCTGTCCCTCTCGCAACATCGGTCGAAAACATTACCACTACATACACAGTTGTCATGTCTAATTAGTAGTCTATGGTTTAGAAGAAAATTCCGAACGAAGCGGACGTGCGTCGGATGTCATTAATTGAGAAGAAAAACAAACAAATATCATAACACACATGCAGGCCTGCCATATTTGCCGATTTATCGGCATTTTACCGATTTTTTCCCTTAAAATTATCAAAGTGCCGATTAGACGATTTTTCTTTCAAATATGCTGATATTTCGATAAACTCCAAAAGCATGGTAACTCTGGTTAATTTAGTCTAATTTATAACTATGGGCAATATTATATATATATTATACTAAACAAATAAGGTTAGATATATGTATTTAAAATTACATTCAGTGTATGTATGTGTGTGTTGTCTTAGTACATTTTTATTTGCAAAATATGCAACTTGAAGAATGAAAGAACAAAAGCAAAATAAAACAAACGGTTTTTCACCAAAGCTACTTACAAGTAAAAACTACGAAGTAGTTTTTAAAAACTGAAACAATTCAATTGAACTAAAATATAATAATCAAAGTTTTGTCTTGTGAAAATGGATAGATATTTTTAAAAGAGTGAAGGTAAGCCAAATTTAAATTCACGATCTATATAATTAATTTAACTTAAAAAATTTTATAGATTGTAACGTAAATGAACATAGTGCCAGTACACCAGGTAGCCAATCTTTTGTATGTACTTTTGAAATCGAAAAATCACAAGTGATGTACATGATTTAATGCCATAAAATCATTTGAATTTTCTTAAAAGCTGAAAAAGAAAAAGCGCCAGTTGAAAGTGGAATAGATTGATCATGACATCAAATGCTGGGCTGAAAAAAGAAGCAAACTTTTTTTGAAAATTGTGCAATGTTTAGCTTAAAGTTTATCCAAAAAAACATTTAGCCGCTGCAAATGCCATATAATTTCAAAAAAAGATAGATGTGACCTTCAAAGCAGAACAGTACCCTTCAAAAAAGGCAGAAATAACAATGGCCCTTTTAATTGTTGAACACAACCTTCCATTTACGGTTTCGGACGATTTCACTAAAGTGTGTCAAAGTTCTTTTTCTGTCTCAGCATATGCCAATTATATGATGATGGGACAAAGGCACATGCCATTATAAAAAACGTTGTTAGAAAAAAACAGTTTTTAAATGTCTGTGAGCTATTGAAAAATAACAAGTTCTCCCTGTGCGTAGATGAGTCAACTGACCTATCCGACAGGAAGTCAATGTGTTTGGTTATGCGTATATGCGTTAATTTTAAAAGAAAGAAAAAAATTTTAGTGAAGTCAACCTGAATAAAACAAAATTTCTATCTTCTCTGGAAAATGAATCTCTAGAAGGAATTCTTTTTTCTAAAGATTATATAAATTTTGCAATGCTAACTGTTTCGATGTTGATATTAAACAAGATTTAATAAAAATTACTGACTCACATATGCATCTGTAAAAATTCGTTGATATAAAAATCTAAAAAATGTTTTTTCAAACTTAAAAGAAATATACCTTAAGGTACAAAATACAAATAATATGTAATATATGTATGTATATGCTATTATACATAATTTTATATTAGCTACAATTTGTTTTCAAAACGGTTATTTTTAAGTTTTTTAATATTATTCATATATAAGCATTTGTTTGTGCTGAATTGTCTTGTTTTGTAATTTTTGTTAATAATAAAATATTTTATTGAATTTAAAATTGATATATTTAATTCGCCGATTTTTTTAAACTAAAATGCCGATAGTGCTGATTTTTTTTCGAATATGCTGACTTTTTAAAGAAATTATCTGGCAGCCCTGCATACATGCCAATCTTTTAATGTAGTGGTCCCCATACCTGGTTATGACTGTTACTTGGGGGTTACACGATCAAGTTTTGCCTTTCAATTTTTAATCACTCACACTTTTTTACCAATACACTCATACTTTTAAAAATTGAAACGAGCTTGCTTCCAATTTCTCTTTCCAGCTGAGTGTTTCAATATGCGTCCAAGAAAACAGCTGATTACAATTCTTTAGTATTATTTTTCTTGTTAATCTTGCCGCCATAAGCTTTTGTATTGCCTTTATGTATATATTCTGCCACAATTTTAACATTTAAGGGCAATATTATAAATAAATAAATTAGTGAAATATGTTTGTGAATAAAAATACTATATATATTTATGTGTTGCGATTCATAGAGCTGTACAGAAGTCATGATATCCTATAGAACATGAATCTCTCATTATAAAGGCGAAACAATTTAAAAGTAAAGGCTCATGAATCTATTGTTTTCTTGGTGATGCCATCTTGAAACTAAATTGCTTTAAAGTTGCGTGCAGCCTACGTCACAGTTGTCAATTTAAATGAATTTTGACGAGCAGTATGTGTGAAAAACTTGAAAGGAAAACTTGATCTTGTGGCTGCAGGGTTAGCAATCCCATCATTGGTGATAGCATACCTATCAAGTGCGACCAGTCACCAGTGACACCATACCCATCAAGGGTGACCAGTCATCAGTGACATCATATCAGTCATTAGTGAAAAATTTATATAGAGCAGCAACATTAGAGTAAGCAGTTCGAATATATGTCCTCCAGGCAATATTATTCACAAGTTAGAGAGGGATGCAATATTACACGTACACATAATTTCTATCATTTTTCTCAAATTGTCCTTAATGAAGTGATAGAAACTTTGTTCTACGTGCTGATAGAAATGTTTTCACGAGTAACTGGCATATGACCGGTCAAATGATCGAAAATGTTCTTGTAGGGTACCTTATTAAAAAGATTTCTTATTACATTTTAGTAGAAAAAACAAAAAAGTGAACGTTTTGCTCAAACAAATTCAAAAATTTATATATAAGAAGAGAGAAGACATTAATTTCTTAATCAAATACGACGTACTAAAAGATTAATGTTTTCCTATGCGCAGGTTGTTTTATACTATGAACAAAGTTTCATTCATATTTACATTAATTCCGCAAAGCTCAGAAGCTTGTCTGCACCGCATTCCCAAGGTCCGTTAGCCTTGTGTACATACATATTGTTACGTTTTTAGACCTTTTCGTAAAAACGGTTTTTTTTACTTATCCTTCTAGGATTCGTTTAATTGCATCAAATTAAGACACAGACAAATTAATTTTAGAAATATAATGCGGCAACACTTAACTTATTACTTTATTAACATGAGTATTTGTACTACTAAACACTTAGCAATGTTAACACGTCTATATTTGAAATCACACTCTCCCTGCTGAGCTCTGGCAGCGTCTTTATATAGCAAAGTGACGTCGTCTGGTAACTTCGCGAAACTTCTGGGCATGATGGTTGTACTTTACTTAACATGTAGCTGTATACGTGTGTTTGTATACATGACAATGCTGACTGGTGTGTTTTGCTTATGGTAACTATGTGTGGTTGTGTGTATGAGTGTTCTGTGTGTTGTGTAGTTTTTGTTTCTTCTTCTGCTATGTGTATATGGCTGTGTGTTAGAGCTGTACGGCTCCTGAATGAATTAATTTTTCAGTTGTTTCAGTTGATTCGTTAGATCTGTCTCTTTCAGTAGCTCTTTTCAGTGATGTTTCAGTTTGTATGTCAAAATCCATACGAAAAAAATAAATTAATTCGCACACATGTGCTTATGCATACAGGGATTTAGTGCTATTTATTTATAGAGTTGCCAGCTACGGAAACAACTGAGCTATTGAATGAACTGAGGTAGTGAAACAACTGAGTTACTGAATAAACTAAAGTACTGAAACAACTGAGCTACTGAATGAACTGAAACAACTGAATGAACTGAATGAATTAATTCAGTAAAGTGAGCAGAGCTAAAAAGAGCGCTCACTCAAAAGAGCTGTTTTGTACAGCTCTACTGTGTATACTTGTGAGCCTGTTTAGCTTTAGTAGCAGCGACTACTTGCGTACAAGATCATTACGAATAACATCTCTTAGCATTTATGTTGCTAGGTTTTTCGTTGTTGTTATTTACACTTATTATTGGCACTGCCTCGATTGATCTTGTATATTCCGGAGTATTCTATTTCCGTTAATTTGAATATTATCTATATTGTGTTGACCAGGGTTGTAACATTTTGACAACTAGAGATTGTCGTTTTATTTAAATCTATTTCTAATCTTTGTAACAATATGTATGTAAGTTGTTCCATTGTGACATCACTTTAGTGAAGAAATATTATGTTTCAAAAATATATTTGTGGAAAATAAAGTATAATTATAAAAAGAAGAATACATATATATGAGAAATGCAGGGCAAGCGTCGAAAGAAAATTTCTTCGAAAAAATTCAATTAGTGGTAGGAAGAAATTTAATCTAGATATAGAAATTTTATTGAAATTTACCTACAGCAAGAACTTAAATTGTGAAAAAAGTTCATTAGGGACAGAATATACTTATTTAAAAATTAAAACTTCAAATAGATATTAACCAGAAAATTTCGCAAATCGTAAAAGAAAATTCCACAAAACTCTGCGCTGATTATAATATTTACCTATAACCATATTTGTGTTTTATTTAAGTTATGGAACAAATCGACTTAAACAGAGGCGTACAGTAACATTAATAAGAAGTTGAGCTTCATTACAGAGATATTTAGCACAATGCGATATTTTTTGAAATGTTTTGATATTTTATATAAAAGATTAAAAAATAAATCTGTACGAACCAGAAATTAACAATATTCATTTACCAGTATGATGTAGCTGTGCAGAAATAGATTGCATACAAAACCTGAAAGCGCATCTTGTATTCTGTTTTGTTATTGTCTTATGCCTATTTAACATATGACAACATATGGTTAAAAAAATACTTTATCCTTAGAGCCAACACTGTTGCTGTTAAACGCGTAAAAAAATCTACTTTACTCTAAAGTATAGAGTATATAGAGTTTATACTACTGGTGAACAGAGAACGAAATAGTTTACAAGAAAATTTAATGTACACCTTCAGTACAATGTACCCCCTTAATATATTATAGACATTGCCTTTCTTTGGTTGTCTACACCTTTTGTTGTGCAAACTTTCGGCTTGTGTATGACTATGCCAGCACTTGTGTACATCTCGTGTATGTGCTTTTCCAAACAAACACATGAATAGTGGAGGGTTCCCTGAAGGAATTTTGTGAGCTAGCTCATAATATGATTGATAATTAGCTAACTCATTTGAGACTAGATCATAATATGGTTGATAATTAGCTAACTCATTTGAGACTAGCCATAAACTAGCTAAAATCTGATGCAGAAGTGAACCAGTTGTCGTTGCTCTTTGTAACATACCTGTAGAGTTTTAGTTGAAACTAAAACTCACTTTTTATTGAAAATTTATAAGAAGCTGATACATATGAAATAAATTCTTTAACTATAATGAATTTATTTTAGACATTTCAATTTTAGCAAAAATAACATAAATTGAATTTCCTGTGTGCCTAGGAATATTTATCATCAAGTCTTTCTGAGATTTTAACTAAGTTAGAACAATTAGCCTATATAAATATTAATATAGCAAAAATAAAATGTTCATTAAATAAAAAATCACTTAAATTAATTTAATTTACAACTTTAACTTTCGCTAAAATTTTGTGTATATATGGAAAGCAGATATACATACGTTAAGTAATTATTTATGTTTTAACACATTTTTATTTTTATTTTTTTCAATAAATAATAAAATAATAGATTTCCTACCTTGCAATTTATTTCAGATAGTTTTTAAGGGTTTTTTTCCATGACAGAAAGATAAAAAGTTGAATTGTTATATTATTTTTTATATATTTAAGGCTTACAGGTCAACTAGAGAAGTTATTGTACATACACTGTATGTCATACAATATACATAATAAATTTCTTGCACTGCGTTTCAGACAAATTAGTACAGAAATAAGCAAAAATTTGCCTCAGATAAGGATGAAGTTATTTATTATATATTTTATTATTGTTCATATATTTAAAATTTATTTTTGTAATGCTTAAATCTTTTTGTACTTTGTCCCTTTATTTTTAAAAAATTTTAATGAAATTATTAACTATATATATTTTATTATTGTTCATAGATATTAAATTTATTTAAGTATTGTTTAAGTCTTTTAAGACTTTAACAATATTAGTTGAAAATACATATTATAATGATATATCGAACGAATCTTCAGGAGCTAAAGAATATTCGTTCGATGACATATTTAATTTATAATTATAATGTGTTATATAAGTTGTATTGAAATACTAATTATTAGCCATTTATGGTGGAAGTTACTTTAAAATAATTTAATGATACCTTTTATTAAAATAAACACTTTTTATGAATGTACATATACTTCAATATATGTTCGGTTTCTTCTAATCAGTTTGTTTCATTGAAATGATGTTGAATTATTGTTTATAGGGAAAAATTATGAAAATAATAAAAATATATTAACTAAAGTAACAAAAAATAATAAAATTAAAATTTTAGTATTATTTATATACATAATATATATATATATATATATATATATATATATGTATGTATGTATATATATATATATATATATATATATATATATATATAATAAATTGTAATTTTAATTTTATCTAATCATGTAATGAACCTGATGTATATGTTAATCACAATTCTGTTAATGTAATTAATATTATTATCTTATGTAAACAAAAATTAAATTTTTTTTATATAAGAAAAAATTTAAACACCATACAAAAATGACATCATAAAGTTTATTGGAAATAACCTTAACATATGCATACAGTGCAAATAATTTAACATAATAATCATTATCGATTTTAAATTTATATATGTATGCAGATGTCAAAATATTTCATATATCGTGTATATAATTTATATACACAAGTAATCCTAATAACTTAACTTCTATGAATTAAATATCTGTAGTTCTGAGCTAAACTGTCATTATCAATCTTAAAATTCATTCTTTCTCTAACAGGTATATTCATAACTTCTAAGATTTCTTACAGAAGTCTTCGTTTGTAAAATGCTTTCTGTCCTTAAAACTGATAAACTTTTAAAGTCAGGATAGTGATTAAATTTAACAATTAGTGATAGCGTATTTCACATAAAAACTAAGAGAAAAGTTAGAGAAATTCTTATAGAAAATGAAATTTATAATTTATATTTACATTAATTTATTATAACACTGCTCAGCAGCCAAATCCTCCCTTCAATAAAACTATGTGGACTATATGGATTTTGATGTGCTCAACTTGAATCCGTTTTCGATTTTTTTTCCATCAGGTCCAGATTTTTTTTTATGGGCGTGGCAATTTTTTGCCTCTAAATTAGCCAGGTATGTAGATATATTTCACCCTAACTCGGGAACGAGTCATCCGATTTTAATAAGTAAAACAAAATTGTTTTTATTTTAGTCAAATACAGTTTTTCTTTATCTCTTATCGTTTTAGAATTATTCAGCAATTAATCGAGAAAAACATTTTTTTTTCGTGCAAAATTCGTAATTTTTTTCAGGTTAAAAAGGGAATTAAAAAAAATTTAAAGCAAATATTCAACACTTTGCACCTTTGTCTAATATCTACAGAACAATTTAAAACTGACTCACTTATTGTCCATCAATTTAAACACATATTGCTTCAGTAAATATTAGAATCTCCCCTAATGTTATCGATTTGGAATTACTGGTTAATGAAAAATACTATATTATAACTTTTAAGTCCAAAACGATGCAAAATACCGTTGTCCTTTAGTTCCTTTACCTATTCACCTAACGAAACGCTATCGTCATTCATATGAAAGCTTGGTTGCATTACAATATTGGGTACCTGCGGTAAATTGAAAGTAAAATCTAAATTTATTAACGAATTTTATCGTTTATACATTTTTTTCTTTCTAAGATCTGTAGATATTACACAAAATCCCTTTAGTGAATAAGCTACTTTTACAATAAAGTTCCTGGTTTCGGCATTTAGCAATGCGGAAGTTGAAAGGGTTTTTAGTCGCAAGAATCTCATAAAAACGAAAATTGGAAATAGAATGATGTTAAACACTGTTAATTCGCTACTTCGTTTTTTGTGGTTTGAAAAGGATAAATACATGTTGCGAAAATTTTAAAATAACGAATAGTCTGATTGAAAACTGTGATACATAATTCTTCTGGTTTTTTTACTTCTTTTTAATTAACAATATTCACTAATATTTTTAAGCTTAAGGTTTGTTTATTTATAAAAATTATAATTTGTTTTTTCAATATGTCATCACTCCTTTGCGTGACATCTTCAGGAAATTAATTATTTTATTTGGTTTGAAAAAATGTTTGTTTATGAAACAACAATATGAAAATTATTTGTCAACAAAATACAAAAAGATTTAAACATTACTTAAATAAATTTAAAATGTATGAACAATAATAAAATATTGTTACAAAGATTAGAAATAGATTTAAATAAAACGACAATGTGGCTATATGTACTTGGCAGCACTGCCAATTAATCTCTAGTTGTCAAAATGTTACAACCCTGGTCAACACAATATAGATAATATTCAAATTAACGGAAATGGAATACTTCAGAATATACAAGATCATTCGAGGCTGTGCCAATAATAAGTGTAAACAACAACGAAAAACCTAGCAACATAAGTGCTAAGAGATGTTATTCTTAATGATCTTGTATGCAAGTATTCGCTGATAATAAAGCTAAACAGGTTCACAAGTATACACATAGCAGAAGAAGAAACAAAACCACACAACACACAGAACACTCATCCATGCAACCACTCATAGTTACCATAGGCAGAACACACAAAACACTCATACATACAACCACACATAGTTACCATAAGCAAAACAAACAAGTCAGCATTGTCATGTATACAAACACACGTATACAGCTACATGTTAAGTAAAGTACAACCACCATGCCCAGAAGTTTCGCGAAGTTAGCAGACGACGTCATGTTTGCTATATAAAGGCGCTGACAAAGCTCAGCGAGTGAGTGTGATTTCAAACATAGACGTGGTAACATCGCTAAGTGTTAAGTAGTACAAATACTCGTGTTAATAAAGTAGTAAATGAAGTGTTGCCGCATTATATTTCTAAAATTAAAATGTCCGTGTTTTAATTTGATGCAATAAAACGAATCCTTGAAGGATAAGTAATAAAACCGTTTTTACGAAAAGGTCTAAAAACGTAAAAATATATATAGTTAATAGTTTCATTAAATTTTTTTTTTAAATAAAGAGACAAAATACAAAAAGATTTGGGCATTACATAAATAAATTTAAAATATATGAACAATAATAAAATATATAATTAATAACTTCATTATAATTTTTTTTTAAATAAAGAGACTAACAATATTAGTTAATAATAGATATTATAATGATATATCGAACGAATCTTCAGGAGCTAAAGAATATTCGTTCGATGACATATTTAATTTATAATTATAATGTGTTATATAAGTTGTATTGAAATACTAATTATTAGCCATTTATGGTGGAAGTTACTTTAAAATAATTTAATGATACCTTCTGTTAAAATAAACACTTTTTATGAATGTACATATACTTCAATATATGTTCGGTTTCTTCTAATCAGTTTGTTTCATTGAAATGATGTTCAATTAGTGTTTATTGGGAAAAATTATGAAAATAATAAAAATATATTAACTAAAGTAACAAAAAATAATAAAATTAAAATTTTAGCATTATTTATATACATAATATATATATATATATATATATATATATATATATATATATATATAATAATTTAAATAGTAATTTTAATTTTATTTAATCATGTAATGAACCCGATGTATATGTTAATCAAAATTCTGTTAATGTAATTAATATTATTATCTAATGTAAACAAAAATTAAAAGTTTTTTTTATATAAGAAAAAATTTAAACACCATACAAAAATGACATCATAAAGTTTATTATTGCAAATTACCTTAACATATGCATACAATGCAAATTATTTAACATAATAATCATTATCGATTTTAAATCTATATATGTATGCAGATGTCAAAATATTTCATATATTGTGTATATAATTTATATACACAAGTAATCCTAATAACTTAACTTCTATGATTTCATTCTTTCTCTAATAGGTATATTCATAATTTCTAAGATTTCTTACAGAAGTCTTCGTTTGTAAAATGCTTTCTGTCCTTAAAACTGATAAATTTTTAAAGTCAGGATAGTGATTAAATTTAACAATTAGTGATAGCGTATTTCATATAAAAACTAAGAAGTTAGAGAAATTCTTATAGAAAATTAATTTTATAATTTATATTTACATTAATTTATTATAACACTGCTCAGCAGCCAAATCCTCCTTTCAATAAAACTATGTGGACTATATGGATTTTGATGCCCTCAACTTGAATCCGTTTTCGATTTTTTTTCCATCAGGTCCAGATTTTTTTTATGGGCGTGGCAGTTTTTGGCCTCTAAATTAGCCAGGTACGTAGACATATTTCACCCTAACTCGGGAACGAGTCATCCGATTGTAATAAGTAAAACAAAATTGTTTTTATTTTAGTCAAATACAGTTTTTCTTTATCTCTTATCGTTTTAGAATTATTCAGAAATTAATCGAGAAAAACATTTTTGTTCGTGCAAAATTCGTAATTTTTTTCAGGTTAAAAATGGAATTTAAAAAAATTTAAACAAATATTCAACACTTTGCACCTTTGTCTAATATCTACAGATCAATTTAAAACTGACTCACTTATTGTCCATCAATTTAAACACATATTGTTACAGTAAATATTAGAATCTCCCCTAATGTTCTCGATTTAGAATTACTGGTTAACGAAAAATAATATATTATAACTTTTAAGTCCAAGAACCATGCAAAATACCGTTGTCCTTTAGTTCCTTTACCTATTCATCTAACGAAACGCTATCGTCATACATATGAAAGCTTGGTTGCATTACAATATTGGGTACCTGCGGTAAATTGAAAGTAAAATCTAAATTTTTTAAACCATTTTTATGGTTTATAGATTTTTTTCTTTCTAAGATCTGTAGATATTACACAAAGGTGCAAAATGTTGAATATTTGCTTTAAATTTTTTTAAATTTCATTTTTAATCTGAAAAAAATTACGAATTTTGCACGAAAAACATTTTTTTTCCCGATTAATTTCTGAATAATTCTAAAACGATAAGATATAAAGAAAAACAATTTTCTTACACATCTTGTGGTGTTTTACTTTTTAAAATTGGATGACTTCCGAGTTAGTGTGAAATATGTTTACGTACCTGGCTAATTCAGGGCCAAAAAATTGCCACGCTTATAAAAAAAATCTGGACCTGATGGAGAAAAACCGAAAACGGATTCGAGTTTAGCGTTTCAAAATCCATTTAGTCAACATAGTTTTATTTAAAGGTGCGACAAAAAATTATTTTTTTTCCAAAGCAGTGTATTTTACATTAAATATCAATTACTCAACATCAAAAGAATTGTAGTTAACACACACACCGGTTTCATTACATTATTATATGTATTTAAAATTTATACTATATATTCATTTTATAGTAGGTATGTTTCAATATTTAAATTGTAGCAATTTATATATTTTAGAGTTAGTATTTTTAATATTTAAAATTTATGATTTATGCAGTTAGAGAAATTTGTATACACATGGTTGAAAAAAATTTTTTTTTACTATACCAAACAATTTCCTGAAGAAGCTAACCGCTGGTTAGCGAAATAACGATAACGAATATAAAATATTAATATAAAAAACCCCAAGACTCAAAGAAATCTGTTAATTGTAAAAAGAAAGAAGGTTAAAAAATTAGAAACAAGATTAAAAAAATCTTTTGCTATAGTGAACTCGCTTATAACAAATCCTCATTTGTGGGCAATTACTTTTTACGGTCTCACAATACAAATTTTGTACATTTGTAACCTTTTATATCGAAGTTCTAAGAATTTGTGTTAAGGCCAAGTAGTTGATTTAATAATACTAAAATATAATAAAAATGGAAGTTATCCAATGACAGAAAGGTTTATGTTACAAATCGTAAACAATATTATTCTATGTGGTGTATATTAGCCTTCTATGGATGTATCGAAACAACTAATGTATGCACCAACAAGCTTTAAAGAAGCCTTTGTAGCCATTCCTTTAGCTTTTTAATGTAGACCAGATATGCAATTTGGCAACACCTATGTAACCTAATTTACAAAAATAGCGGAATATTCCGTCAAAAGAAAATAGTTTTATTCTTGGTGATTCTGGTTATCCGCTAAAGAATGGCCGATTTCACCTATATTAAGCAATTAAATTGATAAACAATTTCTGAAAGCTCATCGTCGACAAGAACAATTATTGAAAATACAATTGTTATGCCAAAAAAGTTGGCCTGTCTCAATTATGTATACTCATAGCAAACCAATAGTGTGTGACTTTTCAATTACTGAGCAACAAAACGAATATAATAGTATTTTTGAGGATTAAAGCGTTAATTTTGGTATACCACGGACTAACAACCACCTAATTTACTAATAGAAGAGGACGCAGAAATACATCAAAAAATTTCAAATTTTTATGACTAAAAAGAAAATAATATACATGCAAAATTTGCTAGTAGAAATATCACTTCATTTATAGAAATATTATTAGCAGCAGCGGCCTAAATTCATAAGTTGTTGCTAATTGTTAAACGGTTTATTTCAGAATGAATAAGTAAAGAAATAAATACAGCATACAAGAACATAAAGTAAAATATACGTATATACAGAGTTGCATAATGGGAAAATTCTCCAACACGAAACTTTAAATCTGTATATCCTTCGGTACTATATTATATAAATACACATATTCATATTGACATACAATGTTATTTTAACCCGAAAGATTCTAAAAATTTTAAATGTTTAACTTTAGGCAAATTTTTTATTAATACATCTTCAGTCATATTATTTGTAGATATATAACGTATTTCAACCTGGTTAGCTTTCATGACTTCCCTCACATGTTGGTATTTGACGTTTATGTGTTTACATCTCCCATGCAGTACAGGGGTTTTTGCCAAATGTTGAGCCCCAAGATTATCGCCAAAAATTAAAATAGTACTCGGATAACAACCAACCTCGCTCCATACTCTTCTAAGGTATATCGCCTCTCTTGCTGCTGTTGACAACGCCACAAATTCTGCCTCTGTGCTACTGAGAGCTATGTTTGACTGTTTCTTGCTCTCCCAACTAATTGAACAACCAGCCATTACAAATGTATAACCAGTATATGATTTTCTATCTTGGGCACATCTGGCCCAAAAAGCATCTACCAAACACTCTGGTCGTTTGCCGTTTCTGAAATATACCAGCCTTAGATATACCGTTGTTGACAAATATCGTAATACGTTTAACAACAGAGTGCAAAATATCAGGTCTGGTGCTAATCGCCAAATACATTAAAGTTCCAATTACAGATTGGTAGTGTTCGGAATCTACTCGTTGACAGTTTTCTTTTTGACATGCTACTTGAAAGCCTGGATCAAGTCGTGTATATGCTGGACTGCAATTCTTCATTTTGAATTGTTGCAGAAGTTTCTTTACATATTGCTTATGCCCCACTCTAATACTGCCATTATCGCCTTCATGCTCAACTTTCATTCCTAGAAAATGTTTTACTCATACTAGAAATGTTTACTTATGACTACCCTGAATTTTGCCGCAATTCGTTTCTTTATGGTTTCTACATCTTTGTTATCAGCACAAGCAGTCAATATATCATCTACGTAAACTGCAATCAGGCTACAGTTGCCATCTTTATGCATGCTGTACAGGCAAGGTTCACTAACAGACGGTATAAAACCAATATCTCGAATTGCTCCATCCAATGTCGTATTACAGACACGTCCAGATTGCTTCAGCCCATAAATCGCTCTATTTAAACGTAAGACTCGGTTCGGATTTACCTGATTTACAAATCCATCAGGTTGCTTCATATATATTTCCTCATCTATTTTGCTATTTAAGTAAGCGATTGACACTTCTACATGGTGTAACTACAGTTGTGTGACGACAAAAGTCAGTGTTTCGTTTTTGTCCACACAGTAGTATTATTTTTAAGTTTTCTTCTGTTATTAGTTACTAAGCTAAACTTGTGAATTCGTTAAAATTATTATCATTATTAACATCATCATTATTAGCTTTGTCGTAGTTCACGTAGGCAAGATATAACGGTACTCACATTCCAAACACTCAGTGTGTGGTTGTACAGCTTATTTTGTGTCTCGATACACAAATTGACAGTACACATCTAGCTATACAGTTACGTACATTTACAGGCAGCTGCTCTGCTGGTATGGCCGTAACGAACATACCGCTCACCCCAGTATTACAGTCACTCCAGTGGCCTTCTGTCGTGGACGGTGTATTCCGTTTCATTACATGAGTCACCCAGAGACTGGGTTAAGAGCATTCCCTATAGAAGGGACATACCACAGAACGACGTTGACAGCCACACAACGACATAGACCATTCGCGACGTTTTAATATCTTCAAGAAGAGTTTTTTTTTTATGTTTGACACTGGACACGCTGAGCTACCCCAGCCTTAGAGCGGAAGAAACCGTGTCGTTACATTGGCGCCCGAGCAGGGACTTTATTGTCCAGAAAAAGAAAAACAAAAATACAATAGAATTACTACCATACATCCTCAGCTGTGAATCAAAACTAAATGTAGATGGCACAGCGGGAGATGGTGAAAACCTCGTGGGTCTACTCCTTGAGGAAAGAAGACCTGGTCAACTATTTAACACACTTCGTTCAAGATTCTACAGGCACCGTAGAAGAAATGCGAAAACGAATGGTTAAATTCATAAATGCTGACCATGAGGAAGCTGTAGTTGAGAAAATGCTAGAATGGCAGAAACAACATGACCAAGGGACCAGTAGCTCGCTTGGGGTGTTCTTGATGCTTCCCACCACCAAAGACGACGGATGGAAACCAGTATCTGTTGAGACAACCGCACCCAATACCTCCAGCAAATGTGACGATTTCCCGAAGCTATCTGTGTGCGAGGACCGGTTTGCGGTATTAGGACGCGTGAGAAAGTGAGGTCTGAAGTATGATGGTGGTAAATATGCACTGAAATTTATTGACGACCTTGAGGAGCTAGCCGGAGCCTATGAGGTGAACCTAGATAGGGTTGTGCCGGTGATGTTCGAGATTCTGCGAGATCGTGCGTTAATATGGTTTAGAAACAACCGGAAGCAATGGAAAGAATGGTCCCAGTTTAAGGAAGACATTTTGGGCTTTTCCTGCCGCCGCGCTACTTCGAGAAACTAGACGATAAAATCCGTAAAAGAATACAACGCCCTCGAGAGAACTTCAAGGATTATGTGCTAGCGCTCCAAAATCTCATGCATCACTCCCATCTGCGGCCGGAAGAGAAACTCGAAAGAATATTTCGGAACGCCTTGCCAGACTATCAATGGTACATACAGCGGAAAGATTTTGACAGTTTAGACGAGTTATGGTCCTTAGTTGCAGACTTAGAGAGCATACCACATCAACCGAATCCAGAACGCAACATACATCATCGAGGGCTAAAAGGCCCCCCACACGCAGCCGAAGCAAGTCACGACCACCCAGCTCAGAAAGCCACCTCCGTCTACAGGGAAGAAGATAAACTGCAGGCCAAGCCACCAAACAAGGTAAGAGAAACAGTGCACAGAAAATTAAGTAAAAAACTATGCCACATGCGCGGAACGATTACACAACAACAGCCTGCTGGGAAAATGTTGACTCACCTTCAAGAGGAGCCATGGTCCCTGGTATGTGCAGATTTCATTGGACCACTGCCTCGAACGGCGCATGGGCATACCATGTTACTGGTGGTATTTGACAACTTTTCAAAATTTGTCGAACTAATCCCCATGCGTAAGGTCACCGCAGAGGGCGTGATCAAAGCCTTACGAGAGCGGATAGTTGCTCAATATGTCGTGCCAAAAGGACTGGTCACCGACAATGGCACCCCGTTCACGTCAAGAATCCTGAAAAAATACCTCACGGACATCGGAATGCAGAAGCAATTCACAGCCCCAAAGAGTCAATCGCACAATTAAAGCTATGATGGCACAGTTTTCGGGCCAACGGAACAATAAGTGGGACGAATGGCTATCAGAAATAATGCTGCCTGTGAACACCAGTGAGTCAGAATCGACAGGGTACTCTCCCGCTTTCTTAACCCAGGGAAGAAACTCGCGACTACCAAAAGCATTGTACAACGAAGTGGCTATCGGCTTCATGCCATACAAAACTTCGTATGGAGTCTTCTCTTTTAATACTTTTGTGATAGATCTACAGAACAATTTAAAACTGACTCACTTATTGTCCATCAATTTAAACACATATTGCTTCAGTAAATATTAGAATCTCCCCTAATGTTCTCGATTTAGAATTACTGGTTAATGAAAAATACTATATTATAACTTTTAAGTCCAAAACGATGCAAAATACCGTTGTCCTTTAGTTCCTTTACCTATTCACTTAACGAAACGCTATCGTCATACATATGAAAGCTTGGTTGCATTACAATATTGGGTACCTGCGGTAAATTGAAAGTAAAATCTAAATTTATTAACGAATTTTATCGTTTATAAATTTTTTTCTTTCTAAGATCTGTAGATATTACACAAAATCCCTTTAGTGAATAAGCTACTTTTACAATAAAGTTCCTGGTTTCGGCATTTAGCAATGCGGAAGTTGAAAGGGTTTTTAGTCGCAAGAATCTCATAAAAACGAAAATTGGAAATAGAATGATGTTAAACACTGTTAATTCGCTACTTCGTTTTTTGTGGTTTGAAAAGGATAAATACATGTTGCGAAAATTTTAAAATAACGAATAGTCTGATTGAAAACTGTGATACATAATTCTTCTGGTTTTTTTACTTCTTTTCAATTAACAATATTCACTAATATTTTTAAGCTTAAGGTTTGTTTATTTGTAAAAATTATAATTTGTTTTTTCAATATGTCATCACTCCTTTGCGTGACATCTTCAGGAAATTAATTATTTTATTTGATTTGAAAAAATGTTTGTTTATGAAACAACAATATGAAAATTATTTGTCAACAAAATACAAAAAGATTTAAACATTACTTAAATAAATTTAAAATGTATGAACAATAATAAAATATTGTTACAAAGATTAGAAGTAGATTTAAATAAAACGACAATGTGGCTATATGTACTTGGCAGCACTGCCAATTAATCTCTAGTTGTCAAAATGTTACAACCCTGGTCAACACAATATAGATAATATTCAAATTAACGGAAATGGAATACTTCAGAATATACAAGATCATTCGAGGCTGTGCCAATAATAAGTGTAAACAACAACGAAAAACCTAGCAACATAAGTGCTAAGAGATGTTATTCTTAATGATCTTGTATGCAAGTATTCGCTGATAATAAAGCTAAACAGGTTCACAAGTATACACATAGCAGAAGAAGAAGAAACAAAACCACACAACACACAGAACACTCATCCATGCAACCACTCATAGTTACCATAGGCAGAACACACAAAACACTCATACATACAACCACACATAGTTACCATAAGCAAAACAAACAAGTCAGCATTGTCATGTATACAAACACACGTATACAGCTACATGTTAAGTAAAGTACAACCACCATACCCAGAAGTTTCGCGAAGTTACCAGACGACGTCATGTTTGCTATATAAAGGCGCTGACAGAGCTCAGCGAGTGAGTGTGATTTCAAACATAGACGTGTTAACATCGCTAAGTGTTGAGTAGTACAAATACTCGTGTTAATAAAGTAGTAAATGAAGTGTTGCCGCATTATATTTCTAAAATTAAAATGTCCGTGTTTTAATTTGATGCAATAAAACGAATCCTTGAAGGATAAGTAATAAAACCGTTTTTACGAAAAGGTCTAAAAACGTAAAAATATATATAGTTAATAGTTTCATTAAATTTTTTTTTAAATAAAGAGACAAAATACAAAAAGATTTGGGCATTACATAACTAAATTTAAAATATATGAACAATAATAAAATATATAATTAATAACTTCATTATAATTTTTTTTAAATAAAGAGACTAACAATATTAGTTAATAATACATATTATAATGATATATCGAACGAATCTTCAGGAGCTAAAGAATATTCGTTCGATGACATATTTAATTTATAATTATAATGTGTTATATAAGTTGTATTGAAATACTAATTATTAGCCATTTATGGTGGAAGTTACTTTAAAATAATTTAATGATACCTTCTGTTAAAATAAACACTTTTTATGAATATACATATACTTCAATATATGTTCGGTTTCTTCTAATCAGTTTGTTTCATTGAAATGATGTTCAATTAGTGTTTATAGGGAAAATTATGAAAATAATAAAAATATATTAACTAAAGTAACAACAAATAATAAAATTAAAATTTTAGCATTATTTATATACATAATATATATATATATATATATATATATATATATATATATATATAATAATTTAAATAGTAATTTTAATTTTATTTAATCATGTAATGAACCCGATGTATATGTTAATCAAAATTCTGTTAATGTAATTAATATTATTATCTAATGTAAACAAAAATTAAAAGTTTTTTTTATATAAGAAAAAATTTAAACACCATACAAAAATGACATCATAAAGTTTATTATTGCAAATTACCTTAACATATGCATACAATGCAAATTATTTAACATAATAATCATTATCGATTTTAAATTTATATATGTATGCAGATGTCAAAATATTTCATATATTGTGTATATAATTTATATACACAAGTAATCCTAATAACTTAACTTCTATGATTTCATTCTTTCTCTAATAGGTATATTCATAATTTCTAAGATTTCTTACAGAAGTCTTCGTTTGTAAAATGCTTTCTGTCCTTAAAACTGATAAATTTTTAAAGTCAGGATAGTGATTAAATTTAACAATTAGTGAAAGCGTATTTCATATAAAAACTAAGACAAAAGTTAGAGAAATTCTTATAGAAAATGAATTTTATAATTTATATTTACATTAATTTATTATAACACTGCTCAGCAGCCAAATCCTCCTTTCAATAAAACTATGTGGACTATATGGATTTTGATGCGCTCAACTTGAATCCGTTTTCGATTTTTTTTCCATCAGGTCCAGATTTTTTTTATGGGCGTGGCAGTTTTTGGCCTCTAAATTAGCCAGGTACGTAGACATATTTCACCCTAACTCGGGAACGAGTCATCCGATTGTAATAAGTAAAACAAAATTGTTTTTATTTTAGTCAAATACAGTTTTTCTTTATCTCTTATCGTTTTAGAATTATTCAGAAATTAGTCGAGAAAAACATTTTTGTTCGTGCAAAATTCGTAATTTTTTTCAGGTTAAAAATGGAATTTAAAAAAATTTAAACAAATATTCAACACTTTGCACCTTTGTCTAATATATACAGATCAATTTAAAACTGACTCACTTATTGTCCATCAATTTAAACACATATTGTTACAGTAAATATTAGAATCTCCCCTAATGTTCTCGATTTAGAATTACTGGTTAACGAAAAATACTATATTATAACTTTTAAGTCCAAGAACCATGCAAAATACCGTTGTCCTTTAGTTCCTTTACCTATTCATCTAACGAAACGCTATCGTCATACATATGAAAGCTTGGTTGCATTACAATATTGGGTACCTGCGGTAAATTGAAAGTAAAATCTAAATTTTTTAAACCATGTTTATGGTTTATAGATTTTTTTCTTTCTAAGATCTGTAGATATTACACAAAGGTGCAAAATGTTGAATATTTGCTTTAAATTTTTTTAAATTTCATTTTTAATCTGAAAAAAATTACGAATTTTGCACGAAAAACATTTTTTTTCCCGATTAATTTCTGAATAATTCTAAAACGATAAGATATAAATAATATTTCAAATTTTATGACATGCAAAATTTGCTAGTAGAAATATCACTTCATTTATAGAAATATTATTAGCAGCAGCGGCCTAAATTCATAAGTTGTTGCTAATTGTTAAACGGTTTATTTCAGAATGAATAAGTAAAGAAATAAATACAGCATACAAGAACATAAAGTAAAATATACGTATATACAGAGTTGCATAATGGGAAAATTCTCCAACACGAAACTTTAAATCTGTATATCCTTCGGTACTATATTATATAAATACACATATTCATATTGACATACAATGTTATTTTAACCCGAAAGATTCTAAAAATTTTAAATGTTTAACTTTAGGCAAATTTTTTATTAATACATCTTCAGTCATATTATTTGTAGATATATAACGTATTTCAACCTGGTTAGCTTTCATGACTTCCCTCACATGTTGGTATTTGACGTTTATGTGTTTACATCTCCCATGCAGTACAGGGGTTTTTGCCAAATGTTGAGCCCCAAGATTATCGCCAAAAATTAAAATAGTACTCGGATAACAACCAACCTCGCTCCATACTCTTCTAAGGTATATCGCCTCTCTTGCTGCTGTTGACAACGCCACAAATTCTGCCTCTGTGCTACTGAGAGCTATGTTTGACTGTTTCTTGCTCTCCCAACTAATTGAACAACCAGCCATTACAAATGTATAACCAGTATATGATTTTCTATCTTGGGCACATCTGGCCCAAAAAGCATCTACCAAACACTCTGGTCGTTTGCCGTTTCTGAAATATACCAGCCTTAGATTTACCGTTGTTGACAAATATCGTAATACGTGTTTGACTGCTCATGATATGGGACAATTTAACAACAGAGTGCAAAATATCAGGTCTGGTGCTAATCACCAAATACATTAAAGTTCCAATTACAGATTGGTAGTGTTCGGGATCTACTCGTTGACAGTTTTCTTTTTGACATGCTACTTGAAAGCCTGGATCAAGTCGTGTATATGCTGGACTGCAATTCTTCATTTTGAATTGTTGCAGAAGTTTCTTTACATATTGCTTATGCCCCACTCTAATACTGTCATTATCGCCTTCACGCTCAACTTTCATTCCTAGAAAATGTTTTACTTTTCCATTATCGACTACCCTGAATTTTGCCGAAATTCGTTTCTTTATGGTTTCTACATCTTTGTTATCAGCACAAGCAGTCAATATATCATCTACGTAAACTGCAATCAGGCTACATTTGCCATCTTTATGCATGCTGTACAGGCAAGGTTCACTAACAGACGGTATAAAACCAATATCTCGAATTGCTCCATCCAATGTTGTATTACAGACACGTCCAGATTGCTTCAGCCCATAAATCGCTCTATTTAAACGTAAGACTCGGTTCAGATTTACCTGATTTACAAATCCATCAGGTTGCTTCATATATATTTCCTCATCTATTTTGCTATTTAAGTAAGCGATTGACACTTCTACATGGTGTAACTACAGTTGTGTGACGACAAAAGTCAGTGTTTCGTTTTTGTCCACACCTCAGCAAACGATTTTATTATTATCATTAATAGTAGCAGTATTATTTTTAAGTTTTCTTCTGTTATTAGCTACTAAGCTAAACTTGTGAATTCGTTAAAATTATTATCATTATTAACATCATCATTATTAGCTTTGTCGTAGTTCACGTAGGCAAGATATAACGGTACTCACATTCCAAACACTCAGTGTGTGGTTGTACAGCTTATTTTGTGTCTCGATACACACATTGACAGTACACATCTACCTATACAGTTACGTATATTTACAGGCAGCTGCTCTGCTGGTATGGCCGTAACGAACATACCGCTCACCCCAGTATTATAGTCACTCCAGTGGCCTTCTGTCGTGGACGGTGTATTCCGTTTCATTACATGAGTCACCCAGAGACTGGGTTAAGAGCATTCCCTATAGAAGAGACATACCACAGAACGACGTTGACAGCCACACAACGACATAGACCATTCGCGACGTTTCAATATCTTCAAGAAGAGTTTTTTTTATGTTCGACACTGGACACGCTGAGCTACCCCAGCCTTAGAGCGGAAGAAACCGTGTCGTTACATTGGCGCCCGAGCAGGGACTTCATTGTCCAGAAAAAGAAAAACAAAAATACAATAGAATTACTACCATACATCCTCAGCTGTGAATCAAAACTAAATGTAGATGGCACAGCGGGAGATGGTGAAAACCTCGTGGGTCTACTCCTTGAGGAAAGAAGACCTGGTCAACTATTTAACACACTTCGTTCAAGATTCTACAGGCACCGTAGAAGAAATGCGAAAACGAATGGTTAAATTCATAAATGCTGACCATGAGGAAGCTGTAGTTGAGAAAATGCTAGAATGGCAGAAACAACATGACCAAGGGACCAGTAGCTCGCCTGGGGTGTTCTTGATGCTTCCTACCACCAAAGACGACGGATGGAAACCAGTATCTGTTGAGACAACCGCACCCAATACCTCCAGCAAATGTGACGATTTCCCGAAGCTATCTGTGTGCGAGGACCGGTTTGCGGTATTAGAACGCGTGAGAAAGTGAGGTCTGAAGTATGATGGTGGTAAATATGCACTGAAATTTATTGACGACCTTGAGGAGCTAGCCGGAGCCTATGAGGTGAACCTAGATAGGGTTGTGCCGGTGATGTTCGAGATTCTGCGAGATCGTGCGTTAATATGGTTTAGAAACAACCGGAAGCAATGGAAAGAATGGTCCCAGTTTAAGGAAGACATTTTGGGCTTTTCCTGCCGCCGCGCTACTTCGAGAAACTAGACGATAAAATCCGTAAAAGAATACAACGCCCTCGAGAGAACTTCAAGGATTATGTGCTAGCGCTCCAAAATCTCATGCATCACTCCCATCTGCGGCCGGAAGAGAAACTCGAAAGAATATTTCGGAACGCCTTGCCAGACTATCAATGGTACATACAGCGGAAAGATTTTGACAGTTTAGACGAGTTATGGTCCTTAGCTGCAGACTTAGAGAGCATACCACATCAACCGAATCCAGAACGCAACATACATCATCGAGGGCTAAAAGGCCCCCCACACGCAGCCGAAGCAAGTCACGACCACCCAGCTCAGAAAGCCACCTCCCTCTACAGGGAAGAAGATAAACTGCAGGCCAAGCCACCAAAGAAGGTAAGAGAAACAGTGCACAGAAAATTAAGTAAAAAACTATGCCACATGCGCGGAACGATTACACAACAACAGCCTGCTGGGAAAATGTTGACTCACCTTCAAGAGGAGCCATGGTCCCTGGTATGTGCAGATTTCATTGGACCACTGCCTCGAACGGCGCATGGGCATACCATGTTACTGGTGGTATTTGACAACTTTTCAAAATTTGTCGAACTAATCCCCATGCGTAAGGTCACCGCAGAGGGCGTGATCAAAGCCTTACGAGAGCGGATAGTTGCTCAATATGTCGTGCCAAAAGGACTGGTCACCGACAATGGCACCCCGTTCACGTCAAGAATCCTGAAAAAATACCTCACGGACATCGGAATGCAGAAGCAATTCACAGCCCCAAAGAGTCAATCGCACAATTAAAGCTATGATGGCACAGTTTTCGGGCCAACGGAACAATAAGTGGGACGAATGGCTATCAGAAATAATGCTGGCTGTGAACACCAGTGAGTCAGAATCGACAGGGTACTCTCCCGCTTTCTTAACCCAGGGAAGAAACTCGCGACTACCAAAAGCATTGTACAACGAAGTGGCTATCGGCTCAGGGAGTCGGGGCGTACGTCCGGAAGAACGAGCAAACGAGCTACAAGAATTATACAAAATTGTTCTACGCAACGTAAAGGTGGCTACACAAAAACAGTGGCGCCATTACAACCTGCAACGCTGCCCTTGGAAGCCGGCCATAGGAGAACACGTCTTAGTCAGGCAGCACACGCTGACCAAAGCCGTCGACAATTTCGCAGCCAAATTAGCCCCAAAGTTTGGGAAACCCTACATAATTACGAGATTTGTCTCCCCTGTGAAAGTAGAACTTCGAACAGTGGACAATAGGGAGAACCGCACGGCACACTTGAGCGAACTGCAATTGTACCACAACACTAATCCACTGTTTTCTCCGATCCTCCCGAGAAACTCTAAACCAAAAACGCAGCAGAAGATGAATGGCAACAAACGCCAGCTCGAGAGGTCCCGCCAAAAATTCTGCCACCGCATAGGGCAGGAGCAGGCAAAGGGAAAAAGGACTATCTTTCTTCGGGAGGACGAAATGCCGAATGCCACGCCTGGGTGCAGCCACAATAACAACAAGCGGCAGCGACTCTAATCGAGTCAGCACATGCCCGGAGCACAACAGGACCCAAAACGGGGCAAAGCCACTACCACGCAGCCCAGCAATTCGCGCATGACCGAAACCAAACCTCCCACGTCACCCGTTTCACCACCAATGTCGCCAGTACCGTCACCACCACCACTAATCTCACACCGATAGGCCTACGAACGCAGCGAATTCCTGATACCCCCACCTCCTCCGTTATCAGGGAAAGGGTTCACGTACGAAAAATTG
This sequence comes from Linnaemya vulpina, assembly GCA_963675445.1. Classification (NCBI taxonomy): domain Eukaryota; kingdom Metazoa; phylum Arthropoda; class Insecta; order Diptera; family Tachinidae; genus Linnaemya; species Linnaemya vulpina. The sequence continues at coordinate 20,235,359 of OY776281.1, forward strand.
TCGAGGGAGCTCCAAGAAGAGATAGAGGAGAAGAGGTATGCCCATAGCAGCCAGCGGGTGCGGTTTGTAAAGAAGCTCTACGGACAGCGGTACCGCATCACCATCGGCCGTAACGGTGAAGTGCGATTACACCCCACTACAGCAAAAGCCTAACCAGAAGAGGGGGGTAGTGTGACGACAAAAGTCAGTGGTTCGTTTTTGTCCACACCTCAGCAGACGATTTTATTATTATCATTAATAGTAGCAGTATTATTTTTAAGTTTTCTTCTATTATTAGTTACTAAGCTAAACTTGTGAATTCGTTAAAATTATTATCATTATTAACATCATCATTATTAGCTTTGTCGTAGTTCACGTAGGCAAGATATAACGGTACTCACATTCCAAACACTCAGTGTGTGGTTGTACAGCTTATTTTGTGTCTCGATACACACATTGACAGTACACATCTACCTATATAGTTACGTACATTTACAGGCAGCTGCTCTGCTGGTATGGCCGTAACGAACATACCACTCACCCTAGTGTTACAGTCACTCCAGTGGTCTTCTGTCATGAACGGTGTATTCCGTTTCATTACAGGAGTCACCCAGAGACTGGGCAACCTATTCGTTAAGAGCATTCCCTATAGAAGAGACGTACCACTGAACGACGTGGACAGCCACACAACGACATAATTCGCGACGTTTTAATATCTTCAAAAAGAGTTTTTTTTGTATGTTCGACACCGGACCACGCTGAGCTACCCCAGCTTTAGAGCTGAAGAAACCGTGTCATTACAGTTGTTGTTTAGCAGCAATAGCAAAAACCATTCGTATAGCTAAATATCGCAAAACTGGTGAAAATATTTCGGTATAATTTATACCATATTCTTGACTACATCCTTTCGGCACCAATATAGCCTTGAATCTGTCTTTTTTGCCGCATTTGTCTTTTTTAGGCTAAATACCCACTTGCTGCCGATCGCCTTCTTGCCAGTTGGTAACTCAACCAATGACCACGTGTCATTTTCTGTGAGTGACGTATGTTCTTTTACCATTGCGACCTTCCAAGAACTTGAATATTTATCAGCGATTACATCTTGATATTTTTGAGGCATATAAATACTACTACCTCTACCTGCAAAATTTAGCTCGTTGTAGGTTTTTTTAGGCCGACCGTTCGCAATACTTTCGGTCTACCAAGGCCCCTATTTTGAATAACTTTGCACTGTGGTTGTTCAAACTCGTTCTGACTTCCGTCTTTGAATCCTATTTCATTTACTTCGTTTGGCGACTCAACTAAAATTAAGACATTTGGCACATTTACTATTTCTGTTACTGATTTGTTAGCATTATCATTTGCAGAGAATTGTACATCATGTTTTTCAACAATTTTCCTGTCGATCAAATCATATAACCTGTAGGCTTTTGCTGTTGTTGAATATCCGACAAATGTATACTCTTTGCCTTTTGCAGCAAATTTATTTGAACGTGTTTATCAAGGGCCACTGTTGTTGAACCAAATATTCGAAAATGACTCACTCAGGCTTCATGCCATACAAAACTTCGTATGGAGTCTTCTCTTTTAATACTTTTGTGATAGATCTACAGAACAATTTAAAACTGACTCACTTATTGTCCATCAATTTAAACACATATTGCTTCAGTAAATATTAGAATCTCCCCTAATGTTCTCGATTTAGAATTACTGGTTAATTAAAAATACTATATTATAACTTTTAAGTCCAAAACGATGCAAAATACCGTTGTCCTTTAGTTCCTTTACCTATTCACCTAACGAAACGCTATCGTCATACATATGAAAGCTTGGTTGCATTACAATATTGGGTACCTGCGGTAAATTGAAAGTAAAATCTATATTTATTAACGAATTTTATCGTTTATAAATTTTTTTCTTTCTAAGATCTGTAGATATTACACAAAATCCCTTTAGTGAATAAGCTACTTTTACAATAAAGTTCCTGGTTTCGGCATTTAGCAATGCGGAAGTTGAAAGGGTTTTTAGTCGCAAGAATCTCATAAAAACGAAAATTGGAAATAGAATGATGTTAAACACTGTTAATTCGCTACTTCGTTTTTTGTGGTTTAAAAAGGATAAATACATGTTGCGAAAATTTTAAAATAACGAATAGTCTGATTGAAAACTGTGATACATAATTCTTCTGGTTTTCTTACTTCTTTTTAATTAACAATATTCACTAATATTTTTAAGCTTAAGGTTTGTTTATTTATAAAAATTATAATTTGTTTTTTCAATATGTCATCACTCCTTTGCGTGACATCTTCAGGAAATTAATTATTTTATTTGGTTTGAAAAAATGTCTGTTTATGAAACAACAATATGAAAATTATTTGTCAACAAAATACAAAAAGATTTAAACATTACTTAAATAAATTTAAAATGTATGAACAATAATAAAATATTGTTACAAAGATTAGAAATAGATTTAAATAAAACGACAATGTGGCTATATGTACTTGGCAGCACTGCCAATTAATCTCTAGTTGTCAAAATGTTACAACCCTGGTCAACACAATATAGATAATATTCAAATTAACGGAAATGGAATACTTCAGAATATACAAGATCATTCGAGGCTGTGCCAATAATAAGTGTAAACAACAACGAAAAACCTAGCAACATAAGTGCTAAGAGATGTTATTCTTAATGATCTTGTATGCAAGTATTCGCTGATAATAAAGCTAAACAGGTTCACAAGTATACACATAGCAGAAGAAGAAACAAAACCACACAACACACAGAACACTCATCCATGCAACCACTCATAGTTACCATAGGCAGAACACACAAAACACTCATACATACAACCACACATAGTTACCATAAGCAAAACAAACAAGTCAGCATTGTCATGTATACAAACACACGTATACAGCTACATGTTAAGTAAAGTACAACCACCATACCCAGAAGTTTCGCGAAGTTACCAGACGACGTCATGTTTGCTATATAAAGGCGCTGACAGAGCTCAGCGAGTGAGTGTGATTTCAAACATAGACGTGTTAACATCGCTAAGTGTTGAGTAGTACAAATACTCGTGTTAATAAAGTAGTAAATGAAGTGTTGCCGCATTATATTTCTAAAATTAAAATGTCCGTGTTTTAATTTGATGCAATAAAACGAATCCTTGAAGGATAAGTAATAAAACCGTTTTTACGAAAAGGTCTAAAAACGTAAAAATATATATAGTTAATAGTTTCATTAAATTTTTTTTAAATAAAGAGACAAAATACAAAAAGATTTGGGCATTACATAAATAAATTTAAAATATATGAACAATAATAAAATATATAATTAATAACTTCATTATAATATTTTTTAAATAAAGAGACTAACAATATTAGTTAATAATACATATTATAATGATATATCGAACGAATCTTCAGGAGCTAAAGAATATTCGTTCGATGACATATTTAATTTATAATTATAATGTGTTATATAAGTTGTATTGAAATACTAATTATTAGCCATTTATGGTGGAAGTTACTTTAAAATAATTTAATGATACCTTCTGTTAAAATAAACACTTTTTATGAATGTACATATACTTCAATATATGTTCGGTTTCTTCTAATCAGTTTGTTTCATTGAAATGATGTTCAATTAGTGTTTATAGGGAAAAATTATGAAAATAATAAAAATATATTAACTAAAGTAACAAAAAATAATAAAATTAAAATTTTAGCATTATTTATATACATAATATATATATATATATATATATATATATATATATATAATAATTTAAATAGTAATTTTAATTTTATTTAATCATGTAATGAACCCGATGTATATGTTAATCAAAATTCTGTTAATGTAATTAATATTATTATCTAATGTAAACAAAAATTAAAAATTTTTTTTATATAAGAAAAAATTTAAACACCATACAAAAATGACATCATAAAGTTTATTATTGCAAATTACCTTAACATATGCATACAATGCAAATTATTTAACATAATAATCATTATCGATTTTAAATTTATATATGTATGCAGATGTCAAAATATTTCATATATTGTGTATATAATTTATATACACAAGTAATCCTAATAACTTAACTTCTATGATTTCATTCTTTCTCTAATAGGTATATTCATAACTTCTAAGATTTCTTACAGAAGTCTTCGTTTGTAAAATGCTTTCTGTCCTTAAAACTGATAAATTTTTAAAGTCAGGATAGTGATTAAATTTAACAATTAGTGATAGCGTATTTCATATAAAAACTAAGACAAAAGTTAGAGAAATTCTTATAGAAAATGAATTTTATAATTTATATTTACATTAATTTATTATAACACTGCTCAGCAGCCAAATCCTCCTTTCAATAAAACTATGTGGACTATATGATGCGCTCAACTTAAATCCGTTTTCGATTTTTTTTCCATCAGGTCCAGATTTTTTTTATGGGCGTGGCAGTTTTTGGCCTCTAAATTAGCCAGGTATGTAGACATATTTCACCCTAACTCGGGAACGAGTCATCCGATTGTAATAAGTAAAACAAAATTGTTTTTATTTTAGTCAAATACAGTTTTTCTTTATCTCTTATCGTTTTAGAATTATTCAGAAATTAATCGAGAAAAACATTTTTTTTCGTGCAAAATTCGTAATTTTTTTCAGGTTAAAAATGGAATTTAAAAAAATTTAAACAAATATTCAACACTTTGCACCTTTGTCTAATATCTACAGATCAATTTAAAACTGACTCACTTATTGTCCATCAATTTAAACACATATTGTTACAGTAAATATTAGAATCTCCCCTAATTTTCTCGATTTAGAATTACTGGTTAACGAAAAATACTATATTATAACTTTTAAGTCCAAGAACCATGCAAAATACCGTTGTCCTTTAGTTCCTTTACCTATTCATCTAACGAAACGCTATCGTCATACATATGAAAGCTTGGTTGCATTACAATATTGGGTACCTGCGGTAAATTTAAAGTAAAATCTAAATTTTTTAAACCATTTATATGGTTTATAGATTTTTTTCTTTCTAAGATCTGTAGATATTAGATATTTGCACAAAGGTGCAAAATGTTGAATATTTGCTTTAAATTTTTTTAAATTTCATTTTTAATCTGAAAAAAATTACGAATTTTGCACGAAAAACATTTTTTTTCCCGATTAATTTCTGAATAATTCTAAAACGATAAGATATAAAGAAAAACAATTTTCTTACACATCTTGTGGTGTTTAGTTTTTAAAATTGGATGACTTCCGAGTTAGTGTGAAATATGTTTACGTACCTGGCTAATTCAGGGCCAAAAAATTGCCACGCTTATAAAAAAAATCTGGACCTGATGGAGAAAAACCGAAAACGGATTCGAGTTTAGCGTTTCAAAATCCATTTAGTCCACATAGTTTTATTTAAAGGTGCGACAAAAAATTATTTTTTTTCCAAAGCAGTGTATTTTACATTAAATATCAATTACTCAACATCAAAAGAATTGTAGTTAACACACACACCGGTTTCATTACATTATTATATGTATTTAAAATTTATACTATATATTCATTTTATAGTAGGTATGTTTCAATATTTAAATTGTAGCAATTTATATATTTTAGAGTTAGTATTTTTAATATTTAAAATTTATGCACTTAGAGAAATTTGTATACACATGGTTGAAAAAATTTTTTTTTACTATACCAAATAATTTCCTGAAGAAGCTAACCGCTGGTTAGCGAAATAACGATAACGAATATAAAATATTAATATAAAAAACCCCAAGACTCAAAGAAATCTGTTAATTGTAAAAAGAAAAAAGTTTAAAAAATTAGAAACAAGATTATAAAAATCTTTTGCTATAGTGAACTCGCTTATAACAAATCCTCATTTGTGGGCAATTACTTTTTACGGTCTCACAATACAAATTTTATACATTTGTAACCTTTTATATCGAAGTTCTAAGAATTTGTGTTAATGCCAAGTAGTTAATTTAATAATACTAAAATATAATAAAAATGGAAGTTATCCAATGACAGAAAGGTTTATGTTACAAATCGTAAACAATATTATTCTATGTGGTGTATATTAGCCTTCTATGGATGTATCGAAACAACTAATGTGTGCGCCAACAAGCTTTAAAGAAGCCTTTGTAGCCATTCCTTTAGCTTTTTAATGTAGACCAGATATGCAATTTGGCAACACCTATGTAACCTAATTTACAAAAATAGCGGAATATTCCGTCAAAAGAAAATAGTTTTATTCTTGGTGATTCTGGTTATCCGCTAAAGAATGGCCGATTTCACCTATATTAAGCAATTAAATTGATAAACAATTTCTGAAAGCTCTTCGTCGACAAGAACAATTATTGAAAATACAATTGTTATGCCAAAAAAGTTGGCCTGTCTCAATTATGTATACTCATAGCAAACCAATAGTGTGTGACTTTTCAATTACTGAGCAACAAAACGAATATAATAGTATTTTTGAGGATTAAAGCGTTAATTTTGGTATACCACAGACTAACAACCACCTAATTTACTAATAGAAGAGGACGCAGAAATACATCAAAAAATTTCAAATTTTTATGACTAAAAAGAAAATAATATACATGTAAAATTTGCTAGTAGAAATATCACTTCATTTATAGAAATATTATTAGCAGCAGCGGCCTAAATTCATAAGTTGTTGCTAATTGTTAAACGGTTTATTTCAGAATGAATAAGTAAAGAAATAAATACAGCATACAAGAACATAAAGTAAAATATACGTATATACAGAGTTGCATAATGGGAAAATTCTCCAACACGAAACCTCAAATCTGTATATCCTTCGGTACTATATTATATAAATACACATATTCATATTGACATACAATGTTATTTTAACCCGAAAGATTCTAAAAATTTTAAATGTTTAACTTTAGGCAAATTTTTTATTAATACATCTTCAGTCATATTATTTGTAGATATATAACGTATTTCAACCTGGTTAGCTTTCATGACTTCCCTCACATGTTGGTATTTGACGTTTATGTGTTTACATCTCCCATGCAGTACAGGGGTTTTTGCCAAATGTTGAGCCCCAAGATTATCGCCAAAAATTAAAATAGTACTCGGATAACAACCAACCTCGCTCCATACTCTTCTAAGGTATATCGCCTCTCTTGCTGCTGTTGACAACGCCACAAATTCTGCCTCTGTGCTACTGAGAGCTATGTTTGACTGTTTCTTGCTCTCCCAACTAATTGAACAACCAGCCATTACAAATGTATAACCAGTATATGATTTTCTATCTTGGGCACATCTGGCCCAAAAAGCATCTACCAAACACTCTGGTCGTTTGCCGTTTCTGAAATATACCAGCCTTAGATTTACCGTTGTTGACAAATATCGTAATACGTGTTTGACTGCTCATGATATGGGACAATTTAACAACAGAGTGCAAAATATCAGGTCTGGTGCTAATCGCCAAATACATTAAAGTTCCAATTACAGATTGGTAGTGTTCGGGATCTACTCGTTGACAGTTTTCTTTTTGACATGCTACTTGAAAGCCTGGATCAAGTCGTGTATATGCTGGACTGCAATTCTTCATTTTGAATTGTTGCAGAAGTTTCTTTACATATTGCTTATGCCCCACTCTAATACTGCCATTATCGCCTTCACGCTCAACTTTCATTCCTAGAAAATGTTTTACTTTTCCATTATCGACTACCCTGAATTTTGCCGCAATTCGTTTCTTTATGGTTTCTACATCTTTGTTATCAGCACAAGCAGTCAATATATCATCTACGTAAACTGCAATCAGGCTACATTTGCCATCTTTATGCATGCTGTACAGGCAAGGTTCACTAACAGACGGTATAAAACCAATATCTCGAATTGCTCCATCCAATGTCGTATTACAGACACGTCCAGATTGCTTCAGCCCATAAATCGCTCTATTTAAACGTAAGACTCGGTTCGGATTTACCTGATTTACAAATCCATCAGGTTGCTTCATATATATTTCCTCATCTATTTTGCTATTTAAGTAAGCGATTGACACTTCTACATGGTGTAACTACAGTTGTGTGACGACAAAAGTCAGTGTTTCGTTTTTGTCCACACCTCAGCAAACGATTTTATTATTATCATTAATAGTAGCAGTATTATTTTTAAGTTTTCTTCTGTTATTAGTTACTAAGCTAAACTTGTGAATTCGTTAAAATTATTATCATTATTAACATCATCATTATTAGCTTTGTCGTAGTTCACGTAGGCAAGATATAACGGTACTCACATTCCAAACACTCAGTGTGTGGTTGTACAGCTTATTTTGTGTCTCGATACACACATTGACAGTACACATCTACCTATACAGTTACGTACATTTACAGGCAGCTGCTCTGCTGGTATGGCCATAACGAAGATACCGCTCACCGCAGTGTTACAGTCACTCCAGTGGCCTTCTGTCGTGGACGGTGTATTCCGTTTCATTACATGAGTCACCCAGAGTCTGGGTTAAGAGCATTCCCTATAGAAGAGACATACCACAGAACGACGTGGACAGCCACACAACGACATAGACCATTCGCGACGTTTTAATATCTTCAAGAAGAGTTTTTTTTTATGTTCGACACTGGACACGCTGAGCTACCCCAGCCTTAGAGCGGAAGAAACCGTGTCGTTACATTGGCGCCCGAGCAGGGACTTCATTGTCCAGAAAAAGAAAAACAAAAATACAATAGAATTACTACCATACATCCTCAGCTGTGAATCAAAACTAAATGTAGATGGCACAGCGGGAGATGGTGAAAACCTCGTGGGTTTACTCCTTGAGGAAAGAAGACCTGGTCAACTATTTAACACACTTCGTTCAAGATTCTACAGGCACCGTAGAAGAAATGCGAAAACGAATGGTTAAATTCATAAATGCTGACCATGAGGAAGCTGTAGTTGAGAAAATGCTAGAATGGCAGAAACAACATGACCAAGGGACCAGTAGCTCGCCTGGGGTGTTCTTGATGCTTCCTACCACCAAAGACGACGGATGGAAACCAGTATCTGTTGAGACAACCGCACCCAATACCTCCAGCAAATGTGACGATTTCCCGAAGCTATCTGTGTGCGAGGACCGGTTTGCGGTATTAGAACGCGTGAGAAAGTGAGGTCTGAAGTATGATGGTGGTAAATATGCACTGAAATTTATTGACGACCTTGAGGAGCTAGCCGGAGCCTATGAGGTGAACCTAGATAGGGTTGTGCCGGTGATGTTCGAGATTCTGCGAGATCGTGCGTTAATATGGTTTAGAAACAACCGGAAGCAATGGAAAGAATGGTCCCAGTTTAAGGAAGACATTTTGGGCTTTTCCTGCCGCCGCGCTACTTCGAGAAACTAGACGATAAAATCCGTAAAAGAATACAACGCCCTCGAGAGAACTTCAAGGATTATGTGCTAGCGCTCCAAAATCTCATGCATCACTCCCATCTGCGGCCGGAAGAGAAACTCGAAAGAATATTTCGGAACGCCTTGCCAGACTATCAATGGTACATACAGCGGAAAGATTTTGACAGTTTAGACGAGTTATTGTCCTTAGCTGCAGACTTAGAGAGCATACCACATCAACCGAATCCAGAACGCAACATACATCATCGAGGGCTAAAAGGCCTCCCACACGCAGCCGAAGCAAGTCACGACCACCCAGCTCAGGAAGCCACCTCCCTCTACTGGGAAGAAGATAAACTGCAGGCCAAGCCACCACAGAAAATTAAGTAAAAAACTATGCCACATGCGCGGAACGATTACACAACAACAGCCTGCTGGGAAAATGTTGACTCACCTTCAAGAGGAGCCATGGTCCCTGGTATGTGCAGATTTCATTGGACCACTGCCTCGAACGGCGCATGGGCATACCATGTTACTGGTGGTATTTGACAACTTTTCAAAATTTGTCGAACTAATCCCCATGCGTAAGGTCACCGCAGAGGGCGTGATCAAAGCCTTACGAGAGCGGATAGTTGCTCAATATGTCGTGCCAAAAGGACTGGTCACCGACAATGGCACCCCGTTCACGTCAAGAATCCTGAAAAAATACCTCACGGACATCGGGATGCAGAAGCAATTCACAGCCCCCTATACACCAAAGAGTCAATCGCACAATTAAAGCTATGATGGCACAGTTTTCGGGCCAACGGAACAATAAGTGGGACGAATGGCTATCAGAAATAATGCTGGCTGTGAACACCAGTGAGTCAGAATCGACAGGGTACTCTCCCGCTTTCTTAACCCAGGGAAGAAACTCGCGACTACCAAAAGCATTGTACAACGAAGTGGCTATCGGCTCAGGGAGTCGGGGCGTACGTCCGGAAGAACGAGCAAACGAGCTACAAGAATTATACAAAATTGTTCTACGCAACGTAAAGGTGGCTACACAAAAACAGTGGCGCCATTACAACCTGCAACGCTGCCCTTGGAAGCCGGCCATAGGAGAACACGTCTTAGTCAGGCAGCACACGCTGACCAAAGCCGTCGACAATTTCGCAGCCAAATTAGCCCCAAAGTTTGGGAAACCCTACATAATTACGAGATTTGTCTCCCCTGTGAAAGTAGAACTTCGAACAGTGGACAATAGGGAGAACCGCACGGCACACTTGAGCGAACTGCAATTGTACCACAACACTAATCCACTGTTTTCTCCGATCCTCCCGAGAAACTCTAAGCCAAAAACGCAGCAGAAGATGAATGGCAACAAACGCCAGCTCGAGAGGTCCCGCCAAAAATTCTGCCACCGCATGGGGCAGGAGCAGGCAAAGGGAAAAAGGACTATCTTTCTTCCGGAGGACGAAATGCCGAATGCCACGCCTGGGTGCAGCCACAATAACAACAAGCGGCAGCGACTCTAATCGAGTCAGCACATGCCCGGAGCACAACAGGACCCAAAACGGGGCAAAGCCACTACCACGCAGCCCAGCAATTCGCGCATGACCGAAACCAAACCTCCCACGTCACCCGTTTCACCACCAATGTCGCCAGTACCGTCACCACTAATCTCACACCGATAGGCCTACGAACGCAGCGAATTCCTGATACCCCCACCTCCTCCGTTATCAGGGAAAGGGTTCACGTACGAAAAATTGTCGAGGGAGCTCCAAGAAGAGATAGAGGAGAAGAGGTATGCCCATAGCAGCCAGCGGGTGCGGTTTGTAAAGAAGCTCTACGGACAGCGGTACCGCATCACCATCGGCCGTAACGGTGAAGTGCGATTACACCCCACTACAGCAAAAGCCTAACCAGAAGAGGGGGGTAGTGTGACGACAAAAGTCAGTGGTTCGTTTTTGTCCACACCTCAGCAGACGATTTTATTATTATCATTAATAGTAGCAGTATTATTTTTAAGTTTTCTTCTATTATTAGTTACTAAGCTAAACTTGTGAATTCGTTAAAATTATTATCATTATTAACATCATCATTATTAGCTTTGTCGTAGTTCACGTAGGCAAGATATAACGGTACTCACATTCCAAACACTCAGTGTGTGGTTGTACAGCTTATTTTGTGTCTCGATACACACATTGACAGTACACATCTACCTATATAGTTACGTACATTTACAGGCAGCTGCTCTGCTGGTATGGCCGTAACGAACATACCACTCACCCTAGTGTTACAGTCACTCCAGTGGTCTTCTGTCATGAACGGTGTATTCCGTTTCATTACAGGAGTCACCCAGAGACTGGGCAACCTATTCGTTAAGAGCATTCCCTATAGAAGAGACGTACCACTGAACGACGTGGACAGCCACACAACGACATAATTCGCGACGTTTTAATATCTTCAAAAAGAGTTTTTTTTGTATGTTCGACACTGGACCACGCTGAGCTACCCGAGCTTTAGAGCTGAAGAAACCGTGTCATTACAGTTGTTGTTTAGCAGCAATAGCAAAAACCATTCGTATAGCTAAATATCGCAAAACTGGTGAAAATATTTCGGTATAATTTATACCATATTCTTGACTACATCCTTTCGGCACCAATATAGCCTTGAATCTGTCTTTTTTGCCGCATTTGTCTTTTTTAGGCTAAATACCCACTTGCTGCCGATCGCTTTCTTGCCAGTTGGTAACTCAACCAATGACCACGTGTCATTTTCTGTGAGTGACGTATGTTCTTTTACCATTGCGACCTTCCAAGAACTTGAATATTTATCAGCGATTACATCTTGATATTTTGGAGGTATATAAATACTACTACCTCTACCTGCAAAATTTAGCTCGTTGTAGGTTTTTTTAGGCCGACCGTTCGCAATACTTTCGGTCTACCAAGGCCCCTATTTTGAATAACTTTGCACTGTGGTTGTTCAAACTCGTTCTGACTTTCGTCTTTGAATCCTATTTCATTTACTTCGTTTGGCGACTCAACTAAAATTAAGACATTTGGCACATTTACTATTTCTGTTACTGATTTGTTAGCATTATCATTTGCAGAGAATTGTACATCACGTTTTTCAACAATTTTCCTGTCGATCAAATCATATAACCTGTAGGCTTTTGCTGTTGTTGAATATCCGACAAATGTATACTCTTTGCCTTTTGCAGCAAATTTATTTGAACGTGCTTATCAAGGGCCACTGTTGTTGAACCAAATATTCGAAAATGACTCACTCAGGCTTCATGCCATACAAAACTTCGTATGGAGTCTTCTCTTTTAATACTTTTGTGATAGATCTGTTTCGGATATAAACAGCAGTATTTACTGCTTCTGCCCACAGTCTCTCATCAACGCCAGAATGCACAATCACACTACGAGCCATTTCTAATATAGTCCTGTTGGCCCGCTCAGCTGTACCATTTTGTTGCGGAGTGTACGGAACCGAAAGTTGCCTCTTTATACTATCAAAAAACTTCCAAACTGGCCACTAATGTACTCTCTTCCATTATCACTTCGTATTATTTTAATTTTCCTTTCTGTGAAATTTTCTACCATGGACTTGAAAGTTTGGAATTTTTCAAAAACTTCACTTTTATTTCTCAAAATATACACAAATATTTTTCTTGAATGATCATCAATAAAAGTAACAAAATAACGCGAACCTCCAATTGTAACGTGCAAGTATTACACTTGTATCTTTAATCAATTCGTCACCATACCTGGTCTGCGAAAAGTTGTAAGCTTAGCGTAGAACAGATCAGAAGTAGTAGTGCTTACAACTCTGTCTTTATCTTTGTACATATGTGAGTGTTCAATCTTACGATCTGGTAGCCTCAAAATCATTCGATCATTATGCCATGATAAGTAGATAGTATGTTGTCCTCTTCTGTCCAAAGCTTTTACATGGACGTACATGAAGAAACAGCAAGTCAATTATAACAGTAAATAGCGCCATTGTAAATGGCAGAAAAATTTGCAAATTTTGGCGTTGACGCTAGATTTTTGGTTGTCCTCGTCCATTTTGCATCAAACCTCCCTAGTTAGAAGACGGTACAGCGACGTTGAGACGAAAGTCAGGTTAGTAAGTGTTTTAAATAATATTAAATTATTATCAAACTTTAATAAAACTATATGTATTATAATGTTAGGCGTAGGCAAAAAAAAACCCCAACTGCCCAAATTAAGGTGCTCTTGAGAAAGTTGATTCTCAAGGCACACTAAAGGTTGTGTAGGAAAGCACATGGGTGTCACTGTCCACGTAGGCATTCCGGCTGGATAGTCGGAACAGTCAGATACACCAGGGACTTGTTTCTTGCAGGTATGTCAATTTGATACCCAGTAGGTTGTCTATTCTCATTTTGTTGTGTGTATAATGGTTTCTTGCAGACTTCACGCTATGGGCGTCTACAACATTTAACATACTACTAACCTCAACATCACCATTTTCCATTAAAACCAAGCTTAGGTTAAGGTTAGGCGCTGGGGAAAAAAAATATGTTTTAATTAAATTTTGGGAACATAAAATAACAAAAAGAAAAAATTAAAAACCTGATCATAAAATTAAAGAAATGCTTAAAGTGAAACAAAAATAAAATTAAACCCCAAAATTATTAAAGAAAATTTAAAAAAAAGAAAGAGAAAACGAAATTTTAGTACCAAAATTATATATATGTAATTGTTCGGGTTAACGTTTAAAAGTGAAATTGTGGATGGAGAATATGGAAAAGGTTTGGTAAATTTGTTGGGTAGTCAAATTCAGTAACCTGTACAACGCGGGTGACATAAGTACATATTTAAGACAACACGTCAACATCAAGGTATTAACTACACAAACGTCGAAGCACCGATTTATTCGGATACTGCAGCTTTGGAGGCGCCTTCATCGTAGCAGGTAAGTCAAATCCAAATATATTATTGACGTATTTGTATGAGGCATTAATGTAGTAGGGTGGGTTGGCATCTTGCAGTTTTTTTTGGCCATAAATCCTCGCCTTGATGCTTCATACACTTGTACCATTTGTCACAATAGTTGTGTATAGGAACTGCTGTCATGGTTGTTTTGTGTAGCCCTTCTCGTCTCATTTGTTTGCTTATCAATATTACATACATATTGTAAGCGAAGAAAATTTATATTCTAACTATATACATTCATACCTACTGTGTGTACTACGCAGGCTTAATCATATACATGTATGACTCTAGTTGAATGTCTTTACAATTTCCCAACCTTAAATTTAGTAAGCAATCGCTTACCACAAGCATTGGTGAGAGTGAAGGTATGTATGTGCGAACATATGTGTGTATAGGCCGCACTGAGTTTAATTTACACAAAATTAATTGCAATTAATGAGAGGGAAGAGGCTGTGGAAAACACTAATGATTACAATGTTATAAAACCCAAAATTTAAAAACAAATATAAACATTAAACAATTAATTTCAAATTGTCGAATTAAGATATACATCAGTATATACGTGAATTAATCAATTTTTGTGGTACGAATAGAAGAAAACAAGAAATTCTATTAAACTATAAATTCTATTCTTATATGAATTTTCCCTCCACAAGTGCATTGGTTAGAAAAGTACTGATATTGTATATAATCAAAATTCTCGTTATTATACGCGTGCGCAACAGAGTACGGTATACTCTCGGTACACAAAATAATTTAAATATGGTTACGTATATGTAAATCAAAACAAACCAAAAATTATTTTACTCGCTACTTTTGCATTTCTTATATAAGTCAGTCGGTCATATAAATAACGAATTGTATATAATATTTCTATACATACAACCAGTTAACCCCTAAAGTGCCTATTTGAAATTTTAGCTTGGTTTGTAATGTATAGTGTATAATATATGGTTTATAACTTATGGTTTATAATTCATGGTTTATAAGTTATTGCTTATAATCATTACTTATAATTTATTACTTACGAAAGAAATTAAGATCTAAAGAAAATTTATGTATCTCTTTAGAACAACAGTTTTGCTATGTTAATTACACATATAAGCACTTTATGTTGTTTTGACTTAAAATTTAATCAAACTAACGAATAGCGTAAATAATACTAAGTAAAGGAATTTAATAGTGAAATTAAATCCCATGAAGGATAGATTAAATCTTGTTTTTTTAATAAACGAATGTAAAATGAAATACATGCATAAGTAAAATTTAATGTGTGAGTTTTCCTGAGGGGTAACTGAAGGTAAACGTATTTGGGGTTCTCAAACAAAATTATAGGTCAGAGAACCGTGGTAGGGAAGGGTTAAGAGACCGCAGAATGAACACCATCGATTTCTGCATTTATAAGGGTAAAGAAGACTGGAGACAATAAATATAACACTTACCACTCACTTTCCCATAGACTATTTTGGTATATAATTGCTAACTTTTCAACTTATTGGCTATAAGGACTACTAATTATAGTAAGGTGTAATTTATTATTAGGAGAGATAATGTCAACGAACCCCCCCACACGACAATGCGGCTAGTCGAAAATCGCCCAGAGTCCTATAGACTTATTTCCCTAAACACGAATATGAGGGTTACATTCCGCCGTCCAGAATTATTAATGTTCTACACTTTCATCCATTGAGCCAACCTTCTATTCTATAACTTATAATTCCAGCTTATACCGCTGAGGTCTTTACCTTCAGCTTACACGTTACATATAAATTTTTGGCGCCCAACGTGGGGCACACGCATGTTAAGATCGAAACAAATTTCTTGTAAACAAGTTTTATCATTGGTTTCATGAGAGTATTTTCGAAATACTGTTCATGAGACTAAAGTGATCGCACTGGCGGCAGATGAACTGTGTGAGGTCCGGCGTAAAAATAATTTAGATTTCATAGTATGACAGATTTAGTTGTCAAATATTAAGGGTAGTTTTGTTTGTAATTTTGAATAACTTTTGTATCCCTACTGGATTTCGACTACTTGTCGATGAAGGCACGAGTAGATTTCAACCGTAGAGTGATTGGAAGTCCTTTCGTTTTCTTAAAAAACTTGTCTTGGTATTTTTAGACTAAATACAGTTTGAGTTGTGTGTATTATCGGATGTGGTTAGAAGTTAGTTAGATTACGACTATTTGCTCCTCAAAGCGAATTTCGTCTGTCAAATACAACTTAATTCTTTCAGGATTCGATACTATTCTCAATTTGAATTTTTGAAACTTTACATAGGCACATTTGTTTATTCATATTTGTTGTCCCGTTTTTTTTACCTTTACGTTACTTTTAATAACCACAGTTACCTTCATATGGAAAACTCGTATAACATGAACTTTTATTAATCATATAACTTAAAATTAAAATTTTGTATAAATCAGTTGAAAGGAACAATTGATATCAATCACGTTCGGCACGTGAAGTAATCTTGAATTATTGGAAAATATCGAAATTATATACTTCTTATCGTTTAGAAGAAAAAAAGAAAAAAAAAACTTTTAGAAAAGAAAATCTGACTGAACTCAAGTTGAAAAAAAAACAGAAAAAATAAGTAAGAAATATAATAATAATAAATTAAATTTTGAGATATATATTTAGAATTGAGAATTAAAGGGAAAAGACCCCAACCTTAATACTTTGAGATAAAAATATTGATTGTATTGAACTTTAAAACAATTAAAAAAAAAATATGGTCGTGACTAATAGTAATGAAAATATTCGAGCTTCTTTGGAAGGAGCTATAGGATTAGCGTGTTCGGTATGTGAAACTTCCTTGTCTAACACCATAGATACATTGCAGACCGTTTGTAAACATGTCTTTCATAGAGATTGCATATTAAGCTGGTTATCAACCACACCAGAATGTCCTAATTGTAAAAAAGTTTGCCACAGTAAAGATCTTGTTCCTCCGGAATCTGAAAACAAGTTAGTTGAGAGAAATAATCTTTCAAGTCGTAGTCGTGGGTTCGTGAACCGCCCAAACAATCGTAGTCAGGGAGCAAGACAAGACAATAATTTCCCGCAAGCAATAAACGTTTAGAAACAAACAATGACAAGAATATAGATACCGAATTTAATGATAAGTCAGGGGATGATTATTCACCGAATTTGAATTTAGATAATATTCAGTTTTCTAATACATCACAATTAGAGAATTCGTCTCATAATTCAAATGTAAGATCGAGAGGGCGACCCCATAAGACAGCTAGTAGAATCAGCGGTGGCAAGAGCTGTTCAAAGTCTAAGTATCAATTCACTACAGACGCAGCGACAACCTGTATTAAATAGTGTTCAACCCAATTTACAGGATAGAAGTAATTTCGGAATTAGTTTACCTCCGACACCGGCTTCGATTAATTCGGGTGCGGATAATTTGCAACTTAGTCCAGATAAAATCACTAATATAATTCAAAATTGGAATGTACGTTTTGATGGCTCATCGACAGGCTTACGATGTGAGGAATTTATTTATAGAATCAGGTGTTTGACAAATGAAAATTTAAATGGAAACTTTATACTTGTATGTAGAAATCTACATATTTTACTAACCGGTAAAGCGCGTGAATGGTTTTGGCGATTCAGAAAGCAAGTAGACAGTATCACATGGGATTCGTTTTGCTCTGCACTACGGTATAATTATCGAGATACGCGAAATAAATTTGAGTTGCGCGAAGAACTGCGTAATAGAAAACAAAGAGCAGGAGAGTCATTTGAATCTTTTTATGAAGCTATTCTAGAAATTGTGGATAGAATGGGTAGCGTTCAAATTGAAGAGGATGAACTTATTGACGTTATGAAGCATAATTTACGGCCAGAGATTAGGCACGAGCTTTTATATGTGCAAATTCGTTCGGTAGCGCACTTAAGAAAACTGTGTCATATGAGAGAAAATCTTTTCCACGATGAATCCTTTCGTAGATATCAATACCCCAAAGTTAGTCCCAATTTTAATAACAATAAACGAATAGCAGCAATAGAATTTGACCATGCAGAGGAAAAACTTGATCAACCAGAAGTGGATCAGGAAACTGTTCAGCCTATATCCGTTTATTCAATTTCTCGACCAGCAAAGCCATTTAAGTGTTGGAATTGTGAAGAGGAAGGTCATGGGTGGGATATGTGCATCCAAGAACGGAAAATATTTTGCTATGGGTGTGGCATGAAGAACGTTTATAAACCACAATGCCCGCACTGTTTAAAGAAATCGGGAAACTTTCCGAAGGGAGAATTCCGGGATACCAGAGTGCCCCGCATAAGAATATACAAACCCCGCATTAGAATATACAAATCCCGCATTAGAATATACAAACCCCGCATTAGAATATACAAATCCCGCATTAGAATATACAAACCCCGCATTAGAATATACAAACCCCGCATTAGAATATACAAACCCCGCATTAGAATATACAAACCCCATATTAACTCGCAGGATTGTAATAATAACGCAAAAGTAAATATTAGCATTAACGAAAATAATAGAAATTTAGCAGAAAGAACTGACCGTGAGAATAAAGGTAATGACCTAGGTGATAATGGCAACCATAGTGAAGCGATAACAGAATTAGTTAAACCATTTCGGAAAATACCGAAAAACCCCAATTTTATGGATATATTGAAAAATAGTTACAACTCGAATGGAAATAGGAAATCCAGTTACTGTAAGGCATACCATGAGAGATTAAGAGATTATATCAAATGTCGACAAAATTTATTTGAAGATTCTAAGCTGGAAGAACCAATTCGAAGAAAATACCGTAGATCAACTGTACGAATGCGTAATCATTATAAACAAATTTTGAGAATGAAGAAACTTTTTATTTCATCTGTTTTCAGTAGTGAAAGTGATGGGAGATTATATGCTAGAGTAAATATACTAGGTTTCAATGAACTCGGATTACTGAATACTGGTGCGATTATCAGTTGCATTGGTAAAGATTTCGCCCAGGAAGAGTTTTCGAATGTGGTCGGATATAAAAGAAATAATACATCTGTTCGAACGGCAGACGGGAAAATACAGAAAGTTACAGGAGAGTTACTTGCAGACGTGACATATAAAAACCTCACTAAGAAAATAAGATTTTTTATAGTACCGACAATAGAGACTAGACTGATTCTAGGTATGGATTTTTTCAGGGTGTTCGAATTAATAGGTGGAATTATATCAGGTATTGAGAAAGAGAAGGAAAGTGATATAACTGATGAGGAAATGTATCCATTAAGTCGTGAGCAGATACAACAGTTAAAAGCAGTGAAATTGCTGTTCCCAAGTTTTGAGAGGCAAGGCTTAGGTAGAACATCGTTGATTAAGCATGAGATCGAAGTAAATAATGCCAAACCGATAAAACAAAGATTTTATCCAGTGTCTCCGGCTGTGGAAGAACTGTTATATAAGGAAATCGATAGGATGTTGAGCTTAAAAGTAATTGAGCCAAGCATTAGTGCCTGGAGCTCACCGATGAGGATGGTAGTAAAACCGGGAAAAGTTAGGCTTTGTTTAGATGACAGGAAAATTAATGAAGTTTCTAGTAAAGATGCTTATCCACTACCAAGTATAGCAGGAATTTTCTCTAGATTGCCCAAGACGAACATTATTTCTAAAATAGATCTAAAAGATGCGTATTGGCAAATTGAGTTGAAAGAAGAGTCGAAACCTATAACTGCGTTTACGATTCCAGGCCGTCCGTTGTACCAGTTTACTGTGATGCCATTTGGGTTATGCAATGCTCCGCAGACGATGTGTCGTCTCATGGATGAGATAATACCCCCCGATCTGAAAACTTGTGTCTTCGGATACCTGGACGAAGTGTGCGTTGTGACGGAATCATTTGAGACTCATTTAGGAATTTTGGTAAGGCTAGCTGAACAATTTCGTAAGGCAAATTTGACTCTAAATGTGAAGAAAAGTAGATTTTGTGTGAAGACTGTAAATTACTTAGGTTACATAATCGGCGAGGGAGGAATTTCAACCGATCCGTCTAAAGTAGAATCGATTAGGAATTGGCCCGTGCCAAAGACTTTAAAACAAGTTCGAGCGTTTTTAGGTGTTGCGGGCTGGTATCGACGTTTCATCCGGAATTTCGCTGATTTAACAGCACCGATTACAGAACTATTAGCTAAGAAAAAGAAATTCGAGTGGACAGAGACAGCACAGATTTCTTTCGAAAATATTAAGGCTTTATTGACTACAGCCCCAGTGTTACGAAATCCAGATTTTTCACGAAAATTCTATGTTCATTGTGATGCCAGTAATTTCGGTATAGGAGCAGTGTTAGTACAACTAAGCGAAGTTAGGAATGTGCGATAGCATTTTTTCAAAGAAACTGAACTCGGCTCAAAGAAATTACTCGGTAACAGAAAAAGAATGTTTAGCAGCTATTGAAGCAATTGAGAAATTTAGATGTTATTTGGAGTTACATGAGTTTGAAGTTATTACTGATCATAGCAGTTTAGTATGGCTGATGCGACAACCCAATTTAAAAGGTAGACTTGCCAAATGGGCTTTGAAAATACAAGGCTATAAATTTACTGTGTCTCATCCAAAGGGAAAAGAAAATGTCGTTCCAGACGCGTTAAGTCGACTGCACGAAAGTGAAATTTCAGCAATAGATTACATAGAACCAGAAATAGACTTGGAATCTCCACATTTTCAGGATGCGGATTATATCGAATTAAAAGATCATGGAGAACTTTGTACACATTCGCACGAAACATAGCACCGGCAACGATGATAGTGATCAGAAAAATTTTAAGTTGTGGATACCTAAAGCATTAAGGAATGAAATTTTAGTAAGAGCACATGATGCAGTTTTATCTTCTCACCGAGGAATAGCAAAAACGGTAGAATATATTAGAAGACATTTTTTTGGCCTGGATTGGTGACTGATGTTCGAAACTATATTAGGAAATGCGAAATTTGTAAAACAACAAAATCTACAAATTGTATAATCAAACCGGAGATGTGGAAAATGACAGTTTCAGACCGCCCGTTTCAGAGGTTGTATGTCGACATCTTAGGACCTTATCCACGGAGCAAGAAAGGCTATATAGGCTTATTAATTGTTTTAGATCATTTTAGCAAATATCATTGGCTGTGTCCTTTAAAGAAGTTCACCAGTGAAAAGATTATCGAATTTTTGGAAACCCACATTTTCTTTGCTTATGGAATACCCGAATCTCTGATCACAGATAATGGATCACAGTTTAAATCATCCGATTTCAATAAATTCCTAAATCAGTATGGTATCAACCATATCTATACAGCTCTCTACTCATCCCAAAGCAACGCTGCGGAGAGGGTAAATCGATCCATTATATCTGCCATTAGAGCATACCTTAAAAAAGACCAACGTGATTGGGATAAACATATTGCAGGCATTAGTTGTGCATTGCGTAATTCTATTCATCAATCAACAGGATTTAGTCCATATCACATACTATATGGATTTGACATGGTTACTCATGGAGGGACCTATAAACTCTTGAAGAACTTAGATGGTATTAGTGAACCAAGCGTGAATATAGAAAGAGATGACTATTTGGCAATAATACGAACTGACGTGAAACAGAATTTGGAAAAGGCTTATAAAACAAACGTTTATCGATACAATTTACGTGCTAGGCCAATAAAGTTTGATATTGGATCTACAGTATATCGTAGGAATTTCGCACAAAGTGATGCAGAGAAGAAATTCAATGCCAAACTCAGACCGAAATACATTAAGGCGACAGTATCAGCAAGAGCTGGTAGTTGCTACTATGTGCTTCAGGATGCTGATGGTAAAATGGGTACCTACCACGTAAAAGATATTCGATTGTAGCTTTACGGAAATAGATCGAATAGGAAATCTATGTCAATTTATAGGCGGAAATCAAGTTAGAAACTTTATCTAGTAAATGTCGAAAACAAGTCACAGTTATATGTTTTAGTTAGCACTTACAGTATTAAAATGAGCAGTTCGAAGTAAATCTTTGTACAGGGGAAATCATTCAAGTAAACATTAATAAAATCCTTCAGGTAATTTTAGCTTATATTTAATTAGGAAGCTAAGTTTCAATGGTCATTATTATGAAAATAAGGACAAATATAAATGTCTCCGTTTAATATGTGCGATGTATCTACATATTACACGGTTTGTAACGTGCAAGTATTACACTTGCAACTTTAATCAATTCGTCACCATACCTGGTCTGAGAAAAGTTGTAAGCTTAGCGTAGAACAGTTCAGAAGTAGTAGTGCTTACAACTCTTCTGTCCAAAGCTTTTACATGGACGTACATGAAGAAACAGCAAGTCAATTATAACAGTAAATAGCGCCATTGTAAATGGCAGAAAAATTTTGGCGTTGACGCTAGATTTTTGGTTGGCCTCGTCCATTTTGCATCAAACCTCCCTAGTTAGAAGACGGTACAGCGACGTTGAGACGAAAGTCAGGTTAGTAAGTGTTTTAAATAGTATTAAATTATTAGCAAACTTTAATAAAACTATATGTATTATAATGTTAGGCGTAGGAAAAAAAAACCCCCAACTGCCCAAATTAAGGTGCTTTTGAGGAAGTTGCTTCTCAAGGCACACTAAAGGTTGTGTAGGAAAGCACATGGGTGTCACTGTCCACGTAGGCATTCCGGCTGGATAGTCAGAACAGCCAGATACACCAGGGACTTGTTTCTTGCAGGTATGTCAATTTGATACCCAGTAGGTTGTCTATTCTCATTTTGTTGTGTGTATAATGGTTTCTTGCAGACTTCACGCTATGGGCGTCTACAACATTTAACATATTAATAACCTCAACATCACCATTTTCCATTAAAACCAAGCTTTGGAGGCGCCTTCATCGCAGCAGGTAAGTCAAATCCAAATATATTATTGACGTATTTGTATGAGGCATTAATGTAGTAGGGTGGGTTGGCATCTTGCAGTTTTTTTTCGCCATAAATCCTCGCCTTGATGCTTCATACACTTGTACCATTTGTCACAATAGTTGTGTATAGGAACTGCTGTCATGGTTGTTTTGTGTAGCCCTTCTCGTCTCATTTGTTTGCTTATCAATATTACATACATATTGTAAGCGAAGAAAATTTATATTCTATATACATTCATACCTACTGTCACGCAGGCTTAATCATATACATGTATGACTCTAGCTGAATGTCTTTACAATTTCCCACCCTTAAATTTAGTAAGCAATCGCTTACCACAAGCATTGGTGAGAGTGAAGGTATGTATGTGCGAACATATGTGTGTATAGGCCGCACTGAGTTTAATTTACACAAAATTAATTGCAATTAATGAGAGGGAAGAGGCTGTGGAAAACACTAATGATTACAATGTTATAAAACCCAAAATTTAAAAACAAATATAAACATTAAACAATTAATTTCAAATTGTCGAATTAAGATATACATCAGTATATACGTGAATTAATCAATTTTTGTGGTACGAATAGAAGAAAACAAGAAATTCTATTAAACTATAAATTCTATTCTTATATGAATTTTCCCTCCACAAGTGCATTGGTTAGAAAAGTACTGATATTGTATATAATCAAAATTCTCGTTATTATACGCGTGCGCAACAGAGTACGGTATACTCTCGGTACACAAAATAATTTAAATATGGTTACGTATATGTAAATCAAAACAAACCAAAAATTATTTTACTCGCTACTTTTGCATTTCTTATATAAGTCAGTCGGTCATATAAATAACGAATTGTATATAATATTTCTATACATACAACCAGTTAACCCCTAAAGTGCCTATTTGAAATTTTAGCTTGGTTTGTAATGTATAGTGTATAATATATGGTTTATAACTTATGGTTTATAATTCATGGTTTATAAGTTATTGCTTATAATCATTACTTATAATTTATTACTTACGAAAGAAATTAAGATCTAAAGAAAATTTATGTATCTCTTTAGAACAACAGTTTTGCTATGTTAATTACACATATAAGCACTTTATGTTGTTTTGACTTAAAATTTAATCAAACTAACGAATAGCGTAAATAATACTAAGTAAAGGAATTTAATAGTGAAATTAAATCCCATGAAGGATAGATTAAATCTTGTTTTTTTAATAAACGAATGTAAAATGAAATACATGCATAAGTAAAATTTAATGTGTGAGTTTTCCTGAGGGGTAACTGAAGGTAAACGTATTTGGGGTTCTCAAACAAAATTATAGGTCAGAGAACCGTGGTAGGGAAGGGTTAAGAGACCGCAGAATGAACACCATCGATTTCTGCATTTATAAGGGTAAAGAAGACTGGAGACAATAAATATAACACTTACCACTCACTTTCCCATAGACTATTTTGGTATATAATTGCTAACTTTTCAACTTATTGGCTATAAGGACTACTAATTATAGTAAGGTGTAATTTATTATTAGGAGAGATAATGTCAACGAACACCCCCACACGACAATGCGGCTAGTCGAAAATCGCCCAGAGTCCTATAGACTTATTTCCCTAAACACGAATATGAGGGTTACATTCCGCCGTCCAGAATTATTAATGTTCTACACTTTCATCCATTGAGCCAACCTTCTATTCTATAACTTATAATTCCAGCTTATACCGCTGAGGTCTTTACCTTCAGCTTACACGTTACACAATAGATAATTTGCTCATTGGCCCGCAGGCATCAGTGTGGATTAAGTCAACAATTTATTGGCTCTTTTGCCTGCACCAGTTGGGAATGATTGGGAATGTATTTTTCATTTCATACATGTTTTACAATAAAAAATTTGTGGTATTGTTTTAATTTTCAGCCCATTCACAGCGTTTTTCTTTTAAAGTAAATCACTTAAACTTTTAAAATTCAGGTGTCTATACCTGTTGTGTCAACGAATAGCATCATGGTTCGATAAATTTAAATTATTCTGGTTTTGCCCCGAATATACAAATAAATTCATTTTATATTTTGCTGCTAAAATTATTTCACCAGACTTATGCATTATTTTCACTGCATTGTTTTCAAACGTCACTAGAAAACCATTTTCTGTTGTTTTTCCAACTGAAATAATTCCTAGAACATAGAGGATATCTCGCAAAGTAACTTCGCCATTTTCTATTTTTAACATAACATTTTCTCTACCCTCTGCCTATATGTACTTGTTACACGCTAATGTAATGTTCTCTGTTTTTTCTATGAATGTTGAAAAAAATCACGATTGCAGCACATGTGTGCAGTCGCACCACTGTCGACGCATTAGTTACTTCAGTTAAAACTGCTGCTATTGCAGGCTGCAAGCATAGTGAACGAACGGTGTTGCTCTTCTTTTTCAATGTTGTTGTTAGAGTTTTTGCAATTTTTTGCGAAGTGACCGCGCTTATCACAATTATAGAACTGAAATTTTTTACTGTTACTGCCGCCATTTTGGTTATATGTTTTCTTACTTTTATTATGATGGCTTGATCTCGCCAAAAAAGCCTGTTGATTTACATATAACACCAGCAGCATAATTTTCATTGGGATGACTTATTCGCTCAACTTCCTCAATTAATTTCAGCTTAAGGATATCGAATGCAGGTAATTAATTTATCACGAGTTTCAATCGCTATGACGAAATCTTGCCACCCTTTGGACAAACTGGACAACAAAATTATTACCAAAAGCTCCTCACTTAGTACGATACCGACTTCAGCTAATTTATCTGAGGTTTTAGAAAAATCATTTAAATGCTCTATAATAGTTGTATTTTCAGTCATGTGAAGATTCAATAGTTTTTTGTAAAGACTTACTTCACATATTGGACCAGTTGGCTTATAAAACTTTACTTTCCACATAGTTCAGCAGTGCCTTTTCATCTTTCTCCCGTGCTTCTGCTGTCTTTACTTCAATTGGCTTACTAACCTTTCCACTAGCAATTGACCATAATTCTGAGTGCACCAATATGTTTTTAACCTGCACACACCATTTGTCATAGTTTGTGTTATCTAATTTATCTATTTGGCACATTGAAGAACTCATCTTCTTTCTATTTTAACACAACTATCAGAAAACACAAAGTTTCCTTATAATATTAAGATCAAACTTGCACTTTTATTAATCATAATTCAATTTAACTTTTTTAACGCGTCTGGGCCCCTAACCTGTTAATTTTTAAACGGTTTATTTCAGAATGAATAAGTAGAGAAATAAAATATAATAAAGCGTACAGCGTACAAGAATATAAAGTAATATATACGTATATACAGAGTTGCATAATGGGGAAAATCTCCAACAGTTATTAAATTATAAGCCTATTTTCTGTCAAATGCAGCGTTTTTAAAACGCCAATCGCAGTATGTAAAACCTTGTACTTTAGCAAGAAAATCCGCGCGATTGTTTGGGGTTTTTTTTTGTACATTAGTTCAAAAATTGAAAATGTGTGTTTTGTCACTAAAATATTAAAACAAACACATAAGCACCGTTCCTAAATGCTAAATTGAGTAAAAAAACAGTTGAGACAGACTATTGACAAATTTGAAGTAAATCTTAAATCGTAAATTTTTCATTATAAACATAAGAAATTAAAAAGTTTCCTGCAATTTTTTTCTGTGGTGCAGCTAAAATTAAATAGACCAAATCGCTATAGCGGTTTCAAAACGCTAAGGTTCTGACGTTTTCGTTTGTTTGAACTACTATAAGGCGTTTTTAAATCGAAATCGCTAGTTTTAAAGTAACCACGTCAAAACATGGGCATTGAATACTTTAACAGATGTGGTAAATACTGACATCAATATTAATTTTTAGTGTTATTTTTACAATTTTGATTTTCAGAGGATGACCCATAATAGAACAGAATACTAAAGAACTAATTACTTCTACAGCTTTTATATGTAAAACACCGATCAGCTGATTCCTCCTATTGAATTGGCATCTTGTCCTTCCGTGACTATATGTTTAATATCGTTGGTCTCATGTAAAAGGGCCCCAATTATATTTTCTAGGAAAATTTAAAAAAAATCGGGAAGATATCCAAGTTTTAAGATTCTAGGAAGCTAGTACCCGTCACGTTTTGAAAAAACTAAGTTCTCACCAGATCTCCAAATTTCAAGATTCTAGGAAGCTAGTACCCGTCACTATGCCTGTATATGTGTGACCCTCTTATAACTTTTGAAAGGCTGAACCGAATTAAAAGTTCTGGTGCAGTTCTGAAGAGCAATCCTGAACTTAGATTTCGTACTAATTTGAACCGACTCGAACATCTCATTTCGAAAAAGTGTTTTTTTTATAACTTTTCAGTTAATTCGTTCGTTAATATCTGATGAGTTAGTGTTCCCAATTTTTTCATGGTAATCAAATATAGGGTATTTCCTGACCTTAGTTCTCCTGTGAATTTCAATCGATTCGAACCGGTTCATTTCAAGATTTTTTTGAATAACTCTTCAGCGGCTTCACTGATCGGATCTTAAAATAATTTATTTCTTTAGACTTCCAAGCCAAGTCGATTACCGCAAACAGGGTCAAAATCGGTTCGTGAGTAATATATATATATATATATATATATATATATATATATATATATATATTATCATTATTATGATTATTTTTTTTTAAAGCTCTTAAACTTATATTTCAAAAAATTTTAACCGATTCGAGCAGGTATATTTCAGGATATCTCGAAAAAAATGTTTTTAAACTCTAAAATTGTGTATCATGTGATAATCGAACTCGAAGAGTTCATACACAAAAACTAGGTTAACCGGGTAACCGTTTTCAATATTTTTTCTTCCCGCAATCGATGTATGTATATCGATCGAAGTTTCAATATAGTTTAAACAAGAATTTTGATGTGTATTGAGTTTCGCAATTTCTCCTGTGGTTTCATATACTTACACCAAATGAGAAAGCTCCAGCAAAACAGTAAATAATTTCTTTAGCTTTGAAATTCATCACTTTTCACAACTGTTCGTTTCATTTATATAATCAACAAGCATTTTCTATTTTTTTTTAACTCAATACAAACGGAATGGCTACTTTATGATATTCAATTTGTGTTTGTAAATTAACTCACAAAGCGATTGTGTTATTTACTAAGTACATGGGAAAATTGTAGATTGATCTTTTTGTTAAGTTTACGCAAATATTTTTTGTGAACAAATTGAAAGATAATATTAGTTGAAGTTTCTTGCGGATTTTGTGCATGGGCACGTTATATGTAGACCATAAAACGTCTCCGAATTAAATAATTTTGCATAAAAAATTAACTAAGTTCGAACCACTTATGAAAATAAGTTGAAAAATATTAAACGATAAGAAGAAAATAAAGTATTCTTTGTACTTCATTATTTGATTTTTTCGAAGAATATTTACTGTAATAAATTTATTCAAGAAATATTCATCAGGGAAAAAAATTTAAAACATATTTATTTATTCGAATAATTTTGTAGGACGCTTAACTATTATTCAAATATCTTTATACGAAATCACTCTAAACTTAATTTTAAATAAATAAATAAATGTATGAAAAAGAAAGCAAAACAAACAATATATATCAATTACGTACGTAAAATATTAATGTGTATATGAAGCTAAAAATTAACAATCTAAAAAAATAATAACAGTTATAATACAAAATATTTAACGTAACACTAGCGGTAACAAAGATATTTAGTTAAAACAATTAGGAAACGCTTCTAAGTAGTTGATGACGATGTAGATATTATTTTAATGTATTAGGGTAAAATTTATACTATAATATATAGCGAGGAAAGAACATCAGTTAAAGAAACAGAATACTATCCCTGATGTGGTCTGGTTGCCTAAGTGTTTAAAATGTTTTGGTGCAGATTCAAGTACGCATATCTTTTTAACGCTGTTGTATTAGTATTTAGCAATAGTAGTGGTGGTATTAGTAAAAAAAATATATATGTGTATAAATATATATTGAAGAATTTATTCAAAAATATATAAATTAATCTACATTATGTCTATAACGTCGTAAACGTGCTGTATTTTCTATTTTGGGTGCACCGGGAGGTGGCGTAATATCATTACGTATTGCTGTTCCAGAATGTTCTACTTTATCGAAATCTTTAACCAAATTAAAAAGCAATATTTCATTTTCTGTACATCCATTGGGAGATTCTACTTTATCTATATCTATTGAACCAATGCCACCAGTAGCACCAGCAAGTTTTGAACTTGTTTTAATGGAACACTTTTTACGATTGGCACCAATTTGCTGCAGATCATCTGATGTGTCGGTAGAATTATCTTCGAAGTTTCCTAACAAAGAAGTTGGTACTCCTCGAGATCTGAAAATAAAATTATATTTATATGCATATATAAGTAAATTGTCAGGAAAATTACGTTTAAAACATCTATTATCTATGTAAATATGAATAAGTAATTAATTTTATGCAATAAAATAAGTCATGTACAATTATCTACTAGCTAGCCGTAAGAATATAACAAACAACCAGGAGCTTTGTTGTTGTGAATTAGTTCGAACCGTCAAGCAACAAGCTACAAAACATACGGCCTCTAGCATTTTCTGCGCTCGTTTTTAGTTTCTGCAATATGTGATGAATATAAAATTTTATAGGTTCTGCCATAACAGATAAACTAGAAAGCTTTCTAAAAAACAGCTTAATTTAGAAGCTAATTAGCATTTGCATACATTCAGCAAGAGTAATATTTCGATTAAAGTTCTTAGCAATGCAGCAATGGTTATATTTCGATTAAAAGTTCTTAGCAATTCAAACTACTCAGATAAATTACTAAAAATTGTTGAATTCAACTATTCACACATTTTCTCTGTATTTAAATTAAATATAAAGCCTGACTACGGTTAGCGGTTTCCTCGTTCCAATTTAACAATTTGTAATAGATTAAAAGCAAAGAAAAATTATCAAAAAGAAGTCGGGTCACTCCAGTCAGCATCATTAAAATACATAAACAGCAGATTTTTAACAACTTCCTTTTTGTCAGTTTAAACACAAACTTTCAATACGTATGTATGTAGCTTAAATTCTCCACTAAGAAAAAAAAATATTATAATAATAATAAAAAAAAATATTTATACATTTATATATCTATATATATATATATATATATAATGGCTCTATTTCACCACCCATTTAACAGCTGATAGTTGCTTTTTGTTTAGTTTGCTTTGACATTTTATTGTGGATTGAGTTACACCAGAGCAACGCGTGAAAATTTTTAATCAAAATAATGGTTCTATTTGTCAAACTCATCCATGCAAAATTTTATTTTCCGATGAAACCCATTTTTGGTTGAATGGGTACGTAAAAAAGCAGAATTTTCGCATTTGGAGTGAGGAGAATCCAGAAGTTTTTGTCGAAACACCATTACATCCACAGAAAATTACTGTTTGGTGCGCTTTATGGGCTGGCGGAGTCATTGGCCCACATTACTTCAGAAACGATGATGGTCAGAATGGTCATTAATCTTGCTGATATGTGGTTAAAACAGGACGGAGCCACATGCCACACAGCGGGAGCTACAATTGATTTACTCAAGGAAACTTTTGACGAAAAAATAATTTCATCAAATGGCAAAATGAATTGGCTCCCAAGATCGTGTGATTTAACCCCATTGGATTATTTGCTTTGGGGTTAAGTAAAATCACTTGTGTACGTCGATAAACAACAGACAATTGAACACCTGGAAATCCACATTCGAAAAGTTATCGGCGAGATACGGCCGCAAATGCTGCGAAAAGTTTGTGAAAATTGGTGTTCCAGATTGAGCCATGCCGTGGCGACCACATGGCCGAAATCATATTTAAACATTAATGTCATAAAATTTTCTATCCATTGATGTCAAATATATATTACTATGTTTTATTATGATTTAAACTTGTATCACTCTATAAGAAACACCCGATATATATATATATATATATATATATATATATATATATATATATATATATATATGTATATATATATATATATATATATATATATATATATATGTATATATATATAGATATATATATATATATATATATATATATATAGATATATATATATATAGATATATATATATATATATATATATATATATATTTGTGTGTATATATATAGATATATATATATATATATATATATATATATATATGTATATATATATATATATATATATATATATATATGTATATATATATATATATATATATATATATATATATATTTATATATCGATTTTATTACCATCTTAGAAGTAAAGGATATCATTTAACTATATAATAAACATTTAACTATTATCCTATCGAACTTACTAAAAAAGATATATTATATGTATCTATAACGGTAGGATAAAAATTTAAAAATTTTGTACTTCTCTATGATGCGGGGGACAAGAGCAACGAAATCCAATGGCTTTTTATTCTCTTTCTCATTTTTTTTTGCAAACACAATTTTTGAGTAACTTATTATAATTTATCAAGGGTCCATTAGCCAGACGCTCAAATCGAAAACACAAACGCAACGCAGCGCAAATGCTAACGCAGCTCCGCTAATAGAATGCTTAAAAACGCACCATATGTTTTTACAGAAAACAAAATTGTGTATGTTATGTATATGAACATACAACAAATTGTAGTGTTTAAAGTTATTTTGAGTGGTAATATTAAAAAAGAATATATGTATATTGTAAAATGGATATGAAAAATATGTTTATTTGTGTAAACTTTTTCCATTTTTGCAAAATGTCACAGAATAACGTTTAGCTTGTGGTGTTTATCATTTAAAAGCAAAATCAAAACAGCTGCTTGAAAGAGTGATGACTTTCCTTTTTGCGTTTTACAGAAAACTTACGAAATTGTATAAATAATACAATATTTTATTTTAAACCTGTGATCGATGTAATATCTTCATTATATGTTAAGCTAAATTATAATTTTACTAATACATTTATTTTATAAGGGTGCTGCTGGCTGAAGTAGTGAACACAAGACTACGATGCCTTAGATCCCGAGATTGACTTCGCCCTCAGTCATGAAAATGGTTTGGAATTTTTCTGACATGCATTAGTGCAAGATTGTGTTTATTGTTATCGGGTTGTCAGAATAGAATAGCACTGGTCGCTTAACATTATCGACACATTTGGCTGCATGTACATATGTACATAAATTGCATACATATGTAGTAATATTGGTACCACATAAATTTATGCCCATGCGTTCATATATCTATATATACATACGTATGTATAACATTAACCTATTATTGTATAAAAATATTTACAGTCTTTTGTAATTTTATAAAGTAAAACAAGTTATATAGCAAATTAATTTATTAATATGCTATGTATAACTACAAATTAAAGACTTGCAAGAGTGTAACTGAAAGTATTACCAAAACAAATCCACCATATACATGTCTGTTAATATTGATACAAGTGAGCGAATGAGTGTAACTGATGTGGTATGGTTTTATTTTTGCATACTCAACCTACTCATAAAAACAAGAGCGGTTATTTGTTGTTTTGCAAAGAGTAACAATTTCATTTGTTTTTTGTTCTCAAATAACTGTTGCACCACAAATATTTCAGATATAATTGTTAGCACCATAAATAACACTGCTCTGTAAGAAATCATTTTTTGTGTCTCTTTTGTATAAAATTATATGGATTTTTATGCGGTAAACTCAAATCCTTTTCGGTTTTTTTTCATCAGGTTGCGATTTTTATATAGGCGTGGCAAATGTTTTCCTCTAAATTAGTCAGGTACGTAGACATATTTCACCCAAACTCGCGTACGAGTTATCCGATTTTTAGAAGATGTGTAACAAAATTGTATTTATTTCGGTCGAATATAAATCTTCTCTATCTTCTAAGATTTTGGAATTATTCAGAGATAAGAATTGTTTTTATATTTGTTATGTTTATGAATTTTATGTTGTTATGTTCAAGAATTGGATTTTGTATTTTTAGTTTATAGCATAAGACTGAATTGTTTCTGTTGAGAAAAACTTTTATATTATCAAAATTTATATAACTTATTGTTGTATAATATATGACTATATTTATTTTTTAAGAAACATAATATGACGTGGCATTTTCAATAAATCATTTTTAGACCTGTGTTTTTATCTTGTATGATTAATATTGTTAATATTTACTTACTAGTGTAATTGGATCAGTGTTCTTGTTAATAACGAAATTAATTTTTTAATTTGAATTTTTGATAAGCAAAAAAGCGTTTTTGGAAGATTTTTTTATAATATGGTAGGAAAAGAATTTCTTGCGCGGCAACGTTTTGGCTGATGAGTAGAACTGCTTGAAATATTTTGCCAATGGTTTGTTTATTTTGGGTGTTTAACGCACAAATAATATAAAGTAAATGTTTTTAAAGGATTTTCTTATCTTTGTAAATAATATATCTTTAAAAATCGTTTGTGAATGGTACTTAAAATATATTTGTAATATTATATATAAAAAAAAACTGTATGCGAATTTCTATTATGAATTATAACAGAATGACTTACTTAACCTTATTTGGTTTTACAAGTTGATTTGTGTGACCTAATATATTATAACAATTACATCTCTAGTTGACCTGTACCCTTTAAAAATATAGAAAATAATATTGCAATATTTCAAATTTTTTTTATTGCTAAAAAAGTCTTTATAAAACTACTCGCATAATATAGGTAGGACGTTTTCGTTATTGTAACCTTATATTGGAAATTACCAGCACTTCATGTTTAAAACAATTTTTTTTAATGCACCCACAATCAAACTGTTTTTTTTCTGAAAGAGTTAAAAATATAGAAAATAATTGTAAGATTCTCATGTTTTTAAAAGGCTTTTCCCCTTTGAAAACTACCTGCAATAAAATGCAATATAGGAAATCTATTTCTGAATATACCCCCAATAAAACATTTTTGGTTTTTCCCAATTATTTATTGGAAAAAATAAATTGAAGGAAATTGAGAATTTTTTCTAAGAAAATAATAATATGTTTCACTGTTATGTCTACACATGTTTTGAGAGTAGTGACATCATTTCACCTACCTGAGCAGAAGAATAAAATTTTGTGTGCTTGATGTTGTAATCTGTTTTCTATCATTCTTGTACAATAAGTACTTATTGCAAAGCCTGAATTATCTGTTGTATTTGTTTGCGAGAAAACATAGGATAGCAAATATGTATAATATACTCATTCTCACTTTACTTACTCACATCCAACGCAAAAAAGAGAATAACAATACCTACTCATAACACAAACACAAAAATACTTATCAATACGCACCAGCAACAGTAGTCTCACGGAAACTTGTATGTTAAGTTATAACTGTGCACGTCTTTACTCCAAATGTATCAATTAAATGTTCAAGTATCAAATCAAACAAGAAGTACAAAAAAAGCTTGCGTGCCGCACTCTCATTCAACATACACACATGCCATCACTCTCTGCGTAAAATTCTATTTTCTGTTGGTTGGCTGCACTGCGTTGCGTTTTTCAGCGTTCAAATAAGTTTTTTCACAATTTTCCGTGTAACAGATTGGATCAGCTGATGCGTTTGCGCAGCGTTTGCGATTTCAGCGTCTGGCTAATTGGGCCTTTACACTTTGTTTTGTGTATGTTTATATATTTGTATATATGTATGCACATACATACATATATATGGCTGTTATTTATTTATAATAATTCTTTCATAGTTTTGCAAAGGCCTAAGAAATCTGTCCTTTTATTGCTTTGTTTTTACAAAAAAAATCTCTATTAACATATTTAGATAAATATTTTATAATGAAATATTGTTTAAAGTAAAAAAATCAGTGCTAATTCAAGCGTCTAAAAGTCTATGAGAATTAACGTACTTTAATTTTTACAATTACAAAATATATGTGCGTTCATGTTAAGTTATTTGTTTATTTGACCAATCTGTATTGTCACGTATTATTTTATAGGGGTATATCCCACGGGCGTTCGCTGCGGCAACACAGATAATCTTATTTGTTTTGCACATAATATTTTCTCATAACAACTTATCCAAATGCAAACCCCAGCCAACACTACGACAAATTTTTTGAAGAAATTGGTTACTTTATAATAGGGCTATTACACTGGCGTACATGTTGGCCGACATGATCGACAACGTACCAAATCTCCTGGTGTAATAGCATGTCGTGCGACATGTTGGTCGGTTTTCAAAAATTTTTGATTTTCTGATGTTCGTGGCCTACCAACATACTGGTGTAATAACGTGTCGGTCGTACTTCATGTAAAGATTCAGCTCACTTGTTGCCGTTGCTGTGCGTTGATCGGAAAGTTGTAAGAAACATGTCTTTAAGTAATGATAGTTTTTGGGAAGAATTAATTGAATTATATAAAAACCTGCCGCAATTGAAAAAAAAAACATCAGATTTATACCACAATAGGCAATTCAATATTATTTGGTACAATAAATTAAATTTTATCTTCGTTTTCGTCCTCTTGTAATTGTATTTAATTGATAACCATCGCCGGTACAACTTTCCGCTTCATTGACATGCTTTCGCTTCAAAAATTTCTGTATACTGAACAGCAGTGTGGCCATTTTGGCATTTTTGTGGCTACATATATCATTTTTTTTAATTAGCTATATATATTCCATTTTGCAGTTATCATATTTTAAATATATCTATATATATACATATATATATATATATATGTATATATATATATATATATATATATATATATATATATATATATATAATTTTTTAGCATTCTTTATTTTAATCAAAAGATTTATTATTCAAAATAGTAATTAATCTTTATTTTAATCAAAAGATTTATTATTCAAAATAGTAATTAATCTTAATTTCAATATCTGTAGAAGAAATTACAGCTTTGGAGTATCAGTGTCAGAAACTTAATTCATATGAATGGTTAAATAGGAATTCAACAGTTGACTTTTTGGTAAATGTATATGAATACAAAAATGCACTAAATGAAAATCCCTCCAGCTAATTAACCACTTTTGCAATGAAGTTCTTGGTTTTTTCATTTAGCAACACGTTTTTAGTGGCATGAATCTCATAAGAACGAAAATTCGAAATAGAATGATGTAAACCATGAACTCGCTACTTTATATTAGGTAAGTTTTAAAATAACGAATGATCTCATTAAAATATGTGATTAGAATATATATATTATAATGATATATCGAACGAAGCTGATGAATATTAATTGGATGACGTAATTAATTTATATTTTTCAAATATGTTATATAAATTTAATTAAAATACTAATTAAAGGCCATTTTTGGTTGAAGTTACTTTGACTTTTAGTCAATATTATAATAATTTAATGTGATATTAAATTTAATGATACCTTGCCTTAAAAAAACCCTTATTTTACAAATGTACATAAATATGTACATATACTTCAATATATATTCTGTTAGTTTTTAATCAGTTTGTTTCATTGAAATTATGTGCAATAAGTGTTTATAGGGAAGCATTATGAAAATTTTTGTAAGATATATTACCTGAAGTAACAACAGTTAATAAAATTAAGATTTTAGCATTATTATGTTGCAGTTTAAGATTATTTATAGCATAATTTTAAAGCCAGTTTAGCTGTAAAATATTTTTATATGGCCACACTGATACTGAAGTATGTTCGACAGTGTAATAGCAAAACGTAAACTTCGCCGTCGAGCATGTCGGGCGACATGCTCGCCAGTGTAATAGGGCTATAACATTAAATATGGAGCTTGATTTCTTTTATTACTTATTAGTACTGATTTCAAATCAAGCATTCGCGTTTGTTGGGAAGCATACTTAACAATGTTGACACAAATCCAATAACACTGTTTATATGTATGAATTCTTTTTGATGAGAATTTATTATATTTTTGTACTCTTACTCTCCATTAATTTCAGTTCTCTCAGTTGTCTTACACAATTGGATTTAGCGCAGTGATGCTCAAAACTGAGAAGTGTTTGTTTGGTGAGAAACTGAGAGTAATTTATAAGTACAGTAAAACGAAAAAGTAAATGAAAAGCAAGAATTACGACATTAGGCACACAAAATTTTATGCTTCTGTGCAGAAGTGAAGTAAAAAACGTGGGAAGGTTACAAGTATTTTTTATATTTTTAAGGTTTCCGCCAAAAAAAAAAAAATAAAAATTCTAAAATTTATCTCTCAGGGAATTAATAACATGCAAAATCCTTTTATTGCAGGTGCATTCAAAAATAATGTTTCAAACATCAAAGGTAACAAAATTACAATGACGAAAACGTCCTATATTGCATTTTATTACAGATAGTTTGTTAAAGAGTTTATCATATTAACTATATTATTGTATATCGCTATGAAAATGTCATAATGCCTTCTGGTAACCGCATCCCAGTGTCCTTTAAATTTCTTATAACACAAAAGGCATTGAGGATTGCCAAATGCATAACATATATGTACATATATCACGAAAAATTTTCATAATGGTACCACCATCCTTTTTACGTACTATTTTGTACTCTTTGCCGTCTGAAAGACAACTTAATTAAAAGAGCGTAACAAAGTGGTGGGTGTTAACAATAAGCAATTGCTATATGAAATGAGCATCACTGATTTAGCAGCTAAATCCACCAAGAAAATTTACATGAACACAAAAATGTAAGAAGAATGTATGGACGTACAATATCAAGGCAGATTAAACAGGTACCCCCAGTAGCGCAGCTATCTATTGTTTATAAATCAACACATTGTCAAAAGTTTGTTTACAGGCTATACACAAAGTGTTTTTTCTAGTGAAAACAAAGGCGGCAAACAATTCACATTGATATAAACCAAGGCAATATAAACTAAATTTAAAAATAAAAATTAGTGATTAATAAAAAAAATTTATACAAGATTAAGAAATTATACAAGATTAAGATATTAGTGCTATTTCAAAAAAGTGTATAATATTAAATAAAAATCAGTGATTATTAACTTGAAACAATAAAAATTGATATTTTTAAAGAATTAGTGATATTCCTAAAAAAGTGTTAAATATTAATAATAAGAGCAATATGCGTCGGTGTTGTTTGTGCCACAAAAAAAAAGATGCGAACGGGAGTTCCTTCAGCGTGCCAAAAGATGAGCACAGACGACGCAAGTGGTCGGAAGTTTGCAAGGTGCAATTCACCTCAACTTCTTTTATTTGCGCAGATCACTTTGCTCCTGCTGATATAGTTAGAGGCGGAAGAATTTTTCTGATGCCCAGTGCTTTACCTTCTGTAGAAGCGGCAAAGGACACGTAAGTCTTTACTTAAATTTATAAAAATGTTATCCTAATTGTTAAATATAGGACGTCATTTGAACGTAGTGTCTGTGAAGAATCTTCTGGTTCTCTGGCGCAAATACCGCTCAGTCATAATGTCTGGACTGATTTACCCCAGCCAGTGGATAAAATGGATATGCTGCCTATATCTAATGAAAGTGGAGGAAAGAAAGGTATGTTGGAATCCTTCCTAACCTAAATTTCAAAAAATCTTTTAAGGATCAATCAACACAGACGGAGTACGTATATATAGATATGGTCATTCACACATATTAATTATTATATAAATAAAAATTATTTGTATTTTTATAGCCCCATGGATACATCAAAAAAGCCCAATATGAAAAAATTCGTGATTTGCCGACTAAAATAAAGGATTTGGAATTACAACTGGCCCGAACAACATCAGCCGTTAATTCCATGAAGATGGGAGGATATATCAGGTGCAATATGCCTGCATGCATCTGGTCCTAGGGCGTAAAACCACTTGTACAAGAAAGGGTTTCTACTACCCCACGTAAATATGTTACAACGTTGGTGTCGCAAAATTGATGTTAACGAGGGATTGTTAACAAGCGCAATTGAGTTCATGCGACAAATTTCGGATTTGGCAAGTGACGGCAAAGTCTGTGTAGTGGCCTTTGATGAAATGAAGGTAGTGGAATCCTTTGAGTATAATATAGCTCGAGATATTGTACAAAAACCGGCGAAATTTTTGCAAGTGGTTATGGCAAGGTGTTTACGCAAATCGTGGAAGCAACCTGCATTCTTCGACTATAATTGTCAAATGACCACAGAAATTTTATTTAAAATAATTTCTGTGCTACAGTCAGTAAACTTTTTAGTTGTTGCGGTAGTGTGCGATAATGGCCCTTCAAATCGTAAGTTATGGAGAAATTTAGGTGTCACTCCGGATAAGTTTTTAAACAGAATTCAACAAACATACACCAAACACAAATTTTTTTCATGTTGGTTCTGAGCACGTGTCGTTCGGACATTGATCTCAATGTCACTTTAGGTTTACCTTCGTAAAATTATTATGCGCAAGTTGGATTTTGCGTTTAGTCTACAAACAGGGTATATAAAAAGTTTTTTTTTATTTTTATTAATATTCGCTTTTAAGTCTTTTTTTGATAAGATTCATTTAAAGCTTTTAAGTAATTATAAGTTAGTTCAAAGAAAGGTAAGTTGATATTAATCAACTTTAATTTGAGTAGATAAGGGAAAGGGCAATATACGGTTTAAGCCTTTTAGAAGTATTGGTATATGTAGGTTTTTATTGAAAATATTCAAACTGACGGTAAGTATGCAAATATAC
The DNA here is from genome assembly GCA_963675445.1 of Linnaemya vulpina. Classification (NCBI taxonomy): domain Eukaryota; kingdom Metazoa; phylum Arthropoda; class Insecta; order Diptera; family Tachinidae; genus Linnaemya; species Linnaemya vulpina. The sequence continues at coordinate 20,275,249 of OY776281.1, forward strand.
AGGTAAGTTTGTTTAGATTAAGGTGGATATGGTGCAGGAGTTAGATTTCTTAAGGTCACTATCGATACACAAATATAAAAAAACTAATAAGAGATAATTTAATTGTATACAACAAATGTTTTCACACATAAACCATGGTTTCCGCAACCCTCAAATCTTGATGACAAGGTATTCGTGTTTTCTGATGCCCCTCATCTTCAGAAATTGGTAAGAAATTCCTTCCTCGACACCGGATTTGTTATAAATAATAACTTATTGACAAGCCGGACTATTGAAGCATACATCTATCTCTGACGTCTCAATAACTTTTAAATTGAACGAAGACCATTTGTCAGCAAAAGGTCCAGGTAAGTAAATATCTGTTAATTTAATATAAAACACTAATAGAGTTTTTCAGGACGACAGAAAGTGAAACCAGCAGCGCAGGTATTTTTCAATACCACTGCTAGCGCTATTCGGCGCTGCTATTCACTTGGACTGGACGTGTTTAAAGCAACTGATACAGCGGATTTCATACAAACAGTTAACGATTGGTTCGATGTACCTTATTCATCGTTAGGTACATTCGCATAACCTGGCAAGGTAAGCCCTTTTAAATATATACATTATTTTTTAAAATAAAAATTGTAATAAAAATTAACATATAATTAAGGAACCATTTGGCAATGCAATATAATCTCAAATTGCAAAGTTGGACGAAATGAGCAAAATCATGGCACAACCAATAATACCAAACAAATCCGTCATAGAGTCTTTTCAAAAGGGGATACTCATGACGAACAAGGCCCTTCTACTCCTACATAGCTATGTAAAGGAGAAGTACAATATGACTTATATCTGCACAAACAGATTAAATCAAGATGTACTTGAACATTTTTTTGGTGCGATACGGAGTAAAGGAGGACTTAACGACCATCCATCACCAAAAGAGTTTAAATATAGATTGCGCAAATACATATTGGGTAAGTTTCAATCAATATAAATATTTTTAGTTGCATGCATATTTTTAAAATTACTGTATTTCTTTTTTTTAGCAAGGAACACGGAACATTTAAGCGGTACGGGAAACGTTGAGTGCGATACAACGGAATGGTTGGGGTCCAATAGCTTAAATTGCTCCACTTCGTCCCTAAATATTTCACTTCCATCTGATGAAGATCTAAGTGGCTCTATTTCTGATATTGGGCCAATCGATGAACTTGACGACCTAAGTGATTGCAATTTTAACGACATGGATATATTTCAAGTGGATGCTTTAGAAATATAGCTGGGTATATTTTTAGAAAGCTGAAGCTTGAAGGAGATAAATGTCGTCAAAGTTCTTTCAAGTGGGTCGACCAAGTATCGAATGGTTCACTGACAAAACCGGATGAAAGTTTTGTAGGTGAAATAAAAAAACTGGAGCAAGTTTTTTACAAAATAAATGGGACGGAAATTGCAGACGAAGTAAAAGCCTTTTTTTCAAATGCCGGATTTACTTCAGAGTCCGAAACCTCAATAATAGGTTTAAAATTAAAAAATCCAAGCAAAGGAGAATGGACTGCAAAAATTGCTGAAATTCAACTTTTAAGTAAGTATATCAAATGTATGAATATATATATATATATATATATATATATATATATATATTAATTGCAATTAAATATATTACTATATTTATTTTTCAGATAGGGCGAGTAATAATGTTGCCCATCTATTAGCGGGCCGTCGCAAGCGAAGCATACACTCTAATCAGTGCGAAAATTTTCGGTATGTTAAAGTGTTTTCAAATGAATTTGTAGTGGTCGCCAATAGTGGAGAATAAAAACGTGTTATTACGATGACTTCAGATTATCAAGTCACTCCATTTTATTGAAATTTTTTATAAAGAAATTCTACACTATTTGCTTTACAGCTATACAAAAATTATCGATTAAATCGATTGCGAAATATATTATACTGTTGTATTGTAAATAACATCGGTGCAATAAAATGTACATTACAAGATAAATTTAACGGTATAGTAATTTTAAATACAAATTTCAAATACTAACTTGGGGAACTGCCACAAATTTTTAAATATAACTTATGTGTTTGTTTTTCATAGCAACAAAAAGATGCTATGAAGTCTCAAAATCATTTTGAAGGTATAATAATACGCTTCTGGGAGAAGCATACGCAAAATTGTCAAAGGTCATGTAAAGTGTTTTAAATTTTTAGATATAATATATGTCTTCTTTTTTTATAGCAACAAAAATGTGGTGAATAGCGGGGGCCGAGATGAAGATACGAATAACACATTAAAAAATGCGAAGATTCAAATCAAAGGTCATAAGGAATATTTTTATATATAATATTTTAAAAACTAAATGTATTTAAATTGCCTTTAAGAAAAAACCAAACTTTTTATGTTAAAATTAAGAAAACTTAACATTTATAATATTTTCATAAAGTATGTAGTTTTGAATTAAAAAAGCTTAAGAAGTTTTTAATATTTAATACATGAAACTTTGTAATAAATATGACATATTCTATAATATAATTCGACTAAAAAACTAAAGCGTAATTTTTATAATACATTATTTTATTAGTTAAGTGCATTTTTTTATTTATTAAAAAGTATATGTAAATGATACTGAACAATCGGGATTAATTAAAAGTTTATATTTTGTAATAAAAAATTGTCTTAATTTTCTTTTCAAAGGAGCCATATGGAAATATCTTTTTTAGTATTTTGGGGTGTCTTATCTTATCACCATAATCTGATGCCAAATCACTATCGTCGTCTTCCGCTTTATCATGTTCACTATCTTCGTCACCAACAGTACAAATTTCGGTTAAAACATTGGCGTTATCTCGTTTCGAGAGATAAGGAGTGTTTGCATCAAAGGTAACCGTGTTGAAGTTGTTAAACGTTTAGAAAACAATGTACTGAAAATATGTGTATACTCTTTCTGCGCTTCCGGAATAGTATTATCATAATATTCTAAGTGAAAATCAATTCAAATACTGGTCCGTTTCAAGACACATGTAATCTTCCGTACTGATTGCAATTTTACCTTTTCCTGGTGGATAAATCAGAATTTGACATATTTCGTTTGGTTGGGGTTGAGTTGTTGTCGCTGCTTTTGCTATTTGCTAGTGTTTTATTTGGCAGCAGATTCCTTAAGTGCAAATCCTGGGCATTATTCTCAGATATTTTGTCGAAAATCCCAAACAGAACGTATAACACTTTGAGCTTGTTCTGATAAAATGTTTATTGTTCTTAGGGAAAGTTTTGATTCTGTTCAATACACACCTTTTGCAATGCACAAACGACGATATATATTTATACGCATAATATATGATTTGTGTGGCTTCCACAGATTCCTACTGGAAAATTATAAAACTTTATATTTTCCAAACATTAGTTGTTTTAATATACATAAGTACCTTTTAATTCCTTTTAATTTGAAGCTGCCTTACTTTCATACAACACGAAAACAATTCACAAGAATTCAAGAAAATTACATTTATTTTTGACAGGAAGGTGTTTGATTTCTAGCAACAAAATACGTGTGGTTTTTGGTGTTGTTAATTATTGTAGTTATGGGGGTACCTGTTTAATCTGCCTTGTGTAATATCTTTATAAATCTATAGCAGTGGAGGGAATTTTTTTTAAATGATATACACGCGTGTATAGAAAGAATATTCTGTTTGCCCGAAGTTGACGCACGTATACTATAAGCTTATTCGTGCAGCTTATGATAATTACAGTTCGGATGTTGCTTTGTTATCATTTCGTTAAAGTAAATCAAACAAGTCGCTGATTGGCACTTGTTATTTACGCTTAAAGCAAAATGTTTAATGAAGAATGGGAAAATTAATTTTTTTATAGAGAACATGGATGGCGATGCATAATGCTTGATTTGTTATCGCATTATAAGTCGAAAAAGTTTGTTTTGTTTGTTTGTTGATTTGGATGAGTTAGCTAAACGATATGTTAGTAACAATTATCAAAATTATATTAAATCTTGATAATTTCCTTAATTATATGTTATGTTTTGTTGTAAAATATTATATATCTTTTTTCTTTTGTTGAGTAATTAGTTTATAATTAAATCAATATTATTTTCGTTATTAACATAAAATAAATTCATATCAAATAAAAATACTAAAAGCCATGATATGCCTCTTATTTTTGGCAACTGAAAAATTATTTGAGTGTACGTTTATCGACCTTAGCTAGTATTTTGCTGCTTTCCACACTAGCGCATATGAGAGACTATGTGTGCCCACCACTCATGAATCAAACAAATAAGATTACGCATTGCGCAGGTCCGTTAGTTTCATTGCTATGAATCAGATGTTTGCGTGACGTAGACAAAGATCTTTGTGTTTTGTTTTGAAAGCAATATAACATTTTGAAACAAATTTAAGAACAAATAGAAAAATATATAAATAAAAAATAAGTTAAAACAAGTAAAAGATAACACTTCGGCTGTGCTGAATCTTATATACCCTTCACCAACGTTCGTCTGCCTTCTAATTTGTGAAATACTTTCAGTTAGCAAAAAAAAATGCAGCTTCAGTTGCATTTTTTGATTACTTTTATAAATAAAAAATTTTAAAATTTCCCACGCCTGGGAACGAAATTTTAATTTTTCAAATATTTTTTTGCCAATGAAAACCTTTATACTGTGTAAAGTATGAAGGATAGAGCCAAGTTTTGAAAGCTTGTCAATAATCACGCCCAGATATTTCAGAAATGCGTTTGATTGTATATAACAGGTGTCACGCTCCATTTCACTTACAATCTCTTTTACTTTATCTCGCTTTGCTAGGGGTACGCTTCTGGGTGGCTGTTTAATCGGACTAGCTTCGCCTGTGTTAATTTCATGTTTAACCAATACAGTTCTACCCTGGCTGATAGACCTGATACCCATTTCCCTACTTGTTCCTCAAATTGTTCACGTTCTTTTGCAAACAAACCAGTAGGCTCTATCTTCTTCTTGAAGTTTATTATTGCGTCTGCTGGAGTACACTGGCCAACATCGGAATTTTCTTTGATGACTTTTTCATGGTCTGATAAGTTAAGCACTCTTATAGGGACTATTCTTCCTTTACTAGTTTTCACTAGAGCTTTCGCTGTTATAAGCTCTCTCTTTAGATCTGCTGGTTCTACAACCCACAACCGATTGTCCTCACTATCTCCCTTCATTCGCGCACATATGACTGTTTCAGACTGCGGCGGTAACATCTGACTGTCAATAGCAAATACTTTTGTTACTTGCGGTTTGCTGTCATATCCAATATCAAGGGGTATTTCCACATTACGCCAAATCATCAGCTGTTGCCCCATATATAGATTAATGCCATCGTTAATCATAAAATCGGCACCAATAAAAACCTCATCGACAATATCGGCAACGATAACCACATGTTGGCTATAGTCACCTTCACTTCAATCTTACCATAGACAGTGGCAGGCTCTCCAGTAGCTGTACGTAGCCGTATATTGCTTAACCGCTCGCATTTCCCCTTGACTATATCGGGCCTTATTATTGACTGCGATGCCCCTGTGTCTATGGTAGGTACATGCTTTTCCCCGTTGATGTGTTCGGACGCAGTAAGGTTGCAATTTTTTTGCTGCATCACTGATATGGAGATTGTGGGGCCCTCGTTTGTGAGAGCTAGCCCTTGCCCCTTAGTGCTAGCTCGTTTTAGTTTAACGGGGACTCTTGTGATGTTGTTTGGTTCACCCGTTTGTTGTTTATTAGTGGCGAAACAGATCTACCTCTCTTCCTTGATGCTTTGCAGCTGCGCTGAAAATGACCGATGTTTCCGCAGTTAAAGAACTTAGGCTTTTCTTTGGTAGCACTTTCTGCCAGCAGTTGCCGCATTGCCTCCTTAACGCTAGCAACTAGGTTGTTATCCTCCTCAGACAAAACCTCCTTATTCCGCATTTTAAATATTTGTGGCTTGAAAACCATCCTTGCAGTCTCTTGAGCCAGCGCAAATGAAACAGTTTCCGCGAAAGTAGATTTCTGCGTAGCGCACACCGCCGGTTTAACCTCAGAGTCGCGAATGCCGTTAACGAAAGCCTCAGTTTTAAAGTGGTCCAGAAACGGGTGACTCTCGCCTAGATATGTGAGCATCACTAAACACTCGATTTCGATGGCGAAATCTTGTAGAGATTCGTTAGGCCTCTGAACTCTACATCGCAACTCCATTCTGTATAAATCGCGCTCATGCTCACCACCATCCTTGCGCTGCAATGCTGCCGTTATTTCATTATAGTTGTTTCTGCTGCTTACTGGCACAGTCTCAAGTACCTCTGTGGCTGTACCCTTTAAGGATAAAATCAACTCTATGGCTTTTTCTTCAGCATCCCATCCATTTCTGCTAGCAACCGTCTCGAACTGGAATTTGAAGATGCCCAATGGTACGCTGCCGTCGAAGCATGGCGCTTTTATCCGCGCAGAAACCTTCGTAACTGCTCGTACTAGCCCGCCACTACACTCCAGGTTATGCACTTTGTCCTCTAGAGCATGCAATTTCTCTTCGAACTCTTTTGCATCCGCCAGCTCTGAGAATTTATTCTCAATAGAATCCACCCTCCTGTTAATGGCTTCAGAAACCTCTACCAGGGTCTCGTTCGTAGCTTTATTTGACTCCTGTATTTCGGCTACAAGCTTTTCCTGCATCTGCTGAGAGTTCTGGTTTTTTTCAGTTATTTCGGCTGTAAGCTTGTCACTGCTGATTTTTTATGCAGTTTGTGCATCACTGATTCCTTTTATTTGGATCATCATAGCTGCGAACATTGAATTTATGTCCATGCTGCTGGTCGTGGCAGGAGGGCATACCTGCACATCGTCTTTGTCCTCAAACTCGTATGTCCCGATGTTCATGCCGCGATCCTTAAACTCATCTATCAGCCTCTTCTGCAGTTCAGCCTTGTTACCTGCAGTTGGCAATTCCAGCTTACAGAGCTCCTTTTTCAGCTGTTCAACTTTTAGCTCATCAAATTTCGTTATTATTAATTTAATTTTTTTTCCCGTTTTTAATGTCCTTTTTCTGTCTTGAACTGCAATGTTCTTTTAATTATTTTGCAATCCCACTTCTGACACCAATTGTTACGTTATTAGACCTTTTCGAAAAACGGTTTTTTTACTTATCCTTCAAGGATTCGTTTAATTGCATCAAATTAGATCGTTTAATTGCATCAAACATAGACAAATTAATTTTAGAAATATAATGCGGCAACACTTTATTTATTACTTTATGAACACGAGTATTTGTACTACTAAACACACTCTCCCTGCTGAGCTCTGGCAGCGTCTTTATATAGCAAAGTGACGTCGTCTGGTAACTTGGCGAAGCTTCTGGGCATGGTTGTTGTTGGTTGTACTTTACTTAACAGGTGGCTATATACGTGTGTTTGTATACATGACAACGCTGACTTGTGTGTTTTGTTTATGGTAACTATGTGTGGTTGTATGTATGAGTGTTCTGTGTGTTGTGTAGTTTTGTTTCTTCTTCTGCTATGTGTATATGGCTGTGTATACTTGTGAACATGTTTAGCTTTATTAGCAGCGAATACTTGCGTACAAGATCATTAAGAATAACATCTCTTAGCATTTATGTTGCTAGGTTTTTCGTTGTTGCTGTTTAGACTTATTATTGGCACAGCCTCGAATGATCTTGTATATTCCGGAATATTCCATTTCTGTTAATTTGAATATTATCTATATAGTGTTGACCAGGGTTGTAACATTTTGACAACTAGAGATTAATTGGCAGTGCTGCCAAGTACATATAGCCACATTGTCGTTTTATTTGAATCTATTTCTAAACTTAGTAACAATATATACATATCTGACCCATACAGATTAAATTTACTTTCGTCTGTCTACAGAACTTTCATAAAGACAACTGGAATGTATTTAAAAAAAGAAAACAGGATGGGTCAGATGGAAGGAGATTTGTTTGACGAAAACCAAACACTGAGTTTGAGTTAAAAAATACTAAAGCTACAGTTAAACAACAAGAGGGAGGTTCTGTCATGGTTTGGCGCTATATGTCAAGTGCTGGAGTAGGTAATTTAGAATTTATTTATGGAAAAATGGGCGGACTTATTTACCTAAACATTTTAAAGAATCATGTCAAACAAAGCGCAGAAAAATTGGGCATACAAGCCAATTTTTCTTTCTATCGAGATAATGATCCAAAGCATACCGCCGAAGTTTGCACGTTATGGCTCATTCATCAATGCCCTAAAATTTTTAAACCACCCTCAAATCGGCGGACCTGAATGTCATTGAATATATGTGGGATGAATTAGCGCGAAGGGTTTACAAAAACCCGTTTAACAATATTAGTCAATTAAAAATAGCTTTAAAAACAAAGTGGGACAAAATACCTCGAAAAGTGGGTGCAAATTTAGTTAAACCTATTCAAAAAAGGCATCAAAAAGTTATTGAATCTGAAGGCAATGCTTCAAAATACTGTAAAGTTATTCCTTATAAATTTATATATTTATCATTTTTCCTTTTTATTTAAGTTATTAAAAAATTACTAATTTGTCCGATTTTTCGTTTGAGTTGAAAAAACTAAATTATTTTATTTAATCACTTATATTTCAAGCAAAAATTAAAATTTTTAGATTTTTTCTTATCAATAACTTCGAAATTAATCTTTTTAATAGAAATATATATTATATTAAAAAAGGAAATCTAATTTTTGTTGTAATGCATCTGAATATAAATGTTTTAGGCATGTCCGATTTTCCGTTTGAGTCACTGTATATATACAGCGTTTTTCAACAAAGACGCTACAAAAGTAGAAGGACAAGGACAGCAAACGATGCCATATTTCTTTCCGCTCTTTTGACATTTCTCTTTATTAAGGTTTGCGATTTTGTTATGGAAAGATATACGAGCCAACAACGAGTCGAAATTATTAAAATTTAATATCGAAATTCGGAGTCAGTGGCCTCAATGTTAAGAGCGCTACGTCCAATTTATGGTCGTCGTAATCGTCCTAGCAGATCAAGTGTAAAAATTTTAATCCACAGGCACAGTGAAAAATGTTCCCGTTCGAGTGAGACAAAGAAGTGACCGTAGTGTCGAAAATATTGCTGCCGATAAGGCTTCAGTTGAAGAAAGCCCAAATGTGTCTCAGACGTCGTTCTCAAGCGTTGGGCATCTCTATGGCGTCGTTTTTGGCGAATTTTGGGAAAAGATCTTGGCATACATCCTTACAAGATCAAATTGACGCAAGAACTGAAGCCGCTTAACCACCAGTAGCGTCGTATGTTTGTGAATTGGGCTGAGCAACAACTTGAAAATGATTCGGATTTTCATAGAAACATCATCTTCAGCGATGAGGCCCGTAGCTGGCTGAATGGCTCCGTCAATAAACAAAATGCGCGTTATTGGTCAGACAGCAATGCACATGTAGTCCATGAGTCATCATTTCAACCCTAAAAAATTACGGTTTGATGTGGTTTATGGGCCGGCGGCGTCATTGGGCCGTACTTCTTCCGTGATGATCAAGAACGGCACGTTACTGTGAATGGGAATCGCTACCGTTCAATGATAACCGTATATTTTTGGCCCCTATTGGATGATATGGACTTGCCGGACATGTGGTTCCAACAGGACGGCGCCACAAGCCCCACAGCGAATGTCCCAATCAATTTATTGGAAACCAAGTTTGGAGGACGTGTTCGGTCGTGCGATTTGACGCCGTTAGACTATTTGCTGTAGGGCTACGTCAAGTCTATGGTCTATGCCAACAAGCCAGCGATGATTGATGAACTTTTTTACGAATATCGAACGTGAAACTGCAGCAGTATCGACCGATTTATACTTGAAAACCGTCGAAAATTGGGTTCAGCGTCTGGACTTCTGCAAGCGTGCCCGTGGTGGCCATGCAAAAGAAATCGAGTTTCATATATAATGGCATCAAACGTACTTTCATAAAAATAAGAAATTTAATTAACATCCAAAACCGTATATATATATATATATATATATATATATATATATATATATATTGTTACCTTGGGATACGATTAAAGGGATGAACACGGTTTGATTCTTAAAGTGGTTTTTTTTATTTATTTAATGTATATATTTGTTTGGCAGCCAACTGCTTGTTTATCTAGCGCAAAAAACACAAGTGAGGATCTTCACCGCGCTCAATCGCCGTCAGCACAATTTTGCCGCCGCAAGTCCACCCGGCCAGTGACGAATCTCTGATCTCACCGAGGCAGTTCGCCATGGTGATGCCAGTTGCATGGTGGCTCGAGCTGTGAGCTCCACGGGGCACTAGTTTATACTGACACTAACATACCGCCGGCCTTGCGACATACGCGCAACATGATTAACGACGATAAAGACCACTGTTTGGTTAAATCAGTTTTAATAGTAGAAACAAGAATTTGAATAAATTTTAATTCATTAATATATTAAAGATGTATGTATAAAAAGAGACACGCCTTTAGCTACGGCGCCATTGCCGGTTCGCAAAGTCAGCCGGAAGGACCTCCTCCGGAACCACATTTTTCTGGGGGCTACTTGGAAATACGCGATTCGACAACACGTGTACGACCTCCACCGCACGCCGCACATCCGTTTTGTGGTGGATGCGAATGGTTGTCCGCCCATTTCTGACTTGGCACCCTAGCCGCTAGGCCTCCTCCGCCGTCATGCTCGACCGAGCCCTGTTCGGATCAATTATCGCTCGGGAGCGGCACCCTTCACGACCGGGACGGACCACCACACGAATTACGGCCGTCATCGCCACCCAGAGATGATTTGGCGGGATGGGGTGTAGCCAGCTGTGGTGGTTGCGTCGGCATTGGCGACAACGAGCGACGCTGTTGCAGGCTTCGGTCGAATGCGACCGGGCCAGAGAGTTGTAGCATAACCGCTTCTCGGCCACCACACGGAGCTTCCCTTCCACGCTCAACAGCATGAGGCGCGTGCATGCCCGTATGGCGGGCAATCGGTTGCATAAGGGACACGGGTATACGGTGTTGAATGGAATACGGCCAGCCATGATTATCTACAGAAATAGGAGGGGAATTCAATGAGAAACTGAGACACGATAAGACAAACATAACAAGCGTGGATTTAATTGTGGCAAGGTGGTTAACAGACTAATTTGTGTATCGGGCGAGTAATTATACCATCGTACGTTTTTAAGTCAGCTACTCGCACTTTATGGTCATGGCCATGATTAAGTTTGGTTATGTGCGCTAAGTATCATTCGATAGAACACGTGGGCTCATTTTTCAGAGCCACTAAATCGTTGACCTTCCAATCTATCTGTGGCACTTTCCATTTGTTCCGCTTGGGTAATTCGGTTCGAAACTCTTCTTTCCAGCGCCTACAGATTTCTTGCTGAAGAGCCTTTACTTTACGCCAGCTGTTAATAATGGTTAAAGAAGAGCCCAATTCTTCAGGTTCAGCTGGAGAAAGCAGAGACAAGCCTATCAAAAAGTGACCGGGAGTAAGGGCTAACAATTCATCTGCACTAGCAGGCAACGGACGAAGTGGTCGGGAATTGAGACAGGCTTTGATTCGTACTAAAACGGTGGGAAATTCCTCATAAGTAAGCTTGACTTGACCTGCTGACTTTTTTAACACTGTTCTTAAGCTCTTAACGCCTGCTTCCCATAGCCCACCCATATGAGGTGCTGCGATCGGAATGAATCGCCATTCTAAATTTTGATGCCCGTATTTGTCAACAGCTGAGTCACGAAGTTCTTTCACGACTTTAGTGAGGTTGGTCCTTATCTCCCGTGCCGCACCAACAAAGTTTCGACCGTTGTCAGAGAATATACAGTTGGGACAGCCCCGGTGAGCCACGAAGCGCGCTAACGCGGCAAGAAAAGCTAACAGCTTCAATGTGTATCACCTTGGTCAAGAAGCAAACTAAGAGACAAACATATCCCTTTGTAATATGGCAGTATCGACCCGTAAAACTTTTGATTTCAAAGGGGCCGGCGAAATCAACTCCCGTATTAGTGAAAGGGCGACTTAAGGAAGTTCTTTCTGCGGGTAAAGCGCCCATTGTCTGCCTTTGGAATTGCTGGCGATGTAGAGCACATATTTTGCAGTTATGGACCACTGTCTTAGCAAGATTTTTCGCTTTCAAAATCCAGCACTCATGTCGAACTACCGACAGCATGAGCCGAGGGCCACCGTGCTTGTGCACAAACTCTACATAGAGACGAGCCAGTCTGCTACTATATGCCAAGAGGACAGGGTGCCTGTCGTTGTAAGACAAACATACCTAAGACGACTGTTGGATCTTATGACGTCATATTTGTCCAGAAATGGTGTAAGCGTTAGCAGAGGGCTACGTGGGTCGATTGGTTTTTTCTACTTTAAGCTATTGAACTCCCTTTAAAAGTGCAACTGCTGCGACAGGGAAAACAGTCGATTTCATACGAAACGTAATTCGTGAGCCTGAATTCGCAAAGTATATGATCATGGGACACACGCCTGATTTGACTTGAGAGAGTGACAAACAGAAACATATATGCTATAACATGCAGCGCTCGGGGTAGACTTGAAAACCGGTCTAAAATATCCTCTTTCTCATTCGATATAGCAACAAAAACTTTGACACCTTTTATTTCTTTCGTTGTTTCGAGCTGAGAAGGGCCTTCGAGCCACTGCGATTTATCTAAACATAGCCAAGCAGGACCGCGCCACCAAAGCTCGTTTAATACTAACTCTGTACGAGTCAGCCCCCTTGTTGCTAGATCGGCAGGATTGTCACCTGAAGAGACATGAAATCAAGTTTTGCTGCCGATTTTCTCTAATAGGGTAGCAACCCTGTTTGCTACGAATGTTTTCCAACTGCAAACTATTGTTGAGTCAGACCACAGGTGAAGTGTATGTGTGTTTAGTACTAAGTCTGGTATTACACTGTCGAATATTTCACCCACCGCGGCAGTTTTATATTTCCGATGCTTTTATAATTAGTTATAAAGGCTTGCCATCTTAGCTGCGCTGCTGGCTTTATAGGCTCATCCCATTCTATCTTATCCAGTCACATTTGCTGAATTAAAATTTTTGCAGCCACTATTACCGGGGCCAGCCAACCCAGCAGCAGGATTGAACAACCGCGCCATAACAGACAGCACCTCTCTTTTAGTGTACGAATGCTTTATTTAAAATTTTTCTGCCATAAGCGTTTGTGATGTAGCTTTATCATCGAGCGACAGAAACGAGGTACTGAGTAAATGTTCTTGGGGCAGACTTTGTAAGATCTGTTGTGAGTTGGAGGTCCATTTTCTTAACTCAAATCTACCCATTTCCAATATACCAATTAATGGTTCACGTGCCACCAAAGCGTCAGGAATCGAGTGTGATCTCACTAGGGCATCGTCGCCATACATGCATTTACGTAAAATTTTTCTTCATCTTTGGCTAATTGAAGTATAGTTCTAAGAGCCAAGTATGGAGTACAGTTTACCACAAAAGTTACCGTATTTAGGTGGCTTGTAAAACTGGGCCAGTGTACAATAACTCGTTTAAGATTTTGCTACTAGGAGTCGTACTGGAGGCATTGAAAACGACTCTTAATTTTGTTGTTGTGCTTTCTGGCGTAAATACTTCCTGATGTGGCAAGTAATAGCTTGGACCACAGGAATTCTCTGATTTTTCCATATGCCCTAGAGCTAAATATTCTGTGAATACCGCATCATATTGCGCTTTGCGCTCAGCTTCGCGTGATAATGATTTTTCGTATCTTAAGAATTGACTTACTGCAATGTGTCTATTGGGACTGAATGACGTAATATTACTTTTGAAGAGTAGACTAACCGTATATCTCCCTTCCGCGTCTCCTGTGGTAGTAGAACGATATATCTCTTCACAAATTTTATCTTCCTCTGATAAAAATTGTCTACGAGACACTTCTTCTAACTCCCAGAATTTCGCCAACTGATCGTGAATAGAAATTTTTGTTAAATATGACCTTGTCACAGTACGTGGGGAGACACTGTTGGTCGGGCCAGTTACTATCCAACCAAAAATTGTCTCTTGAGCCACAAGAGACTCGAAGACACCATGTTGAACTCCACCGCGAAGAATAAGGGGGTACATATCTCCTCCTAGTAAGAGATCTACCTCACCACTTTCAAAGAAATTTAGATCCGCATAATTTAGCTTTGGCAATACCATGCCACCCAAAGGCTGAAATGAGTGCGTAGGCACCCTGCCAGTAACGCGAGGAACTACTAATGATTGTACCTTTAGGGAAATATTGTGGCAGAATCTTGATTCTATTATAAAAGCCGCCATTTTGGTTGATTTGCTGATCACATCACCGCCTAAACCTGTCACTTCTGCTGAAATCGCAGTTGTGGGCAACTTCAGCAATTTCTGAATTTTTTTCAGATATAAAACTCTCATTTGAATAAGGATCAATTAGAGCTTGTACTTTATAACGTGAGCCAAGATGTATAATATTTATCCATGCAGTAGCCAAAACGGACTTTTTTTGCGACTGACGCATGATGCGATTGAACCACTTCAACAGGGGCAACGTAATTAGTGGACTGTATTTTATTTTCTCTATTGGTATTTTCGTTGCTTCTGAATTGGTTTTTATTTTTAGTCACAAAATCTTTATGTATTAGCTTATGATGTTTTCTTTTACATTGGGTGCATGAATTTGGACTACTACATTCACTATACAAGTGCCCCGTTGTTAGACAATTGAAACAAAAATGAAACTTTTTCAAAGTTGAAACACGAGTTTTGAAGTCCATATTTAAAAATTTTTGGCACGAGAGTATTTTATGACTTGCATAGGCTGCATTGCGTTGGTGTGAATTTTGTGTGGTGCGACTTAAATTTTTTGTGTTAGTATATGGCACATTACTGTTACACTGAGCAGCAGTTTGGGAACCATTGGCAGATTTATTTGTAGCTACTATGTCTGCAACGCTTTCCAATGCATGGTATGTATCAGTAAGGAATGCGTTTAACTCTTCCCATTTGAGAACCTCTGTTTTATTTTTCACTGATTGTTCCCACAGATGCAATGTGTTTTCTGATAGACGTGATGAACATTGAAATACGAAAATTGGATCCCATGACTGCATATCTACCGCATAAAGTTTTAAAATCGACATAACATTATTTATTTCTCGTTGCAAGTTTTTAATTTCTGAAGCTGCGTCATGTAGACAAGGGGCTAAATTAAATAGAGACTTTAGTTGAGTATTAATCAACACGCGTTTATTCTCGTATTGATTTTTCAAATTACTCCAGGCTACGTCAAAATTCTCATTGGTTAGAGCTACGTTTCTATTAATGTCACGTACTTCCCCATCTGTTTTTCTAAATAGGTAGAATAATTTTTCTACTGGGCTAAGTCTACTGTTGTTTATATAAATTGCCGTAAACATGTCTCTAAATGTAGGCCACGATATGTAGTCCATATGAAATACGCCTATATCACAAGAAGGTACAGCTATCGAGCTACATAGATAGGGACTCTCTGCCTCATGTTTTCGTAGCTGATTTTTTGTTACCGTTTGTCTGGCTTTAGAAATACTGTTCAAGCACCGCACAATACTGTTTGCACCAAATAGCCATTTACAGTTTTCCCATGCCTCATTTATTTCTTCTTTTTTGAAAGCTAATCCTTCTTCTTCATACATGGCCAACGCATCTTCCATTAGACTGGATCTCAGGGCCACCAGCTTATCTGCCGCATGTATGTATTTCTCCACCAGAGACATATTGATTTTATTTGTATATGTGGCGTGTTCGCAAATATCCACAAATTAACAAAAAACCCCGGCTTGTTTCAGAAACGAAAATTAACTTTAATCTTAAATGAAAGGCAATGGCGCGTGATATTGAAAATGAAAAAATAAATTTTTCGTTTTTTAAGTTGGAACCACTGCTAACTTCTCTACTCCAGAACCACGTGATGTACAAAAATTCTTCTAAGTTGAAGCTCAAATGAATGTCGATACTTTATGTATACGGCTCTTTATATATGTATATAAGGCAATAACAAAAACTGCTGCGTAACGGGACGTAAATTCTTCTCGAGCTTAAGTACAAATGTATGTTGGCGCTTTATATGTTTTAGACGATAAAACCAGTATACTGTTTAACGGAACGTAATTTTAACTATGTCTGATTTAACTATGTACATGTCTGACTAGACTCCTGCCAGTCGTGTAACCTCACTTTCGCACGGCCGCAAAGTTTGAGACACAGTGCACCACCAAATATTAAATGCCATAATATAATTAAATCCACGTACCTGTTTGCTATTTTCCCGGTTGAAGGACCAAATGTTACCTTGGGATGCGATTAAAGGGATGAACACTGTCTGATTCCTAAAGTGGTTTTTTATTTATTTAATGTATATATTTGTTTGGCAGCCAACTGCTTGCTTATCTAGCGCAAAAAACACACGTGAGGATCTTCACTGCGCTCAATCGCCGTCAGCACAATTCTGCCGCCGCAAGTCCTCCCGGCGGCCAGTGACGAATCTCTGATCTGACCGAGGCAGTTCGCCATAGTGATGCCAGTTGCATGGTGGCTCGAGCAGTGAGCTCCACGGAGCACTAGTTTATACTGACACTAACATATATAATATATATGTCATATGTATATATATATATATATATATATATATATATTTATATATATATATATATGTATATATATATATATATATATATATATATATATATATATATATATATGTAAATGTGTATATATAAATACATATATATATATATATATATATATATATATTTATATACATATGTATATATAAATATATATATATATATATATATATATATGTGTATATATATGTATGTATATATATATGGTGGGTAGGAGGGGTTTGGGGTAGGGTGGGCGATTATCGTTTAGGGATGGGTTCAGGAACTGGACACATCAGTGAATAGGATTTCAGCACACCCGGGATGTTGGTCGTCCGCATTACCCCGGAGTTAAGTGATTCCCGTCCCGTGGTACCCGAAAATAACTAACTATGGAAAAAACCTCAAAGAAATAAAAGTTACGGCGCAAAGCTATTGGTTGTGAGCAAACACGGCCCAAGTCGTCGTTAGCAACCGACTGTAAGGAAACAACTTCGGCAGTGGGCAACTTGTCCTCCGCTGTTGCTAAAGCTACAAGAGCCCAGGAGAGGTAGAATCGGTACCAAAGGTGATGACTAATCATCACCAGCCACAAAAGACGGGCGAGGTCTCCGATTCTTCCCATCCATAGAACATAAAGGAATCCTCCGAAGTAGATAAGATGGTCGAGGAAGTAATTTCTAGCATAACCAAACTCACCACGAAAAAGAGGAATCTTTCAGGCACACAAAGGGGGAAGCGCAAAATTGAAACGGAGGAATCAGCAGGATGCTTCAAAGGAAGGTGAAGCCTCTATACCTATCTCCACCGAGAAGGGCAAGAGAATTCGCTCGCTGGAGGAGAAGAACCCTGCTGGCCACCGCAAGAAATTTAAATTAAAAAGCTCCCCGCAGGGAGGGAGTGTAGCGGACGGCGGGTCCAAACTTTGTAAAGAGAACTCTTCGGAGGGCTAAAAGGGTGTAAGGACCACTCCGTGCGCTAATACATCCAAACAAGTGAATGCGTCAGGTAAATCTTTAGTGGTTGGAGGAGATCCTAAAGCTTCTATACCACTGTAGAGAAAACCGGACGAAAGGAGGGCTAAGGAGCAGCCAACGTATGCCAAAGTGGCGCGCAGGAAACTGGCAGAAGAACTGAGCTATGCCGTCAATGATTCAAGCAACCCATCAGGCAAAATTCCAGTGCACTACCACAAGGAGTTGGAAAGTGCCATAAATGAATGTATTGTGGAGTACATATTGTCAGCTGATGAGGATGCTCCACAAATTCACATTGAAAGTAGCATGTTTGTTCGGGACGTAATGTGTCTGCAACTGGAGTCTGACTCCTGTGTGGAGATACTACGAAACCGAATAAACAGCATTAATCACCATGGGAAGGTGGAAGACTCTCGCTTGTGAAGTAGACGAAAATCCCAGCCCTAACAAAGGCATCCTTTATATATAAAAGGATAGAGTGGAAGTGAAAAAACAGAGGCCATAAGAAATATCATTAGCAAGCAAAACAAAGGCCTCGATGCGATTAAGTGGGAAATCTTTCACCGTAAGGAGGTATCTGGTGGGTCTGGACAAAGTGCATATGGCTTACCTCGAAGAACGAAAAGCGAAGACCTTCTTTGCCACCTCGGCCATATATTTCAAAGTCGGGAAGACTTCCATTGTCTGGTTAGTGGGGCCGACTGAAAATGCCAAAAGAGATAAGGCAGACCCTCAAGAATCAGAAATCAGTGTATCTCAAGAGGCCCCTCACAAGCCGTTGAATAAAGATGCTGCTGCAGCAGATAAACCTCCATTGGAGTAGTACGACGACTCAAGCCCGGATGGCGCAAATAACTAAAGGTAAGATACACGTTATGTTCATAGAGGAACCATGGACAATTAAGAACAAGGTTTCTGGCTTGAACGACTGTAATTATCAACTTTTTAATGCAAAGACCTGGGCTAGGCCCAGGGCGTGCACACTATGTCATAAGGGACTAAACTTTCTTTTTTCCTCAGAATTATCAACATCAGACAACACAACTTTAGTATATGGCAGTCGAAACATGCTGATGGCTTCAGTGTATCTACCCTCGGACACCCCTACACTTCCACCAACTTCGGAATTGAAGCGCATCATATCTTACGCCAGGAGTAAAGGTAAGAATATCTTAACAGGCTGTGATGCCAACTTGCATCATCTCTTTTGGGGTAGCACTAATTGCAACAATAGAGGTGATGCGTTATTTGAATATTTAATGGCAAATAACCTCTTCATAGTACATACTGGGAATGAACCAATCTTCATTAACAGAAGGAGGGAAGGGGTTATTGACATCACTATATGTTCAGAAAACTTAATTGATGAAATAAGCGATTGGCACGTGTCGGAATTTCATTCCTTCTCGGATCATCGCTATATTTTCACGACCTTAGACCATCCTGATCCTAACCTCATAACATTTAGGAATAGGGCCAAGACGGACTGGTCAAGATTTAGGTCTAGTTTACAGAACAAACTCGAGGACTATCCACCACTAATAGACGCGCATAGATTCAGAGATAAATTGACTGAGTACTAATATTAGGGAATCATTTGAGAATAGTTGTCTACTCAAAAATACGGGAAACCCAAAGGAAAAACCTTGGATGACGGGTCAACTTATAAATCTCAGGAGAGAAACCAGAAGGCTCTTTAATAGGGGCCGTAGGAAAGGACTCGATATATACTGGAAAGAATATAAAAGTAAACTTAACGTTTACAATAAGAAAATAAGGGACGCCAAGCTCGAATCCTGGAAGCTTTTCGGCAAACAGGTAGACAGTTTTAGTGAAGCTTTCAAAATAAAGAAACTTCTGTCAAAAACCCATACTCAACCTGAGACACTTGTAGACTCGGAAGGCCGAGACGATGGAGGAGTTACTAGGATTTCTTATGGAGGCACACTTCCGTACAGGGCAGGAGATCCACCCGGAAATGGTACACCCCCGGGATATATAGACAATCCAAGGATAATGATAGATACTCAAATGGTATTTAGAGCAGTGAAGAGCTTTTCGCCCTATAAAGCAGCAGGGCCTGATGGCATTTTCCCACCTCTTCTTCAGAAAAGTATGGACATACTAGGAGATAGGTTGACTAATATATTCACAATCTGTTTTACTAATGCATATACTCCCCTGACAAGGAGGGAGGCTAAAGTCGTCTTCATTCCAAAACCAGCCAGGGAAAGCTATGCAGATCCGAAGGCTTACAGCCGATTAGCCTAACTTCTTTCTTACTGAAAACGTTGGAACGAATTGTGGACACAATGTTGAAGCAAAGAATACTGCACAGTACACTGAAATTTAAACAACACACTTACATTAGCGGCAGGTCTGTCGAGACAGCCCTACAGGAAGTTGTGTACCATATTGAGAGAACCTTCGAATTGGGTATGTACACCGTGGCTGTATTTATCGATATAGAGGGGGCTTTCAACAATATATCGATCTCGAGCGTTATTGACTCGCTAGATAACTTTGACTTGGACCAAAGATTGACTGCATAGATCAGTCATATTCTTGGGAACAGGAAGATAAGTTGCGAACAAGAATAGGAGGGAACGTATGTTGCGGAACGCTACAAGGGGGAATACTATCTCCCTTACTTAGGTGGTGACCATAAATACCCTACTGAAAACATTATCCCAGGAAGGATTTGCTTCCGTCTGCTATGCAGACGATGTAGCGATATTAATAAAGGGAAGCAATCCTAGGGTTCTTTGGGAAAAGGCAATAGAGGCCCTAAATTTAACTTATAACTGGGCTACAGAAAGGGGTCTCAATGTCAACCCAGAGAAGACAGAAATTTATATGTTTACAAGAAAACGGAAAATTATTGCTAGAGACCTGTTCATCAATTAAAATTAAAAAAAAAATTATTTAGAAAATTTTTGTGGTGCTTATGAAGCAAAATGTTGGAAAAATTATTTGTTTTTCATGCTTTTTGAAAATATTTTCCACAAAACTAAGTCTTTTTTGCTTTCTGTTTGGTCTGTAATGTGCTTCTCAGTTTCTTCAATAAATTTCATTTGAAAAGAAACCAATCAAAATACAAAACTTGCGTTTTCCTGCTTAATATTAATTTACTTCTCACTTTTTATGTACCAATTTTGTTAATTGTTGGTTTTGAAGAAACATTGAAAAAGAAATTATAAAAATATGGAAAAAAAGTTTTAAGTAAAAAATTAAATTAATGATTTCGGCAGTTAGCAGGCGGCTGTGGATCAACATCACTGCTCTCTCTAATATCTTGGTCATCGTCATCATCATCGGGAAAGTATATAGTTTCGTCCTACAGATATTCTGGAACTTCATCTTTGTCTTCCCCTTCTTTCTCTTTTTCCTCTTCTATAAAGATGTTTTTATACCACCATTAAATTTCAGCGAGTATTGCATGTGGAGATTTCTTTCCTCTGTACCTGAAACGAAAATAGTTTTGAATCGTTAACATGTTTAAGTTGTTGCACTATGACAAAGATATTAGAAAAATTTTGGAATTCAAAATGTTCACATTATATATAGTTACCTTATTTCAAATGGTAGCGCAGTTTAGTGATAACTTTCGCCTTACTCATCAGATTCAGTTGGCAACCGTTGAGCGAGTTGATCAAGATGCTGATGCAAGAGATGCATTTTGTACGACATATTAACCCCAATATCATCGAAAGCTGCTAACATGTTTACAATAGATTGCCTGTAGTTGTCTTTGCGTTTTTTACCCAAAAGCCCTTTAATGACTGCTTTCAATGCGAGCCATGCATTTAATTCTCGGTCTGCCAGAACTTGGTCAAAATCTTGCCGACTCATTAGTTTCCGTATGTCGGGACCATTAACAACCCCTTCCTGAATTTTAGCGTTACCTAGTCTTGGGAAAACGTCTTTTAAGCGGTTTCGAAAATGTTTTAGCAATGCCAAGTTTAATGTGGAAATTTTCATTTCAGGGGCAAGACTTGCGTCTAAACTATTGTCTTTAGGCCATTTCCGCCAATGCGACTATTCCAGTTATGCTGTTTGTAATGGTTTCTTCCTTTAATACATTCTCCCTATCGTGAATCCCAATTGCGCAAAAAGCATGGATATTTTGGACGCCCAGATTCTATTAAGCCTATAATCAATGAAACTATTTTGAGGTCGCAGCAAATGCGCCACTGGTGTTCGTTATATTTGACAACTTCTAGAATGTGTTTCGAATTATCGAAATTTTCACTAGTGTCAGTGCTATATGTAATCGAAACAGAAGGCAAAAGCACATCTTTTAAGCTGATTAGTGAACCATCGATGAATAAACGCCAATCATCGTTATTATGGGTTTACCCTATCGCCTCCATTAACTTTTCAATATCGTTGCAATAAGCGAAATTTTTTCGGTCATTCACATTAAGGAACTTTTCTACCTCTTTTTGGCGTTTTCGATATGCTATTACTTTGGTGTCTTTCGCCAGCAAATTATTTCCTTTCAAAAATGAATCCAGTAGTTCTGATTTTTTCTGAGTTAAACACAAATTTGCAACAATTCCATCCAAATGGTTTTGTGTCACTAGGCTTGGGTGCCTTCGCCAGGGTCGTATTCCGAGAAGAAATCCGTGGATGTAACAGCGGCGGTTGTAGTACTGATATCTGTTTGAAGATCAATACTTCGGTATGTTGGTACTGGAACGAGTTCTTAGTGCGATAATGGTAATTGGACACTTGGCACTGCTACACAAGTTTTATTCTTTGCTTTCCTTCTATTCAAAGTTATATGGTAGTTGATATATCCATAGCAATTTTCTTCTTGATGCGAGATGTTGTCTAACCACATCATTGGTATACCAAAAGGCATAGCCTTATTCTTTCCACTTTTCCATTGCAAAAGAGTTGAATAACAATTAATGCATTATTTTTTAGGGGCATAGTTTACGTCACAGATAAACTCTTGCGAGAAATATTGTACATAGGCTTCCAAATCAAATCACTCACATTGCCACATTTTTCATCGCTTGCTATGAAAATTCTACAAACATTACAAAAATGGTCCATTTCACATTTGGTGCCGACATTTTTAAAACAATATATATTATACAATGTTTTTTTTTGTTATTTTTGTGAAACCAATGCACTTGCGAATTTTATCACGACCGCGCGGAAACTAAAAGACATTAGCTTCGGCTGAGTTCCGAGTACTAACTGAATCTTTATTTTTTAACTAAGTTCGCTAGTACAAAATAAAAAAACCGCTGCCTGTGCGGTGATTGAAAACAAGAAAGTTGTCTGAAGAAGAGGAAGACAAGGAAGAAGAAGAAAGGAAAGACAAAGAAGAAACTGAGAAGCATATTATAAATCAAACAGAAAGCAAAAAAGACTTGGTTTTATGGAAAATATTTTCAAAACGCATGAAAAACAAATAATTTGTCAAACGTTTTTCTTCATAAGCACCACAACAATTTTCTAAACAAATTTTTTTTTAAATTTTAATTGTTGCACAGGTTTCTAGAAATCATTTTTTTTTTACAGATTTAAAAAATATCAATTAGTCGACGAATTAAAGCCGAAAAATCATATAAGCAATATGCTGAAAATCGGCATTTGACAGCAAAGTTCGAAGGTCGATTAAAAAAAAATTATAGCTACCATAAACAAATGGTGCGATACGGATCTTCTAATTTAGCCTCTATTTTCGCCCCTAACTTTAAGAATCGACCTAACTTTTGCTAACCTTAATTTGTTCCACAGTGTTGTTCAAAAATTGGATCAGGAGAAGTGGTAATGGTTATGCTTTTTTTGTAAGGCTTGTAACTCTGAAATAAATGCAATGGGTGGTATATCAGATTTTAAGACCAAAACACCAAGCAGGAGCTAAAGCTATACAAGTTTAATTGGGATTTAACTTATATTATTGTTATTTTTAGACCGTCAATAAACAAATTTAATGAAATTGATTACATACATATATATATATATATATATATATATATATATGTATATGTGGCGCCCTGTTAAAATAGGTTAATTATCAAATACCTACAGTAACCGGTAGAGACACCGTAATGGCACGCATATGCTTGCTTGCATCTTTAGTTATCCGCCATTACAATTTTAACTTTCGTCTGGATGATTCGATAAAATGAAAGATTAACAAGTTTCGTGTAAATATTTGATTTCTATTTAGTTTAAGTTTAAGTTTGATTTAATACAGTTAAGTAGTGGAATATGGGAAACCAACACCGATCTTCTTTATAAAATCTCATAAGTCCATATTGGTGACCCCGCAAACTGAACAATGGCAACCAATGACAAAAAATTATCAACGACATCAACTGTTCCAATTGACGACGACGATCAAGACTCTCCACGTCAAAGACCCAACAATACGACTTGTTAATCGATTTACGGCGCAATAAACTAATAGACAACGTCACCGGACACGATTTATAGCTAAAATTGCCATCGACAACAGAGGTTGCAGCAATCGAAACATTCAGCTCAGTCAATCCGTTCGCAAATCTTTTGCACGAATTTAACGACATCACGGTACTTGCGCCTTATGGCGTGACTTTACGATCAATTTACAAGGTAAGAAGTACTTTTCAAAATTAGACCTACAGAAAGCATTCCACCAAATTCCAATAAACCCTGACGACGTACCAAAAACGGCAATAAGTACCCCCTTCGGCTTATTTGAGTTCAATTATATGACATTCGGTCTACGAAACGCTGCGCAGACTTTTCAACGAATTATAAACGAAGTCTTCAGAGGTCTCGATTTTGTATTCCCGTATATTGATGACATTTTTGTTGCTTCCGCCACCTTAGACCAACACCTTCAAGACCTTCGTGTAGTATTTCAACGACTTCGTGAAATATCTTTAGCCATAAACTTCAACAAATGTGAGTTTGGCAAATCAGAATTAGTTTTCCTTGGACACCTTGTCACCCCCGAAGGCATTCGACCATCACCGGAGAAAGTCGCCGTAATCAAAGAATACAAAAAGCCCGTTAATGCGCAAGAGCTAAAGAGATTCATCGGAATGATGAACTTTTATAGAAAGTTCCTGCCAAACTGAATTCGCTACCAAGCAGTTTTACAACAAATGATTACCGGCAACAAAAAGAACGATACAACCCCATTAGCTTGGACATCAAATACTGAAACCAGCGCAGACCGCACATCATTCTACAAAACCAACGTTTATTTCAAAAGATCTCAATACATCAACGCATGTTTTCGTCAGAAACGACTCAATTCGTCCCTCACTTACACATCCATATGACGGCCCGTATCAAGTCTTAAAACGCTTTCCTAAATATTTTACGATACTCCTGCGCAACCGGAAAACAAACATCAGCATAGACCGCCTAAAACCATGTTTTTTACCATCATCCGAATCAACCAGTCCAAATGTAGCAACAAATACATCTTTACCTACATCATGTGATTTCAACCCAAGTCATTCTGATACTGCTGAAGATTCCATACATGTTCCCAATCCAACTTTTGAAGCATCATCCCAACATGATCTAAGCCCAACCGCAGAAACTTCGAGTTTACAGTCCAACAAATTACCTCAAGAAGATCCCAAAACAACAACAAGAGGAAGACAAATAAATCTTCCAGTAAGGTTTAGATGACCTTCTACCAGCGAGGGGAGTGATGTGGCGCCCTGTTAAAATAGGTTAATTATCAAATACCTACAGTAACCGGTAGAGACACCGTAATGGCACGCATATGCTTGCTTGCATCTTTAGATATCCGCCATTACAATTTTAACTTTCGTCTGGATGATTCGATAAAATGAAAGATTAACAAGTTTCGTGTAAATATTTGATTTCTATTTAGTTTAAGTTTAAGTTTGATTTAATACAGTTAAGTAGTGGAATATGGGAAACCAACACCGATCTTCTTTATAAAATCTCATAAGTCCATATATATATATATATATATATATATATACATATATATATATATATATATATATATATATATATATCGGGTGGTTAAATTGTAAGGGCCGATGTTGAATGCGAACCACACCTAAACGCCAAGCTTTTTTCCGAATTTTATTTGACATTTCTCTATTTCAGACTTACTCAATTTGAACCATGGAGAGATACACAATCCAACAACGTGTTAAAGTTATCCAGAGTTATTATGAAAATGGGCGTTGATGAGAACACCAGTGCATGCTCGTACAGCTCGTACTGCAGAAAATATTGCTGCTGTTCGCGATAGTGTGGCTGAAGAGCCGTCCACCTCAACTCGTCGTCGTGCCCAACAATTGCACCTCTCACGCTCGTCGTTGATGAACATTATGCATAAAGACTTGCATTTACACGCTTACAAGGTGCAATTGGCTCAAGAACTAAAGCCTCTTGACCATTCCAAACGTCGTGAATGGGCAGAATGGTGGCAAGAAATGGCAACAGTGGATGATCAATTTTCGAAGAAAATCATCTTCAGTGATGCGGCACATTTTCACCTCAGTGGATTCGTCAATAAACAGAATTGCCGCATTTGGGCGGATGAGAATCCAAGAGTGATTGTCGAAAAACCAATGCACCCACAAAGAGTGACTATTTGGTGCGGTTTATGGGCTGGCGGCATCATCGGGCCGTATTTTTTCCAAAATGAGGCCGGTCAGGCAGTTACTGTGAATGGTGTTCGCTATCGTGAGGTGATAACGAACTTTTTATGGCCCGAATTTATGGCCGAAATTTATATATATATATATATATATATATATATATATATATATATGTATATATATATATATATATATATATATATATATATATATAAACATATGTATATATTTATATATACATATGCAGGCGCAGGAAAAGGTTGTAGCCGAAATACAGGAGTCAAATAAAGCCACGAACGAGATAGAGGTTTCTGAAGCCATTAACAGGAGGGTGGATTCTATTGAGAATGATTTCTCAGAGCTGGCGAATAGAGTCCAACATCTGGAAAGGGGTGGCCTGGAACAGCATGCAAAGGAGTTCGAAGAGAAATTGCATGCTCTAGAGGACAAAGTGCATAACCTGGAGTGTAGTGGCGGACCAGTACGAGTAGTTGCGGAGGTTCCGGCGCGGATAAAAGCGCCATGCTTCGACGGCAGCGTAGCATTAGGCATCTTCAAATTCCAGTTCGAGACGGTTGCTAGCAGAAATGGATGGGATGTTGAAGAAAAGGCAATAGAGTTGATTTTGTCCTTAAAGGGTACAGCCGCAGAGGTTCTTGAGACTGTTCCAGTAAGCAGCAGAAACTACTATAATGAAATAATGGCAGCATTGCAGCGCAAATATGGTGGTGAGCACAAGCGCGATTTCTACAGAATGAAATTGCGATGTAGAGTTCAGAAGCCTAATGAATCTCTACAAGACTTCGCAATAGAAATCGAGCGTTTAGTGCAGCTCACATATCCAGGCAAGAGTCACCCGTTCCTGGACCATTTTAAAGCTGAGGCTTTCGTTAACGGCATTCACGACTCTGATGTTAAACTGGCGGTGTGCGCTGCGCAGAAATCCTCTTTCACTGAAACTGTCTCATTTGCGCTGGCTTAAGAGACTGCAAGAATGGATTTCAAGCCACAGATATGTAAAGTGCGGAATGTGGAGGTTTTGTCTGAGGAGGATAACAACCTAGTTGCTATCTTTAAGGAGGCAATGCGACAACTGCTGGCAGAAATTGCTACCATAGAAAAGCCTAAGTGCTTTAACTGCGGAAAGATCGGTAATTTTCAGCGCAGCTGCAAAGCATCAAGGAAGATAGGTAGATCAGTTTCGCCACCAAGAAGACCCTGATGTTTAGAGTGTAAGCATTGTGTTAGAACCGAGCAAAAGGAAGGCGTCGTTGATGTTCGGCTAATGCACATCGGCCCTGATGAAGACTGGTCAGCAGCACAGAGGGACGACAGCATACTAAGGAAAATTATAGCTGCCAATGAAGAGGACAGACGACCGTCCCGGAATGAAATTTCGGCTGAAAGCCCACTCGCCAAATCTTATTGGGCTCAGTGGAACAGCCTCAAGGTAATAAAAGGGTGTTTATACCGCGTATGGGAAAGTGTAGATGGCAAAACAACTTCAAATTTAATAGTTATGCCATACTACAAGATAAGCAAAGTTTTACAGGAGTTTCATAATGGAGCTAGTGGCGATCATCTTGGAGTAACAAAAACACTTGAGAAACTGAAGCAGCGTTTTTATTGGGTTGGATGTCAACATGCCGTAACCGACTGGATAGCAAACTGCCCACAGTGCATAGCAGCCAAAGGCCCAGTAAGAAGAAGCCGGGGACAGCTATAACAATACAACTCAGGAGCACCATTCGAGCGGATCGCAATGGATGTAGCAGGTCCCTTTCCCGTCACCGAAGCCGGAAATCGTTATGTACTTGTGGTAATGGACTATTTCAGTAAATGGCCAGAGGTATATGCTATACCTCACCAGGAAGCAAAGACAGTTATAAATGCATTCGTCAACAACTGGGTATGTCGCTATGGTGTCCCAATAGAATTACATTCCGACCAAGGAAGGAATTTCGAGTCTTCCATATTCAGGGAAATGTGCGAGTTATATGTGATAAAGAAAACCAGAACGATGCCGCGAAAAGTAGTAAGCAACCATCAGAGCAATTGGGACGAGCACATTCCCAAATTTTTGATGGCACATAGGTCACCTGTACACGACTCAACATCGAGAACGCGAGCCAAAATTATCTTCGGGACGGAATTAAAACTACCTGGTGATATGAATTTTGGTGTTAAGCTAACTGTAGAAGAAGAAGCTATTCCGTTCCAAGAGAAGGAGGACTTAAACGAACTGTATGAGTTCGTGCGTAATAGAATCAAGCTGGTCAGTGACAAGATGTAGGCTAGGTATGACCGCGCAACAAATTCAGAGGAATTTATGGAGGGACAATTCGTTTTAATTTATAACCCACAACGGAAGAAAGGATTGTCACCAAAATTACAGACTCACTGCGATGGGCCGTATAAAGTGATTAAGAGAGTGAATGACGTTGTATACCGGATACAAAAGTATAATAGCCCAAGGTCAAAAATGAAGATAGTGCATCTCGAACGATTGGCGCACTATGGAAGAGGTGATTGTATGCCTATTCGGGTCGAACAAGCTTAAGTGGGCGGCAGTGTTACAAAGATTAGAAATAGATTTAAATAAAACGACAATGTGGCTACATGTACTTGGCAGCACTGCCAATTAATCTCTAGTTGTCAAAATGTTACAACCCTGGTCAACATAATATAGATAATATTCAAATTAACTGAAATGGAATACTCCGGAATATACAAGATCATTCGAGGCTGTGCCAATAATAAGTCTAAACAGCAACAACGAAAAACCTAGCAACATAAATGCTAAGAGATGTTATTCTTAATGATCTTGTACGCAAGTATTCGCTGCTAATAAAGCTAAACATGTTCACAAGTATACACAGCCATATACACATAGCAGAAGAAGAAACAAAACTACACAACACACAGAATACTCATACATACAACAACACATAGTTACCATAAACAAAACACACAAGTCAGCGTTGTCATGTATACAAACACACGTATATAGCTACATGTTAAGTAAAGTACAACCAACAACAACCATGCCCAGAAGCTTCGCCAAGTTACCAGACGACGTCACTTTGCTATATAAAGACGCTGCCAGAGGTCAGCAGGGAGAGTGTGATTTCAAATATAGACGTGTTAACATCGCTAAGTGTTTAGTAGTACAAATACTCGTGTTCATAAAGTAAAAAAAAACGTAACAATATATATACATACATGCATATATATATATATATATATATATATATATATGTATACATATATATATATATATATATATATATATATATATATATGTCTACATATATATATATATATATATATATATATATATATATATATACATAAACGCATATATATATATATATATATATATATATATATGTATATATATATATATATATATATATATATATATATATATATATTTGTATATATATATATATATATATATATATATATGTTTATGTACAAAAGAATCTGTAAGATCTTACAAACATAAATATTATAACAAAAAAACATTTTCATAAATTGGTAAAAAATTAGATACAAATACATAAATAACAGTATTGAAGTCTTCCCAAAATAGATGTGAAGAATACAAGCACATAATAAACGTTCTACAGTGGAGGACTACTCGGGCGAATCTCATGTAATAGTTTCTTCTTATAAGTGTCAATAGAGCGGCCAAATTCGCTTAAGCCAACCATATAATTTCTTACACTCTTTCATAAGAAGATCGCTCCAACATGATAATTAACTTTGAAATATTTAGACGTCTATTTTTAGCTTAAGAATATCAGCAAGAGACAAACCTAAATATTTGAGCACATAAGACATTTGTTGTCGTATTCTAATGTTAACGTTATTCTTCTGATTAAATAACCATATGTCCGAGAATAAATTCGTTTCGTTATGTGAGGGGACACAATAAGTTCAAGCTATATAACTTACATAATATTTAGCTAACCTTCGAGACTATAAGGTTAATATGATTTTCACAGGTTCAATTTGCATCAATGAGGAGACCATGGCATCTAATTTCATGAACATATTCAATAAAAATACGATCTAACAAAATAGAGAAGTTGTTACCAAACTGCATTGGTTTAGTCTTACAAGGATTAACAGAAAGTTCATGAGATCTATCAATAAAGCAAACCAATAGTATAATTCATCAGGGAAATCTAGATTAGTTAACAATTGTACGTCATCCGCAAAGATTGTTGACCAAAATTTTTAATAAATCATTGATAAACAATATAAAAAGTAAAGCACTGGCCCTTTTGGCGGTGCAGTGCATAAACTCCCACATGAAAAAGGTACCACAAAAAAAAGAAGAAAGGTACTCCTACCCATTTTTTCATATAAAAGTGGGTGATATTACATTATGAAATAATTCCCGCAGAATTGGAGTTTATCTCATTTATGGTTCGTGAAAGTTGTTTCTTATGAAACAAGTCCTAAATGAATTAATTCCCAATGAATTTTGTTTGGGACTTATTTCATTTCTAATTACAATTAGGAGTGATTTCATTTTTTTTTGAAATTATTTCATTCATAGCAATATTTAAAATTTGGGAGTAGTTTCCTTTTTTTGTGGGAGTTATTTAATTTCGTTAAAATTAAATTTTAATAATTTTAGATTTTTAACGGTTTCTTTAGTAGTGGGATTTTACAAATAATCACCCTTATCGAGTTTGGCGTAGGCGTATTTCGAGCATTGGCGTATTGGTAGTCGATTTTTTATTACAGTGGTATCGTGTAAAATTTCAGCCTAAAGCTATTTTGTCATATTGTAATAGATGGATACATTTTATTTGATTATGAAAAATCCTGTTATGACAACTGTCAAAAAGTTCCCCTGTCGTATAAGGTTCACAACAATACATAAATAAATCATTTGTTAATTTTTGAAAATAGTTTGTTTTTATAATAATTATGTTAAGCACGTGTTCTTATTCGTCTTCTGAAGACGAAGAATGTGTGATCCAAATAAAATTAATCTTTTAAGAAAACAATTAAGGGTGCAATCCAATATATTTTCGGTGTCAAACAGAAAATAACTTTACATTTGTTTTTATTTAAAAAAATTTTAGTACATAAATATTTTTCCCAGATTCATTACTTATTTTAGATGAAATAAGAATGGTTTCAATTATGTATTAAATAAAATATCACCTAAATTAAAAAACCCCCAAAGAAAAACTGGCCTATCAAAATTGTTAAAACTAACAGCAACAATGAGAATACTTGCAGAAGGCAGTTACCAAAAAGGCACTGGAAATTAAATTTTTGTAAATATTTGTCAGTCATCGGTGAGTGATGCGTTTCACGAATGTATTGAGGCCATGTATATCGAGCTTTTTCCAAGATGGATTTTATTTGAAATGGATGATGAAGAAAAAAATTCTATCAAAACACATTTTTATAAACAAACAGGATTTCATGGAGTAATAGGCTGCATTGACGGAACCCACATTGCGATCATACCACCAGCTGTCAAAGAGATTTAAATATTACCTAAACCTAAATAGAAAAAGTTTTCATAGCTTAAATCCAATGTTGGTGAGTATTAAAACTCAAAGAAATGTATACGTTTCAATTGCTTTTTTTAATATTGTAGGCGTGCGATCATGAGCTTCGTATAAGAAACATTCAGTCTCATTTTGTTGGATCCTGTCACGACTCTCTGATCTGGAATGTTAGTAACTTAAAACATCATTTAAAACAAAAATATGAGAATGCAGAGAGAAATACTTGGCTGTTAGGTAAATATACATATGAGCTTTAATATTTTTTGATAAATTTAATTTTCTTTTATTCAAATGTACATATATTTACAGGAGATGCAGGTTATCGTTTGGATCTATTTCTAATAACACCTTTTCGGACAGCGCAAGAAGGTTCTCCAGGGAGTAAATTCTACGAAATTCATTTAAAAACCAGGGACGCAATTGAAAGAACCATTGGCGTCTTAAGCAACAGATTTCGATGTTTGTTGGGAGCAAGACAGCTTCATTATTCACCCGAATTTGCTGGAAGAATGACTTCCGTTTGCGCTGCTTTGCATAACATATGTATCCACTACAATTTCCGACTGGCCTGACACACACATAGAAAAAGAAATAAATATACCTGACTATGGTGATGATAGTAATTTAAATGCATCAAATATTAGAGTTGCATTAATGCGACAATTAACAAATTAAATCATTTTATTATTATTAAAATTATAAAGTAAAACAAACTGAATTCACAACGGTTAAAAAACAAAAAATATTTTATCCATTACAATAAAAGCAATATAAAATAATGTATATTATAAGTTATTTTTATTGTATTTTCAATTTCAAGTTCAGCTTTTCTAATTTCTAACAGTGATTTTTTTGTGATCGTCTTTTCTTTTTAATTCGATTTTGTATAGTTTTAGCTTTTCTTCTTTAATATTAAATATTTTTCGAGTGTACCTCTCAATTTCAGTAAGTTTTTCTGGGGGTCTGCACATAATTCACCTTGGAGCTTTACTTGTTATTGTAAGAGGCATATCTTTTGTTTTTCCTTGTTGCTTTTGTTTTTCTTTTTGAAAGAAGAAGAAGAGTTATTGGGGTTATAGTTTTCATCTCTGGTATCTCTAGTTACTGATCTTTCTGCAATTTCATTTTCTTTACTAGTTACTGGTGAATCTGGAGAAATGCACCGAGGTCTCTTAATTCCAAATGGTTCCTTTTGACTCAAGACAGAGTGCATATCTAAAAGATTGACAACCGCCTCTTCAATTGGTCACATAGTAAACTGCTTAAAGGAACCTTGCCAACTTTCATCCAAGCTTCACCATTGCGGAATGGAGGTCTAATGCTAATTAAATCGTCAACAATTTCGTTCCATTTTTGCTTGACGTTTATTTTATTTAAACTTTTTTGATACCCCTTTGATAAGTATGGTTTTTTCTGCATTATTTCAACCATTTTTGCAAATTGTGCTGGCGTAGTTATTTTTATCCTAAAAATTATATTATAAACGACAAAATTACAAAATATGCTAATAAAATTGTTTCAGTTAATTAATACTTACAATTTATTTCCATCCATTTTGATATTGTGTATATTTTTTCTATAATTGCGGTAACAAAAAACTTAACGATTGTTTTCGCCACTTTTGGCAGGCAAAAACGCCAAACACGGTACTGTTTAATCGACGTCTTTGTAGTAGATTTCATGAAAGTATTGCATTCAAAGGCGTTTTTGCCAACCACGATACCATTTCATAAAAACGCCTAACATTCGCCACGGAAACGCCAACCACGATAAGAATGAATAAGATTATGTTCAAAAATAAACAGTGCTTATTAAAATTTCAAAGCGAGTAGTTCAATTAAAAGTAAGTATGTCAGTAGTGCGATTCAGTAACTTTTAACGATTCGACAGTTGTTAAATTTAACAATTATTGTTTACACTAACGATTGCTCTATTCAGTAACCTCTTGTTACAATTGTTGTTCAAAATTTTAAAATAGTGGCATCTTTGTCAAAATAAATGTCAAAAAGCAAAAATCACATAGAAGAATAAAAAAAAACAATGTGATAAATAATTTGTGCACTCACTCCCTTTTTTCGTTGCTAGTTTTTGTCTTATTATTTTCATTATTTTTGTACAAGGTAAGTAAAAAATTTATTTAATTAATTATTATTACATACATTGGTAGCGATTATATTGAGGGGAACGACACTGTTGCAGAGAATGTGCCTTTGGAAGAGGTAAGCTTAAACGATGTAAATTTTCTAAAATTCTTTTTACAATTTTTTTCATTACTAGCAATTTCAACTACGGCTCGAGGAGGAAGACGAGACAGTCTTAAATGAAATGGCAGCGACGACAAGAAATGTTCTCGAGACTCCCAAGATGCCAGGAAGATATACACCTCGGAGGAGCTCGAAAAGAAAGCTGGATGAAGATGGCGATGGACGGAACAAAATGCTGGAAATCGCAAAACAGCAAGCTGACACCTTAAAGGTACATATGATTGTTTAATTCTAAAAATTCACTATTTTCATTATTACGGGTATTTTCTTTTGTAATAGATGCTAGCTGAAACAAATGCAGCGGCTGTTGAAGCCACCAAAATGATGGCGGAGGCCATTAAAACAATGGGAGAAGGGCTGAAGGAGATCGCTGCTGCGTTTAATAACCTGTCCAACTCCATCAACAACCTGTGATCGTGGAAATTATTTTCTTTTTTTATGCTTTTAATTTTTTTTAACTATTCTCGTTATTTTGTTTTTTTATGAATTGTTTTTTAAATTTTTTTAATGAATTGTATTTGTTATTAATGCAAAACGCCCTATCTAACGTTTAAAAATTTTACAGTAAAAACTTATTTAAATGAAGTATTTATAAGTCAAAATCTTATAATACAATGCAATATATATATTATATATATATATATATATATATATATATATATATGTATATATATGTATATATATATATATATATATATATATATATATATCTATATATATATATATATATATATATATATATATATATTGCATTGTATTATAAGATTTTGACTTATAAATACTTCATTTACATAAGTTTTTACTGTAAGACTTTTTAAATGTTAGATAGGGCTTTTCTCATTTTTTATTATACTGTTGAGAAGTTCCTTTTTTATTTTAGTTAATATAATTTATAAAATAATATACAATAAGATTTTAGCTTTAAGAAATAACATATATTAAAACAATAAAAAGACTGAATTGCTTAAAAATATTTGTGTATTTATTTGATATAAAAAACACATATAATATTATAAGTGTATGCATACATTTAAGTATATATTATTTTAATTTATATAAAGAAACACTTTTCTTAAAATACTTTAAACAGCACCAAAAATCTTGTCGTTAATAAACCACAATTTATGTCGATAAAAATAACAACTGATTGAAACAGCTGACTTAAACAATAACAAGTGTTGTTAAAAGCAGTGCAGGATAGCAAAATCGTTAAATCACTTGTTTAATTCTTTAACAATAACTACTTTTGTTATAAAAGAATAGAGAATCGCACTACAGGTCTTCAGTACGAAGGTATCATTGAAAAAAGAAGAAAGAACTAGTCAAATTATTTATATATTTGATGAAAAACAACATTATATCAAAAAAACTCAAAAAATTATATCTACTATCAACAAAATTGCAAATCCCGAGTGATATTGGAGAATGGTGAAGTTTGAAAATCTTTAAGATTTCGGAAACATTTTCACGGAAATCAGGAACACATGTATAGTGAGTTTAAAGCTTTTATTGAAATTAAACATCAGTACTTACAAGTGGCAAATACGTTGAGTACGCCAAGCATCGCTAGTGGCATTCGAGAGAGTTTCCGAAACGTATGTTTAAGGTAAGGTTGATTTCAGAAATATTTTGGTTTTAGATTTTTTTTACGATTTTCATAAAATCATACGTGGACTGCAATATATTATATTGAAAATTTTTTGTTGCTCTATTCGAAGAGGTTAATGTTTTGAAAACTTTGGTCACACGTTGCATGAAGTCCTGAAGAGAACGACATTTTTTAAAATTTGTATTGAGAACTGACGACTTTGCATACTGCTTATTTGCATCAAACAAAATCATTAAACTTGTTGATGAAAATACTTCTGTTAATGGTAATAGATGGGACATTTTCCAAAGTTCCTCTGGGATGCTTCCAGCAACTAGTACTAATGGATATTGAGTATTTTAAGAAGGTATGTGTGTTTTTTATCCTTTTTCTTTATTAAAAATACATAAATTTTCTTTATATAGATTTTTCCAATATTTTTTGTTTTAACTTATAAAAAGTCATATAAATGTTATGCTCATATATTTAATAACATTAATTGAAATTTATAAAATTTAAATGCTGCGACTTTTATCACTGATTATGAGGCAAGTCTTAGAAAAGCAATAAAATCTACTTTTAAAGACTCGAAACTATATGGCTGCTGGATTCATTTTTGTCAGTCATTACGGCACCGAATAACCACTAAAAAAAAAGAAATCTAGCTCTTTAATTTTAATTATGTGCTAGATCTTTTTTCCCAAAATCTTATTTAAAAAATTCAAATTGATCAGTTGAGGGGTTTTAGCTAGTTTCTATGCGCTTTCCACTGGGGCTAATGGAGATCATCAGAGAACTTTTACCTAACATTTCTTAGAATAACTAAAGACATTTATTTCATACTTCCACTTTACTAAGTGAGAAGCTTTGAAACAAAATATCAATGTCACAACAAGAACTCACTGATAAATTTTCCTTTTTTATTTTCTTACGTTTTATTCTACAACTGGATGGTTTTTTGCCGACTCAAATTGTAGGTGTAAGAGAAATAAAGAACAACAACCAATAATTGTTTTAATATAAAAACAATTTATTTAGAGTGTTGACAACATAAGTTGTTTTATTTTGCACAAGCACTTGCATATTTAAATTAGTTTATATTTTGGGGGTTTTTAAACTCTTTAATTTTAATTATTTAATTTTTATTCGACAGAATCAAAAAGCCTCAACCGAATCTTATAAGATCTTGTCATTGCCGATTTGCAACCTGCACACATTTCGAGAGCATATCAGAAAATAAAAGCTAGACTAGAAACACTCAGATGGAGCGACGAATTTAATTTATTTTTATCGTATTTTGAAACACAGTGGCTTCGAAAGGTAAGCTTCTCTTTTTTTATAAAAATGTTTTTAATATTAATTTGATATATTTTATTTAAAAAAAACATATATTATATATAAATATATTAAAATTAGATTGGACCTGAAAGCATGTCGACTTTTTACACTTCTACATGAACAATATCTGCTGTTGAAGGTTGTAACGGAATTCGAGCAAAATGTATTGTAAAATATGCGAACCTTTTTAAATTCGATAAGATTCTGCAAACCAAAGAGTTTAATAAATCTCGTGAGTTTGAGTTGCTTGCTAATAGCGGTGGAGTATAAGGGAAACCAAAAAGAGGAGAAAATATGTGGAAATGGCAGAAATGATTGAGAAAGCCAATCAAGATCTTCGCGAGGGGAAAATTACTGCTGCAGACTTCATAAACCGGCTTACTTTTTAAAAAAATACAATAATTTTTGCCATGGAACCAGATGAAGACCTCTTTGAAGAACAGGCATACTTAGAAGACGAATATGATCGTGTTGAAATACAATTACAAGCAGGGTGAAGCCAAATATGCCATGCAATCATTTAAAAATCTGCAATAATTGTACTTAGGGTATGTCCTTCGGCTATACTTAAGGATTTTTTCGTAGAGTATGTCCTAAAATTGCTTCGCTTTTAAATTCTTTCTACATTGCCGACGTTCATGCAGACTTAGGGGTTTTATTCTTTAGGGTGTGTTATAATATGGCTTCACTTACTTTTCCACATTATCCCCAATTTAGGCCTCAAGCGGGCAATGCAAGAAAATTTATATAACCAAAGCTGAAGGCCGGCAATTCATAATTATAAAAGTAAGAGAAGCCATATTAGTACATACACTAGAAATAAAAAAATTTTTGTAAGTGAAGCCATATTCGAGCATACCTTAAACCGAAGGCCGGCAACACAGAAAACTTTCGTGAGGCGCATTATTGGAAATACATCTGAAATGGGAATTTTTCATTAAAGTGGGAATTATTTCATTGGGATTTATATCGCTTTTTTCTCAGTTTTCCCTAAATAACATATAAATTTTCAAGATGTGGAACTTATTTTATTTTGAACATTCGGAATTATTTTATCCCTTCTGTTTGGGGTTATTTCGTATTTGTTGAGAAATTTTTCATTGTAAGTTTTTTCACTGGGACTTATCTCATTTGGAAGATTATGCACTGCACCCCTTGTGGCACTCCGCGGAATACAGTAATCGATAGCTGCAGCCTAATACTAATAATATACTGTTTTCTATATGCAAGATACGAACTCTACATGACGACCTAGAAAATCCCAAACTATTCCTAAATCTAGATTGGTAATTATGCAACAACCCACTAACATTAATGAGCTGTTGGTTAATAATATGTTCGACCATGTTTGAAAATATAGAAATTAGTTGCATATCATTAAGTGCTCTATTATTCTTTATAACAGGAACAATTTTTGCAATTTTCCATAACAAAGGAAAAGTAGATGTGGTAAAAATAGTTTTTGTGAACAGATTGTCTGTGCTATTTTGTCTGCTTCTACCGTGTATTGGTATTACAAAATTATTGCTTAGTTCTTGCTTTAATTCTTTCATTTAACTACAAACTCATGGCTACATATTTACATTTACACATCATTTATATCGGTAATTATTGATTTATAACACATTTATTTAAAAGCACACTCATTTACTTTAATCTCTGAGACAATTGTCACTATCTTTATTTACTCCTATGCAATCTGCATTTCATGTATTCGGAGTAAATAACTAACTGATTTAAGTAAATAAATGGCTTTTGTGATCAACATACAAGTTTGCGGCACACGCATATTCAAATAAAACTGTACAAATTACTTATAGTCGAACCATTGTCAAATAAAGGTTACATATAAGAAAAAATTCATTCCTTATGTTAAAATAAATCCAATCTTGGGTTGTTTATTCCTTAACATTAGAGTTGGTCCTTCCTGGAGCCGTATTAGCCAGTCTACCCGGAATTTTTTATAAATTTTTACAAAATTAATTTGCTGTTTCTGAGGTAATATGTGCGATGATGTGAATTCGTTGGTGGCCCTCAGAGGTCGTTGGAAGGGCTCACTGACTCGACTTCTTTCTTTTGCTGAAAACCCACCTGATGACTGTACTTGGGAGAATGTGGTAAGCCGATTGGACCGTTTGGAGGAAGCATGGCAGGGGCTTGTGAAATCCACTGATGAACTGTATCAGTATAAAAACTTTGAAAATTTCGGTGATCTAGAGCTAGATTTTGCGACATACGAAGACAAATATTTGGCAGCACGGGGTAAGCTATATGTTTTAAGGGCTAAATATGCCCCGAAACCGGACGAAAGCTATAGTAATAGCAATGCTATTGAAAAGCTAACGGAACAACAGGCCACATTTTTGCAACACATTTCTACAACCAATGTGGGTAAGGGAAACGAATTGCCACGAATCAACGTTCTTTCGTTTAACGGGTTATATAAAGATTGGCCCAGCTTTAAAGACTTGTTTGAAAGTACAGTCGATTCAAAGGCAACATTGTCTGATACACAAAAGTTTCACTACTTGAAATCTTTTTTGAAAGATGATGCTGCTCGACTAATTCAACACATTCCCGTTACCAATGCAGCGTATAAGACCGCGTGGATTCGACTCAATTATAGATACGATCGTCCTAAGCACATTGTAAATTCGTTCATTGAAATTTTCATGACACTGCCTTCTATACCTACAGAAAATGGCTCCATTTTGAGGAAGATTTCTGACGAAGCGAATGAAATTATTCGGGGTCTTGAGGCAATTGATAAGAGAGGTAGGGACTGCTGGTTGATTTACTTGCTGCTTGCCAAGGTTGACCCTGAATCAAAACGACGTTGGATTCACAACAGCCGTGATAATTCTAACCCAACTATTAATGACCTGTTTGATTTTCTGGACAACCGATGTGAGGAATTGTAGTTGTGCCAACATAAGTCGACTTCCCCAGGAAAGCAAGGTAACTCAAATAGATTCCAAAGCAATAATGCAAAATGCCTGGTGAGTACAAATGGCAAATCAAATGCCTGCTTTAAATGTAAAGCAACTAATCATTCGATTTCCTTCGTTTCTACAACTTACTTTGAGTGAGCGTCAAAATTTTGTGAAGGAAGCCTCGTTGTGTTACAACTGCCTCAGAATTGGTCATGCTGTTTTGAACTGTCCCTCGAAGAATACGTGTAAGGAGTATCGTCAGAGTCATCACACTATCCTACATATGCCTTCTGCTATACCTTCTGCTACAGACCTCAACCAGATGAAGCGCCAACGCCGCATGTGCCCGGTCCAACCACAACTGCCACTGATCCTTGGTCAACCATCGTTATTGTTGCATGCCCTGTCTCACTGCCGTTATTTTCTGTGCCGTTTCGTGACACTAGAGGAAGAAATCGCACAGAATTTATTATGCCCACTCCCTTAATTCAAGTGAAGAACCGTTCTGGCCAATTGATAACCTGCCATGCTTTTCTGGACTCTGCCTCCAAATTGTCATATATACCGAAAGTTGCGCCCAACGCCTAGGACTTGCACGGTATCCGTCAAAGATTTTAGTAAGCGGAATTTCTTCAGTAAAAGTGGAAACCACACGTGGATCCTCTCACATTTCGGTACAATCTCGGGTGTCTCAACATACTTTCGATACAATGGTTCATGTCTTAACCCAGATAACAACTACGCTTCCAAATCAGTTATTCAACAATCAAGCTGCGGATTACTTGAAGTATTTGCCTCTAGCTGATCCATTTTACAACATTTCATCCCAGATTGACGTTTTGTTTGGCCTCGAACACATTTGGAACATAATTACATTCGACAGGCGCTCTGATTCTCAGGGAAACACTATGACCATCTCATCGATCTTTAGATAGGTGGTTACCTGTATCGATATATTACAGTTTAGTAACCAGACTATGTCTCTTGTTTCAACCGTAGATAACGGCCGGTGTTTACGAAGTTTTTGGGAACTGGAGGAATCCGAACACCAAGTGAAAGTAGATCCTGATGATGCCTATGTAGAATCCTAGAATCCCACTTCAAATCGACCCACGCTCGTGCAGCTGATGGTAAATACGTGGTTTAGTTACTGTTTAAGATTGAAGACCCCCGCTTTGGAAATACTCTTACTGGAGCTTTGTCTCGTTTCTATGCCGTAGAAAGACAACTTCAATGAAATCCCAGTCTAAGAGAGCAATACACCACCTTCATGCGTGAGTACGAAAACCTAGGTCACATGCGTCGAGTCCGCCCGAAAGATATCGACATTAATGATGGTAGAGTTTTCTACTTGCCCCACAATCCAGTTCTTGGTGAAAAATTACGAGTTGTCTTTGATGGATCCTTCCAAGACTCTAATGGGATCTCGCTCAACAGCACACTCCACATTGGGCCCAGCATACAACGAGACCTGTTCTCAGTCTGTTTGCGCTTCCGTTTTTCCCGTTATGTCTTCTCAGCCGACATAGAAGTTTCGGAGAAGCACACAAATTACCGGCGAATAATCTGGAGAGAATCCCCCACAGAGCAAATTAAATATTACCAATTGTGTACGGTAACCTACGGAACAGCATGTGCGTCGTATCTCTCAGTTCGTGTTCTATAACAATTTGCCCAAGACTACAAATCGGTACACCCGTTAGCTTCGAAGATTTTGCTCGAAGACTTCTATGTTGATGACGTCCTCACAGGTGCTGCAACTGAAGAGGAAATATTCATCACTGGAGCTACACGGACTTTCAGATGCCTCTATCGAAGCCTATTCCGCTGTGATCTATGCAAGATTTATCGATAGTTCTGGAGTTATACACGTGGCGCTCATCGCGTCAAAAACTCTGAGCTTTGTGGGGCACTTTTATTATCGCGCTTACTAAAACGTGTTCTAGGAAGAAGATTCTGGAGCCACGTTACCTCGAAGGAAAACCCAGCTGATTGCGCTTCTCGAGGAATGTCTGCCTCAAACCTACTCAGCCAGAATCTCTGGTGGAATGGGCCTGACTGGCTATGCGATGATTTGATATATAATTCTATTATAAACCGTTCTAATAATTGTGATATAATTACCGAACCTGAAGCACTAGCTGCCCTAAAGTCCAATGTCAGCGCAATGGTCACAATTGTTGAAGACTACGATTCAATTGACTGGCTTTTGAATCGGCTATCAAAGTGGACAAAGCTGGTTCGAATTTCGGCCTACATGTTTAAATTCTTCAATGCATCTAAGCACCATCAAGTTAACCACGTTTCCTGTCCCACCTTTGATGAACTTCAACGAGCGAAATTGGTTTTGCTGAAATACGCTCAAACTACCTTCAATGATGAACGAGTTGGTTTACAGAGAGGCAACTCTGTTAGTTCCCGATTCAGATTGCAAAAGCTTCATCCATTTTTGGACAATCATAGACTGTTGCGTGTTGGTGGTCGCCTGCGGAATTCAGAGCTCGATGCAGCCGCAAAATACCCAATCATCTTGCCGAAGTCCAGTAACATAACCCACCTCATCCTAGAAGATCTAAATAATCGGAATTTGCACCCTGGTGTTTTAGCCCTCTTTGTAATTGCTCGCGAGACATATTGGATTCTTGGCGCTCGAAATCTCATCCGAAAATTGACTCATAAATGCCTCAGATGCTTTCGTCAACTGCAACTTAAGTCCCAGCAGCTAATGGCCGATTTACCTAGTGTTCGCGTGCGGCAAGCCTTTCCATTTGAAAACTCAGGTGTTGACTACGCTGGTCCTCTACTTCTGAAGCAGTTCCCATAGCGAAATGCACGAAAATCCAAGGGGTACATATGCCTATTTGTTTGCCTAGTTACATCCGCTATTCATCTAGAACATGCAACCGATTTGAGCACAGAATGCTTCATAGCTGCCTTACGAAGATTTATAGCCCGAAGAGGAAAATGTCGACAGATCTACAGAGACAACGGAAGAAACTTTCTTGGTGCCTCTCGTGCAGTAAACGAAATGCACAAAGTTATTATGTCACAAACTCACAACGAAATTGTTTCCGCATCTTTAGCTGAAGACGGGATACAATGGAAGTTTATCCCACCTCTCGCCCCACACTGGGGTGGAATTCGGGAAGCCGCAGTACGATCTGTAAAATTGTGTGTGATGCACACATTACTAACTCAAATTGAAGCGGTTGTAAGCTCAAGACCACTTGGTACTGCCTCTGATTCTGAAGATGGCTATTTATCCCCAGCGCACTTTCTAATTGGTTGACCATATACTACTGTACCTGAAGGTGACCTGGCTGAAGTAAACCCTAACAAACTTGGTTACTGGCAACATGTTCGAAATATGTTTCAAGGATTCTGGCAGCGATGGCATAAGGAATACCTTACCTCTCTACTACAACGTTCAAAATGGCTCAAACCGCAGCCTAACCTAGTACGAGGTTCTATTATTGTAGAGACATACCCAGGTGTAGAGACATACCTGTATGCATACATGTATCAGGGTGGCGCGGGATGTTTGTGAACAGATTGGCTGTGCTATTTTGTTTGCTTCTACTGTGTATTGGTATTACAAAATGATTGCTTAGTTATTTTCTTGCTTTAACTCTTTCATTTAACTACAAACTCATGGCTACATATTTACATTTACACATAATTTATATCGGTAATTATTGATTTATAACACATTTATTTAAAAGCACATTCATTTACTTTAATCTCTGAGACAATTGTCACTCTCTTTATTTACTCCTATGCAATCTCCATTTCATGTATTCGGAGTAAATAACTAACTGATTTAAGTAAACGAATGGCTTTTGTGATCAACATACGAGTTTGCGGTACACGCATATTCAAATAAAACTGTACAAATTACTTATAGTCGACCCATTGTTAAATAAAGGTTAATTTGATCCGTGATCAAATACACAACTTAGCACAATAATAAAAAAATTCATTCCTTATGTTAAAATAAATCCAATCTCGGGTTATTTATTCCTTAACAGATAGTATTTACTTTCTGCAATATATATTTGCCAACAATAGACATTAATAATAATAGAATTAAGCGTAAAACCATCATCACCAATAGCTCTGGATTTAATGAAAATCGATAGCCTTACTGATAAAAATAGAAAACACGTGAGGGGTTTTATGTAATTCAATTTAGTGTGTATTTGGCAAAAGTTCAAAGCGGAAAGAAAAATAAAATATATAATGTGGATAATAATAATATGTAATAATAATGAAAAATGAAGATATGACATTACAATGTTCAGAAAGAGGATCAAAGTAGAATAATAGATAATAAAGTGATGTCAATTAAACAATGTTACTTTTCAACACTCTCACTCATTGTTTAATTTTGACATGCCTAATAATTTAACATTATTATTAAAACGTTGTGCCGCCAAGG
Source organism: Linnaemya vulpina (assembly GCA_963675445.1). Taxonomy (NCBI): domain Eukaryota; kingdom Metazoa; phylum Arthropoda; class Insecta; order Diptera; family Tachinidae; genus Linnaemya; species Linnaemya vulpina. The sequence continues at coordinate 20,319,557 of OY776281.1, forward strand.
GCTTTGTAAAAATATCTGCGTACTGCATATCTGTGTTTACAAAAGTAATATCTATAGTTTTATTTTTCTTCAGTTCTCTTATGAATTGTAATCGAATGTCAATATGCTTTGTGCTGTGGTGTAGCTCTGGGTTGCCGATGAGTCTTATAGCACCTTGATTATCCACATTCAAAACTGTTGGTAAAGTTTGAGGATAGCCAATATCGGTTAATAATTGCCTAAGCCATATTGCCTCCTTCGCACCTTCGCACGCCGCCATGCACTCAGCTTCGGTTGTGGATAATGCAACAGTTTTTTGACGATGACTTCTCCATGTAATAGCGCTGTTGTTTACTAAAAATACATAGCCTGTGGTTGACCTTCTTGTATCGATGTCTCGAGCAAAATCAGCGTCGGTATAACCCACTAAATTGACGGAATCTTCCTTTTGGTATTTGATGCAATAGTCAGATGTAGCATTGAGATACCGAAAAATACGTTTTAAGGCCACAACATGGCAGCTTTTAGGATTTTCAGTAAACTTACTCACTTCTCCTACTGCATAAGATATATCGGGTCTCGATACTATGGCAGCAAACATTAGTGAACCAACGGCTTGTCGAAATGGAAATGGTACCTCACTTTCTTCACTCGATTTAGATAAATGCGTGTTGATATCGGCAGGTGTTGTAATTGGGCTTGCGTTTTCCATATTAAATTTTTTAATAGTTTTCTTTATGTACATATGTTGGTTTATTTTAATACCTTTTTTTAATCTGTCTCGATAAATTTCGAGACCAACATAATAGTTATGTTCACCATAAGTAATTTCAAAATTCTCTGATAGTTTGTCAATAAACACTTTTATGGCTGACTTACTGCGTGATACTATCAAACCGTCATCAACATATAATAATATTATGATTTTGTTGTTGTCAATGCAACCATTAAATACACAAGGATCGGCAGTTGATTGTTTCATTTTAAAAATATTTAAGAATTCAACGAATTTAAAATTCCAATTACGAGAGGCTTGTTTTAGACCATAGAGGCCCTTTTTGAGTCTAACAGCATAATTTTTGTCATCTACGCTTTTTATGCCTTTTGGGATTTCCATATACAACTCCTCATCAAGCTTTCCGTACAAAAATGCTGTTCTCACATCAAACTGCATCATTTCTAAATCTTCTGCAGCAGCCAAAGATAAAACAGCTCTCACTGAATCATACCTTACCACTGGGGAGTAAGTTTCTTTGAAATCTATGCCAGGGAATACCCCTTAGCAACTAGTCGTGCTTTGAAAAACGGTTCATTATTGTTGGGATTTGATTTTATTTTAAAAACCCACTTACATCAAACAATATTTTTGTTTTTTGGTTTCTCCACTATTACCCAGGTTTTGTTTTTTTCATGAGAATTTAGTTCGTCGTTAATTGCAGAAATCCATTGTTCAGCATTTTCGGATTTTATAGCGTCTTCGTATGAATCAGGTTCTATAGTTGCTATACAGCTCATGTGATCGAAACCAAATCTCTGAGGTGGAACAATTTCTCTTCGTAAGTCGTATCTTTTACATTCCCTTTGTTCAGGTGTTGAATTAGTAAACGTTGTTGAAATTTCTTTAGCACTTGAAGCTTCTGCTTTTGTTGATATTGGTGTACTGGACGCTTGTTGCTTAAATGAGGTGATACTATAATCGATATTTTCATTTTCAGTTTCCGTTTCATTTATTTCTTCATAATCATCAGAAAATGCTTTTACTTTTACTGGCTTCTCATTAAACGTAACATCGCAGCTTATTATTACCTTCTTCGATTCTTGATCGTACAGCCGGAAATTCTTTGCTGTAGGTTCATACCCAACTAAAAACATCTTTTTTGCCTTCGCATCCCATTTCTTTCTACCAGTCTGCTTCGGTTGATAAACCATGCATTCAGTGCCAAAAACTTTGATGTGACTCAAATCCGGTTTCTTACAAAACCAGTTTTCGTATGGAGTTTTGCACTGATTCGTTGATGATATCGATCTATTTAAAATATGTACTGCAGCTCTCACTGCTTCTGGCCATAAAAATTTATCCAGACTACTTGCCAACAACATCGTACGTGCAGATTCCTGTACAGTTCTGTTATCACGTTCAATAAATCCATTTTGTTCGGGGGTATAGGGTGATATTTTTTCCAGCATAATTCCATTGGAGGACAGAAAAGTTAAAACATCTTTATTTATGAACTCGGTACCGTTGTCACATCTGATGTATTTCACTCGTTCGCCAGTCATGTTGCACACCAAAGAAATAAAACATTTAAGTTTTTCATTCACTTCAGATTTATTTAATAAAAAGTAAACATACCTGAAGTTTGTGCTTTCATCCTTAAGCAACATGAAATAACGAACTCCACCGATTCCAGTCTCATTCATAGGCCCGCATAAATCCATATGTATATATTCACATTTAGCAGCATTACGTTTAATTGTAGCTCTATAATATGAACGATGCATTTTTCCTCGTTTACAATCTTCGCAAAAATACTCATTTTTATTGGACAATTTAATTCCATCTGCAATATTATTGTCACTCAAATTTTTAATTGTTGCTGTATTTATGTGTCCCAGTCGACAATGCCATTGATGAAGAGAAACCAGTTTTGCTGAATTCGCCGCTTCATCGTTTTGCTTAACATTAAAGAGCATACGGAATTGGTTTTTTAAATCTCTTACACCAGCTGCTAAGATTTGCTCTTTGTTATCTCTCAAATAACAGGAGTTTGTTTCAATTACCATTGTAAAGCCCTTTGAAGTAGCTGAACCAGTAGAAAATAAATTTTGTTTTAACTGTGGAACGTATTGTACATTAGTGAGAACTCGTGGACACCATTTGTTGTTTACTAAAGCATTAATGTGAATTGTACCAACACCAGCTATTCTTAATTTCTCATTGTTTGCAATGTAAACAAAACGATCTACATCAATCATATGCAAATCTGTAAACCACTCTTTGTGTGACGTCATATGCTCAGTGGCACCTGAGTCTGCAATCCAAACGTCTGTATAAGGAGCCACAATAACATCATTTGTTGTTGCAATAAAAGCAACTTCATCCACGTTTTTCTCTCTTTGTCTGTTATTTTCTGATTTTTCTTTGAGTTGTCTTTTCTTCGCTCGGCATTCTCTTTCCCAGTGTCCCATTTTATGACAGAAATTACATTTTGAGGTTTTCTTTCTTTCGGCAATAGATTTTTTATACTTGTCGGTTTTTGCATTAAACGCTGCTTCGCTTACCTCAGTTTCGCTATTCTTTTTGTGTTGATCTTCTTCTAATTGTAATTTTGCCATTAAATTTTCAAAAGTTCGACCCTCTTTAATATTATACCAAACCGTTTTAAAATTTTGATATTTTGGTGTTAGGCTGCTTATTATTCGAACCATTTTGATGTTGTCCGATAGTTTTTCACCTTGTGCTTCAATTTCTGTTGCCAGTGAAGACACCTTTGATACATATGCCGCAACAGATTCATCCTCCTGCATTTTGAGGGAAAAATATTCTTCATAAAGACACATAACCTTTACCTCGCTTTGTTTGTCGTGTATATTTTGTAATTTAGAGTACACTTCATGGGACGTCGTACATGACAATATGTGATTTGTCTGATCCTTCTCAATGGATGAAATTAAAATTCCCATGGCTTTGCCATCTCTCTTCACCCACAAATCCTTTGCATCTTGAGAGGCCGTGTCATCGAAATTCACTTTTCCATGTGGTATAGCAAGCAAGCCCTGGCCTTTCAAAACTGCATCGACGTTAAACTTCCATAGTCGGTAATTGCTGTTGTTCAGCCGGTGAAAAATGTGGATGGTTTCATCAGTCATAATAGCTACTCCAAATTGAAACACTTTTATTTAAACAATATCACTTTTGCAAAAAAAAAAATTAATTTCAAACTTTTTTACACAAAACCTTCTGGGCCCATAACCTGATAAAAATAGAAAACACGTGAGGGGTTTTATGTAATTCAATTTAGTGTGTATTTGGCAAAAGTTCAAAGCGGAAAGAAAAATAAAATATATAATGTGGATGATAATAATATGTAATAATAATGAAAAATGAAGATATGACACTACAATGTTCAGAAAGAGGATCAAAGTAGAATAATAGATAATAAAGTGATGTCAATTAAACAATGTTACTTTTCAACACTTACACATTTCCAATATATCCACTGCAAGGGAATCATTCATAACATTATAATCTATACTATCAAGATCATTAAAACTACTTCCAACAGTATTATTGTATTATTAGTACTGACCAGATTTGTTTAATATCTTTATTATCAAACACTGAGCCGAGTGATTTCCTCTTTAACTTCCTCAAAACAAATTTTACACTATTTCTTATGACGACACAAAATTTCCAATTCTCGGTAGTCCTTTTACACAAGTATGCTATATAAGCAAGATCTTTGAGCGAAACTAAGTGTTTAATTTCTGCAGCATTCACCCATTTATTACCAAGACTAGCTAAAATGCGACGCCTTATGCAGAAACTGGATATTGTCACTTAAAATATTTAGCTCCTCATCAACACAACAGCAATATTTTAACATCACATATACAAAGCTCAGCAAACAAGTACTCAACAATTCCATATAAGCTACCTTAACATGCTCTTAAACATGGCTAGCAACTCCATCACCCCTCGTACATGCACGATTATTTCTGGGGCAAACATAGCCTGGAATATCCACAACATCAGATGAAAACTCATTTACGTCATAGGGTTCTATCATAAGTCGAAACCAGCATTAAAAATTGTAATCTTACTTGGAAACGTCAATTTTAGTTTTGGCACATATTTTGTATTTGTACTTAACAATTATTTTTTTTATCGAAGGTCCTTACAAATCGCCAAACGTTTGAACGTTTGAACGTTATATATGTATATATATATATATATATATATATATAATAATTAATAGATATGTTTGAGGTTATTTTATATTGATATTAAATTTTCGATATTTCTTCAGGAAATTATTTTCAAAAATTTTCCTTTCGATTATATGTATAAAAATTTTTTAAGAAAATTTGTGTGTATATATATATATATATATATATATATACATATATATATATATATATATATATATATATATATACATATATATATATATATATATATATATATATATATATATATACATATATATATATATATATATATATATATATATATATATATGTATATATATATATATATATATATATATATATATATATGTATATATATATATATATATATATATATATATATATCTATATATATATATATATATATATATATATATATATACATATATATATATATATATATATATATATATATATATATATACATATATATATATATATATATATATATATATACATATATATATATATATATATATATATATATATACATATATATATATATATATATATATATATATATATACATATATATATATATATATATATATATATATATATATAAATCTTATAGTTTTTTATATAAACTTTTTTAACACAATTTAAAATTCACCTAGAATGTTTTTCTCACTTTATCAACAAAAGATTATTAAGCCCTTTGATTCGTACTTAAATGTCAGTTTATTTTATTTGTAACTCATAGATAGCTTAAAGTTGCATTTGTAAGAAAGTAGCGGCGCAGTGGTGCACCGATACCAGATGCACAGATAAATTGAAGAAAATTTTGTCGAGATAATTTGCTCATAAGAAATATATATAATATATGAAAAATAGGCTCAAATTAAGTATATGGGAACGTATTATTAGCGAGGTGGTATATAAGTTCCTCATGGAAATTCATAATCCCTGCTTTAGGATTTCGGCAGGCGGTCTGACGACATAGCAACCCAGTCTATAAAATAAAGCTTATATAATTATTTCACTGTGTTGGCTGGAACTTTGGAAAACGTTTCAGTATATGTTTTTAAATAATTTGTTTATAATTGAAATTATTAAAGGAATGAAGTGAACTACTGTTTATTGTATAACGACAATATCCATAAAATAAATCGAATATGTAATTTGGGAAATAGCACTAAATTATAGTTTAAATCCCAAAAAGAGAGGTACATAGATTGATCACTTACCTGCTTGCATTTCTGGAGCACGGACGAGTAAAACGTAAGTGTAATTGCGATGGATCCGTTACATATTTGTCAGTTGTTTCTCTGCGACGCCTCATACCTATTTAATAAATTGTTGGGGAAAACAAAATATTAATTTTTCTTATGAAAATAGTATTTCGATTTAATAATGTATTTCAGTACAAAAATAAACAAAATCAAAACAGCCAGCAATTTTGAAACAGAAGAAAAATAAAGCTTTTATATTTCAAATACTCACACTACAATATGTGGGACAAAAGAATTTTTTAGTGTAAAAAAGTAAATATACATAAGGTACATAGTATTATAGGTAAATTTATATTTTTGCTGCAGATAGATATGAAAGAGGTTATTACAACTACAAGGCTAAAGTATAATGTGATATAAATGCGTATAGTATAGTATGTATATTATCTAATATATAGAACTGATCTATATTTGGGAGAGAGACATGGATTGTTAAAACCTATCCAAATGATTTGACATACATTACTCACGGTCATATGAAAAAAATTTAATTTTTTACTCTGCCTGTTATTTTTCTGGTTCATACAAAACTGAAACATTTTGACCGATTCGTTTAAACTTAATATGCTTCATTATAGTTATGTTTCAAAAGCTTTATAGTATTTTTATTTGAAACTTTTATGTTACTGCTCTTTAAGATTTTAGTTAATTTTTTAAAAACTGTGATGCGCTGTGAACCATTTCCCGAGAAGGTGGTCAAAAATCGTTAACTTTTGACCGGATTGGAATTGATTTTTTGTTTGTTTATTTGGTTCGAATATAGGCCTTAAGTTAAAGTAGAAACCTTTAAAGTCGACCAAGTAGAAATATATTTATGGTTGATTTAAAACGCATTTTAAATTTTATCTGTTTTTGGTATAAAAGATATGTTTTAAAACTTGTTTTAAATGTTTTAAACTTAACCTGACATTTTGAGTCACGTTTACAATTTAAACTTATTAAGAGTTTGAAATTTTGTCAGAAAGTGCCAAACTTTGGCCAATGTGAAATTTTTAATACGTAAGGTCAAAGGCTCGTTTTTTTGAACAAATTTAAGTTAATATTTAGCTGATTAAGTAGCATAAACAATACATACATTGATTAAATTTTCTTTAGATAAGAAGATTTTAATGAAGTGGTTGGTTTCTGTTTAAGTTAAAAATGGACATTAGATGTAAAATTTTTTTTATAAATTTGTTAATTTAAAATTGTCTAATATATGCATTTTAAATTTTAACAATAAAAATAACGATGTTTCGAAAAATTATTGCTATTGAAACTATTTTAGTAAATATTTCTTCTAAATAGCTTTGATTTTCACCTTGTAGAAGTAGCTTAGCTTCTACATCTAATTCAATAGAGTTAATTTTCCATTTTTGTCGATTATTGGACGTATAGGGATCTGATGTGCATAATAAAATAGTAATCAGAGCTTCATTAGTGCAACATCTGGAAAATTTTCGTGTCTTGTGCTCGCGAAAGAATCTATAGTTTTTACTTTTTTTCTTGAGCTTGTTCAGATAGATCTTCATTTGGCAGCATATTGTGCTTAATTATTTACTCAACATGGTACACAATTTTATGGACAGTGGATGACATAGATCACCAAGAGTATACATCGTTATAAAGTATAGCTTATTTTTCGCGTATTCTCCAAATTTTTTTGTATGTATCTTTCTGCTGCATGCTAGAACTTGTAATATAATGTTATATCGCCTTATTAGTTCCAAATGAACACATGTGCTGCAGTTTCCTTCCAGTATTTTCATAATTTGTGTTTCCTTATCCTTGCTTTGGCTGATCTGATGTATATTCGGCATTACATTTCTTATTTTGTCTTTGACCAGAGGACCCATTTTATCCCCATTTCGAAATGAAACTAATGCTGGCATTTCCAAGTTTTTTCAAGCGACCAGCATCCAGCGGATTTAACAACCGTTCGGTAGTGTTTTCAAGAAGATTTTGCAATTTAATTTCTGCTGAAATAGAAGTGACAGGGATTGTACATCCCTGGACTATGGGAAAATCCCAAAATTCTTTATATTGGCCCGTTTCCGCAATTTCTTCTTGAACTTCTTGTCTTCATTTGGTGTAGCAAAATTTTTCAAAATCCTTTTTGTTCGCCTTGAGCTTGATTCTATTACTACTTTACCCTATTCTCGTTTACTCATTTGTGTTGGTTTTGCTGGCTGACCCTGTTTTCTATATTTGGTATTTCTAGATGTAATATCGAAAACAAGTTCCTTTAAAACCATTCAAGGTGACGTTCGTACATCCTTTTCTTGTTATAAAAGCATTCAATACAGCGTTCCAAAATTTATAATTTTTTGTTTGTGTAGTTCATTTTCTTGTTTATTTTATTTTTTTAAAATATCGTGTAAATCTTACAGATATCTGTAAGAGTATTTAGCCGTTATTCAAATTGTAATTAATGCTAATTAGAAAGACTTTAAATAATCTTACTCACAAATAAGCAACGAAAAAATTCAGGTAGACAGGTAGTATCATAATAAAGAAACGAACAACGGTACATGCGCTCATACGAATATTACTATAATTAGTTGAGATATGTCCCTTATTAGACGCAGTTGATAATATACATTATACCCAAGCAATTCCGAATTAAAAAATATATAAAAATAAGTTGCATTGTGTTAGTAATTGATATTCTCCGGAATGCGTAAACCGATGCGTAAACCTCAATTTATATATTTTCATGAGTTACAGCCATTTTAGTGCACACGGCAATCATTTCGAAATATTTGAGTTAATATTTTGAGAAACTGAAATACAATTTGCTTTGAAGCTCATTACAATTAAATTTTGGTCAAACCATTCATTTAATTTTTATACTTAGCTATTTTAAATCAAAACTTCGGAGATCTATGAAATAAATTACATATAAATACAATTCTAAAAACATAAATATTTAAATACATTATGCACAAACCACGTCATATGCATGAGTACGCGCATGATGCAATGACTTATGTGCATCATTACGGTCGACCAGATTTATTTATAAGATTTACGTGTAATCCGCAATGGAGTGACATTAAAGATAATTTATTCGCTGGCCAAAGTCCTAGCGTCCACCATGATATCAATGCCCGTATTTTTAAGCAGAAATTGAAAGTTATATGTGCTGAAATTCCAGATCAAATAAATGATCCTTAATTATATGATGTTGTTGTGCAAAATATGATACATGGTCCATGCACAGCCCATGTGGTATGCATGAGTACGCGAATAAGAAATCTGTTGAATCTTTGGGAAGAACAATGAAAGATATCCGAGATAACTCAGAGTTGTTTGGTGGTGCGTTGATTTTATTGTCAGGCGATTTTAGGCAAATATTGCCCGTCATTCCTAGATCGGCAACTGCCGATGAAATTAAAGATTGCTTAAAGTCTTCATATTTATGGAGATTTGTTAAAATATTGAAACTGACTATCAACGTTCGTATTGAATTGCAGAATGATCCATCTACTGATGAGTTCTCTAAGCAATTGCCGAAAATCGGCATAACATTGCCAAATGATTTTTGCCGTTTCGTACAGTCAAAAGAGGAGTTGATTGAATGTGTTTTCACTAACATAACACAACAATATACATGCCATGCCAGAGCAATTTTATTGATAAAGAACAAAGATGTTACTGAATTAAACATGGCTACACAATCAAAGATTCATGGCGAAGTGGTGTTGTAGAAGTCTGTCGATACTTTTACTTATGAAGAAGATGTTGTGCATTATCCAACAGAATTTTTGAATTCGTTGGACTTACCAGGATTGCCTCCGCATAAGCTCCAATAGAAAGTTTGAGCCACTATTATTATGCTTCGTAATATCAATCAACCCCGTTTATGTAATGGTACAAGACTTGCTATTAAAAGGTTGATGGCTTATGTAATTGAAGCTACTATTTTAGGAGGAAAATTAAAAGGCGAAGATGTATTCATTCCAGGCATCCCAATGATTTCGTCTGATATACCATTTGAATTTAAACGACATCAGTTTCCTGTTCGCCTTGCGTTTGCGATTACCATTAATAAGGCGCAAGGCCGATCTTTAGAAATTTGTGGAATGAATTTAGTGTATCTCATATGGAGAGTTCTATGTAGCCTGTTCGCGCGTTGGCAAACCATTTGTATGTTTACACCGAAAATGGAAAAAGCAACAAATATTGTTTACCACAGAGCATTACAATAAAAGCAGTTTATCACTAATTTAAATTAATTCGAATTAATTTTTTTATTTTCTTTTTTGCACTACGAAGTGTGCAGGGGTTCGCTAGTTTTATAATAAAGGTAAATTAAATTAAAAACTAAAATATTTTTCCATCTGAAATCTGTCTTTCATAAAAGCGATTTGACAAAAATTGCTTCAAATATAAGCACAACAGAAAACACATTTGTTCAACTAATTTTTGACCTTTTATAAAAAAAAATTGCTCTGGTGCTCACCGTCGGATCGTACCGGTATCAGGGTGTATGTAAGTGAGAGTTAGAAATATAAGATAGAAATTATGTTCTTATGTCTTTACGAACTTTAGAAATTATGTTCTATCAAATGGGAGGAATTAAGAAAATTTGGACCTGGAAAAAAAATTTATAAATAGTTTTTTTCTACTAGTAGATGTAACAAGTTGGGCAATTATGCAAAATTTATTTTGCTTAGAAATCTTTTAAAACAAAAAAATTATAGATGTTTAAGAATTAAAAACTTTAGACATTTCGCATTTTAGCAATATAATGAGAGTGTCTATTTTGAATCACCCTGTTCACTGTGATATACATAATTAAAATAAAGTTCCAATTTATTGGATCCCGATGTATACAAGTGTCTACTTTCGAATGCACTTTTGTATCTCACAATTGGTGAGAGTCGCCTTCTTGCGTAATGGTCCACAGTGCGACGTAACATAACTTTTATTACAATTGACCTCCAACACTTAATAAATCATTAAATTATTTACCCGCATTCCACACGTGCAATAAGTTTGCCAGTTTTGGATTTGCAAACTGCCAAAATCAATTGCACAAGATATGTGCGTGTGGACCGTATGCATATATGATCATATATACTCGTATGTATACTCAGAAACAAATGCTAAAGTAGATGTGAGTTTTTGTCCTTTTTTAAAAAGAACACTGCATATTAAAAGACGCCTTGAAAAAAAAACATATATATATATATATATATATATATGTATATATATATATATATATATATATATATATACATGTTATATATATATATATATATATATATATATATAAATCAAGCAAGGGCAGTTACAACCTGGAGAATGTTACGATTACTGACCTTGCAACACTCAATTTTATACAACATATATGTACATATGGTTGTAAGTAAAGCAAGATGTTTACTTGGACCCCTATATTACTAAGCAACTTTATATATATATATATATATATATATATATATAAATATATATATATATATATATATATATATATACATATATATATATATATATATATATATATATATATATATATATATACATATATATATATACATACATACATATATATATATATATATATATATATATATATATATACATACTTTATATATATATATATATATATATATATATATATACTTTATATATATATATATATATATATATATATATATATATATCAGCATTCAGGGGATGATCTTTACATATGCAATTCATTGTGAAAGGAGGGGATAATGTTGTGATGATATATCATTTATTTTTATCTTTACTACGTTAGCGAATTTTCGCTATATATTTTTATTACATAATAATAAAAAATTTTTATTTTTCGCCGAAATTATATGTTTCGTTTACCTTTTACTTATATTTGTTCGATATTCTGCTCTTACTTAATGCAAAAAGCATTGGCACAAATGCGTTTTTCTGGATGAAGTAGTCAGTTGACAAATTATGTGTTGCTCATATTGTTGTAAACGGGGTTAAAACCACAATGCCCGGTATAAATTGTGAGGCATATATTTACGATAACTTTTTTGTCCAATGTAATTTGACATTTCTTTGTTTCAATGTTATATCAATTCATACATTGAGGGATACATAATTGGGCAATGCGTTAAGGTTGTTGAAGTCTTATATGTATTCGTACACTTTGCAATTTTGATTATTTTTTTGTCGCATATTTGTGTCAAATGTGTCTACACTTCTCCGGAACACATTGCTGGCAGCGTCGTCGAGCCGTATTTCCATGAAAATGACAGCGGTGAAGCAGTTCCCGTGAATGTTACGGACTTGTTGTGGCCAGAAATTGAGGATATGGACATGTGAATGGTACCAGTTATTACAGAGCCCAGAACACGTCGTGGCGATGTTAGTTAGCCGGACTAAGATTTAATAGAAAAAGTATACGTCAACAAGCCAAGAGCAATTAAAGAGCTACATAATAAGATAATTCGGCATATGAACGAATTATATTTCACAATTATTGAATATAAGCCGCTCATTTGCCCGATAATTTGCATCATACATAATTGTCACATTTCCTTCTATCATAATAAAAAAAATATATGTACATATTTCTCTGAAAATAAGGTCATTTGGTTAGCCCACCCTTTAGTAAAGCAATAACCTGGTAGTTTGGCCATGAAGGCAAAAAACTTGCTCAAGCTGATTTATAAAAAAAATTATGCAGAAGATAATTCTCAAATTTGGTTGTCATATCTCAGAAATTTATGTTTTATGGCTCTTATGTGAAAGAATATTAAATTACACGAATCCGTTTTCGGTTTTTTTCCATCAGGTCCAGATTTTTTTTATGGGCGTGACAATTTTTTGCCCCTAAATTAGCCAGGTACGTAGATATATTTCACCCTGACTCGGGAACGAGTCATCCGATTTTAAAAAGTAATACACCAGAAGATGTGTAACAAAATTGTTTTTATTTTTTTTTCGTGCAAAATTCTTAATTTTTTTTAGATTAAAAATGAAATTAAAAAAAATTTAAAGCTAATATTCAACACTTTGCACCTATATCTAATAGTTACAGATCTTAGAAATAAAAAGAGCTATAAACCATAAAAATCGGTTGTAAAATTTAGATTTTATTTTCAATTTGCCGCAGGTACCCAATGTTGTAATGCTACCAACCTTTCATATGCGTGACGATAGCATTTCGTTAGGTGAACAGGTAAAGAAACTAAAGTACAAAGGTATTCTGCATGGATCTTGGATTTGAAAATTAGAGTAGATTATAATATTTATTGCAGCAGTATATGTGGAAATGATGGATTTTGATCTAGTATCGATTAATGGAAAATTTTAAAATTTAAATTATTAAGGTATTCGATATACACATTCGCTTTTTCACACTAGATATTGTTTTATGATATTTTGAAACAATTGGAAACTAGCGAATGACATTGGATACACTGGCACCACAGAATTATTAATCGTTTGCCTCTGTTTAATCTTGAGATAGCTTTTGGTATATATAATACGGCTGTTTGGTATATAAAATATTATAAAGTAAGAGAAGAAATCGCTATTAAGTAGAATATAATAATATTTGTTTTGCATATACTGAAAAGCTGCAATTTTTTTTTAACCTAACGACGTAACTACCAATAGTTTTGTATAGTACAGTAAGTATACGGTTATTCACACTATTACAACCAGAAGAAAGTTCACATCCACACATAACAGCTGGTAAGAGGTAGGTTTTGGCTAGCATCACATGAATGTAAGGTAGACTCTAGCATTGTGACATCCATATGGCAAATGATAAATTTCTTGGTTCCGATCGAATAATAACGTTTTCGTAATTATTCGCTATACAATTATTATTAATTTATGACATTGTGAGACAATATGGAACTGGCAAATATTATTGGATACTTTGCATTGATAGTCAATCAGAGGCAATGTTTCGAATGTGATATAGTAACCAAAAAAATCTTGTTACCATACCAAAGAATATTAAAAACTGCAACATATATGCATATATATATATATATATATATATATATATATATATGTATATATATATATATATATATATATATATATGTATATATAAATAAATAAATATATATATATATATATATGTATATATATATATATATATATATATATATATATATATATATATTTATATATATATATATATATATATATATATATATATTTATATATATATATATATATATATATATATATATTTATATATATATATATATATATATATATATATATATTATATGAAATTTATTTGTTGAGTGGTTAAGCAATGTCTATATGCATTTAATTGGCGCTTTATACCAAATTGTCAGTAGACCTTAAATACAGTTTTGAAAAGTTTCAAATATTTCAAAAAAAAAAGCAAAACGCATGTTTTCTGAACAATGGCCACTTTTGTTTACATATTTCATGATGCTACCACACTTTTCGCATAAGTTAATTGAAGTATTTAAGTCTGACTGTAAAACTGAAAGCGTATTTAATTAAACTTTAAATATTCATCAAAATTAACTAAATAATATAATAAATATAATTTATACTGGATATTATTATTTAGATAGCAAAAATTTTACGGACACACCGACCCACACATTCTATTTTTTAGGTAGTGGTAGTGAAAGTCAACAATTGAAGGTCTCTAAGTGCAATAAACGTTTTTCCTTGAACCGGTACTCTGTAATGCATTGTGTTGGAACTATGAAAGGAGTAGAGCACATATAAACACTGCTTTAAAATCAGCATTCAGGAGATGCTCTTTACATATGCAGTTCATTTGAAAGAAGGGGATAATATTAGGAATTATGATATATCATCTATTTTTATCTTTACTACGCTAGCGAATTTTCGCTATATATTATTATTACATAACAATACAAAATTTTAACTTTTCGCCGAAATTATATGTTTCGTTTACCTTTTACTTATGTGTGTTCGATATTCTGCTCTTACTTAATGCAAAAACATCGGCACAAATGCGTTTTTCTCAATGAAGTAGTCAGTTGACTAATTATATATGTGTTGCTCATATTGTTCTAAACGGGGTTAAAGCCACAATACCCGATATTAATTATTAGTGATATATTTACGTTAAATTTTTTGTCCAATTTAATTTGACATTTCTTTGTTTCAATGTTATACCAATTCATACAAAGAGAGATACATAATTGGACAATGCGTTAGGGTTGTTGAAGTCTTATATGAAAATGAGTGTTCAAACCAATATGTATTCGTATACTTTGCAACTTTTATTATTTTTTTGTCGCATATTTGTTTCAAATGTATCTAGACTTCTCCGCAACACATTGCTGGCATCACATGAATGTGAGATAGAGTGTAGCATTGTCACATCCATAAATTTGTTATGGATATGAAACACAATATGGCAAATGGTAGATTATTATTCCGATCGAATAATAACATTTTCGTTATTATTCGCTATACAATTATTATTAATTTATGACATTGTGAAATAATATGGAACTAGCAAATATGGCATATTGGATACTTTGCATTGATAGTCACTCAGAAGCAAAGTTTCGAATGTGATATAGTAACCAGAAAAATCTTGTTATTAAACCATCTGAGAATTATATTATTAAATTAACTATACAAATTCCCAAATGATTTTTAAAAATCTCATTATAATAAGTGGAGTAGGCTATGAAACTTATACAAACCAAACCCAACAAACAACTTTTATTCGATATGACTCTATTTTATTTTTCTACACCTTTATACAATTAGAAATTATAATGTGATTTTTTAAAATCATTTGTGAATTTTTATAGTTAATTTATTAACATAATTCTCAGATGGTTTTTAAAAGTCTTTTAATAAGTTGAGAAGTTTGAAACTTTTCAAAACTGTGGTTGAAGTCTACTGACGATTTGGTAAAAAGCGCCAATGAAATGCATATAGACATTGCTTAACCACCCAAAAAATAAATTTCATATTATAATGGTACAATGACAGTATGTTAAATAGTTAATTTATTAACAATTAAATTGAGATTTTATTTTTCGTTTTGCCTTATAAATACTTTCATTGTTATCCAAAGGATTTCTAATTATATAAAGGTGTAGCAAAATAAGAGTCCTATCGAATAAAAGTTGTTTGTTGGGTTTTGGTATAATGCCCAATAAATTTCTCTATGAGATATCATATCTTGAAGTGTCTTAGTAATAATTTAAATTTTTCATCAAGTTTTTTGAGCTGCTGTTTTGATAAAGTTATTAAATTTTGTCGTAGTTGACTGATTTCCGTTCCTAAGTAATGTTTGTTGATAGCGTCTTTTTCTTGTAAACGAAACGAAATATTAGTAATCCTTTTATTTTGCATGTCGATATTGGTATTTTTATCGAAGAGAATTCCAACGACTTCTTTTTCGTTTTTAATAATATCGCTTTATTAATAGACATATTATCTCCTAACCCTTCTAGTATCATTAATAATTTGAACCGAGCAATAAACATGCACACACACACCTAAACATATATATATATATATATATATATATATATATATATAGGCTAGACTTTTCGTTTACTGCAAACAAAAATTTTGTTGTTGTTGTTTCATAATTATTTTATATTTTCTTATATAACATTAATTTTACAATATTTTCATATTATCTAAAAGGATTAAAACTAATTAAACATCTATATTTATATTTAGGAAAATATCATCATCCTCTTTTTCCATAAATTCTTTATGTAAATTTAAATTAGATGATCGTAAAGAATTTATTCTGTAATCTCCCCATGAGTAAGTGTTAATATTATTCCTACACATAAATCTCTTATCATCCAAATAACTTAATGTTAGTTTACTTATATGTTGTGTATATATTTAGTGAACCTTAAATCTAAATACAGACATAGAATCATAATATAGCGTTTTCTCTAGTAAACATTGTCTAAAATCAGTAATACTTAATCTAGCTGTTACACAGTTCTTAACACCCTTAATTTTTTTATTTCACTATCTACTTTATCTCTTTTTATTGAATACATTTTAGCTCGTAGGCCAATGAATTCCTTAATAGTTTTACCATTACATTCGTCTTTCATCATACCTAAAACCTTTTTGTTTACTAAGGGAAACTTAAACGCATTCTCTTGGTCATATGAAGATGTATCGAAACGTAAACTTAATTCATTTCAAATACCATCATATAGATCATTTGTTTTAACATCATATATTAAGGAGTCAGTATCCATATAATTCAAGTGAATATCCTCACAATATTTAGGTTTCATATAATCGTAATGAAAGCTGTACATTTTCAATTTCGATAATTCTAATACTGAAAACCCAATATAAATTGGTTTATTGTAGAACGTTTTAGTTCTACTCATTTCTATGGCAATCATATCTTCATGAATTTTAAGGGAACTAGGGAAATTAGTGTTAGATTGAGGGCTCTAGCCCCTAACCTCTTACCTCTACTCACCCATTCACAAACTAATTTTACATCTTTTCTTTTGTCTATCTTTTCCATACTTTTACCATATACAGCATTGTTTAGGAGCTTGAAAAAGTTTTGGTCAAATGTATTTTTAGCTATTGTTCTATGGTGATTATTTAAGTCAATACACTTTTTAAACCAATCCAACTGATTAAATTGAATTATTCTGTGTATGTTAGTTAAAACCAAACCGTTTTGGAGTCATTGCTGAAGATTTCTATAGTGAATTATATATTTTGTTTTGTGATTTAAATCTGTAATTAATTTTAATTGTTTCGTGGTCTCAATTTTTTTTGTTTTCGGCACAAAATGGAAAATCATTATGATAGTCGTGTAATGTTGTTGGATACTCTAAATCTACTTCAAGTATATATCCCAAAGGACTATCTTCTCTTATTTTATTTACATTAAAATTTTCAACATTTTCTATCCATTTAAAATTTTTGTAGGGAAGGTATTGCGACATTGGACAATTAAAATTCTCAAATTTCGGCAATTAAATTTAAAATTTTTCAATTTTAATTGCCAAATTTATGTTAATTGGTTTTTTTTTAGTAATTTGATACTTTAATGTGTGTTTGTATTTTTTCCCACTGTTAAATAGGGTGTTCACATTGTTATTGTTTTTTTTATAATGTTAGGGTAGGCGTGGGAATTTGTGTCTGTCCATATGTGACCTTGGGAATACATGTCTGTCGGTATGTGAGCGTGGGAATTTGTGTCTGTCCATATGTGACCTTGGGAATACATGTTCGTCGGTGTGTGAGCGTGGGAATTTGTGTCTGTCCATACGTGTCCTTGGGAATACATGTCCGTCGGTATGTGAGCGTGGGAATTTGTGTCTGTCCATATGTGAGTGTAGGAATTCTGTCTGTTTATGTTTGCTATAGCCTAATAGAAAATAATAAATTTTTAGGAACATTAGAACATTTTTTTTAGGAATTATGTACACTATTTCAAAAGTGTTGTAGTTATATATGGATGGCCTTAATGTTTGTGGTTCGTTTCTTCTTGCTGGAGTGAGATTTCTTCTTTTATTTTTTGTTTGTTTTTAATTTTGGTGTGTGTTTACTTAAGACATTTTGTCCAGCAATTCAGTTATTTCTTTTTTGTTTGCAATGCTTGAGTCTGGGGGAATAATTTGATTATTCTGATCTTGAAGACGTTGTGAAAAAAAATTTACTATTCAATAAATATTGAAATAGATATTTTGTTTATTTTATACATGACGATCATCGATGGATTTTATTTGGGGATCTGGGTGGTGGTGCCATTTCTGTATTTTGTAGAATATGGATATTTATGCTATGTTTAAGTGTGTGTGCTTTTTGTATTCTGAGTGGCGGTTGGAATGTCTGCCTGTCAGACAGGCTGTATGTGTGACGATTGGTGAGTCTGTATGACAGTCCGCTTTCTTGCTTTCCTGGATTTTGCGCAAGTGGGTAACTATGAAATGTGATAAGATGTACATATTCATGCGTACATAAATATCTACAAATTTATTTCATTTAAGCATATACATACAAACAAATAATAAGCGTTTATTCTATTTGCCCAAATATTCCCTTGACCATTTGAATGAATAAACCATTGTGTTTGTTTGTGTGTTCTCTGAAAAACAATATGTATGTAGGTTTTTATTTGAAATAAAAAGACATTTATTTTAATTTTTTTAAGCATTTATTTAAAAGTTTGTTAGCATTTTCATTTTCAAGTAAAATTGCATTCCTTAAGGCACAAACACCATAGTCGTGATAGCTACAATAGAGATATAATGAATGCTTAGTTTCCATTTGTTTAAAATTAATGCAGGCAATGTCTTCAATGTTATAAACTGTTTGATGAATAATTTTTTCCAGCCATTTTTTCTTCTCTTCCCCCTTAACATATATTTTTGAATTTCTTATGTTGGATTTTAAAAACTTGCAAACAATTTGAAATGAGACTGATCCATCATTCCAGTTAATATGATGATAGTTTTTTGTTAACCAAACTGCTTTTCTCTGTTTTTTGGCTGATAAACATGCGAAATCAAAAGGAGGTTTTATGATGAAATTGAGGTATTCGTTGTTGCTGAAAACTACAGCTAGTTCTTTTGCGATGAAGTCATTTGAATTATTTTTGAAACCTTGCAAGTCTACAAAAACAATATCACCATCCATGTTATTTAATTTATAAGACCTTCCGGACTTGACCTTTTATTGGTATGTATTCTATTACGCGGTCATGAATAAGAACGCAGTAAGCTGATGTTTTTGCTGGAATATTTGTTGCTGTTTCAAATTCAATTTTTATGTCGATTGGTCCGGTATTGAGCGTTTCGTTTTGGTGACTGGCATCAACTACAATAATTGGAGCGTTATTTTTAAACTCTTGACCTGTTAGAAGAGGTTGAGGTTGTTTCATGTAGTAGCTTTGTTGGAATCTTAGATACATATCATATAGAATCGCATAGCGCTCATTTTTTAATTTTATATTAAGGTCGTCATATGGGTAAGAGATTGAGTTTAAATGTACTTTTAAGTTAGTAAGATCACAATGAACAAACTTGTTTTCTTGTTGAAAGGCAATCAACACAAAACGAGGGCGTTCTTTATTAGCGGCTAGTTTCACATTCCATATGTGATTGGTCCCCGTATTCAGGTGTGGATTCATATGACAATCCCAACTACGGAATGCCATTGGTATAGCAGCACCATTATTAAGTATTTTGATCATATTCAATTTACTATGATCAGATAATTGATCATGTGGAATTCTCCATTATATTAGTGAAATTGTAAGTTTTGCTTACTCAGTGGAAACATTCGAGGGTACAAGATCCTCATCGTTCTATTACTCAAGAGTATCAACTCATGTTTACCATTTAATAAAACTTTATTATAGTCTTCAGCGAATCCTAAAAGAAGTTTGAGTGGTACATAGAAATTAAAATTTCCATTTTGAAGATTTATTTTATCAAGTTTATTCCATCCAGCATTTTGCAACACAACGCTTTCTGTAGGTGATAAAGAAACCAAATTTTGTATGGTACTGGTGGCTCCCAAATATCTTGTATAATCAATTTCAATACCATTTAGTTCATAGCGAATTTCATCAAAAAGATATGCAACAAAATTGTTTGTCAACTGAAAGTTGGGTGTAGATTTCGATGTTTTTTCGTCTACAACAAGTCCTTCCACATATATATAGCTTTCACTGGGTAACACATATAGATCTTGGTTTTGTATTGAAATTCTTATTTCATCGTTGTTGTTAAGAGACTGAAGGTATGGCATGTGTGTGATAATCATTTTTGATTATATATTCGTCAGATATTGGTTTATCTATAACGTTTATTATTGAACTCATTTTGTTTTCAGTTTAAAGTTCAGTGACTTGAGAAAACTCTTGTTTGCTACTGTAAGCGATTTTTGACTAATAGATCTTTTCAATTGTTGCTTAGGTTGTAATGTTTGAGGATTAGATGTTGCTGTAGTATTGTTCGATATACTCGTGTTGTATATTATCATTATTTAGTTGTCCTTAAATGTATTCGTATTGTGATTTCCTCTTCTCTGAAATTAATTAAGTCGCCATTTTGATCAGCCACGCGAAAAGCTAGTGAACTTATCTCTCTGGAGTTTACTGACAAATAAATAAGATTTTTGGGAATCTCAACTATTTTATATCCAGCCGGGACATTAATCGGAAATTCATGTAGTGTATGAGCTTTAGAATTATTCATATAAGTATTAACCACAATACTGCTTTCAATCCTCAAGAGATTCACCTTAAAGATATTCACTGGAAGATCAGAGTAATGTTCTTTGTTTGGCGTTAGTATTCTAGTTATTAAATCCTAAAAGTCTACATATTGTATTTTCTTTATTAAAATATATTGGTTCTTTAGAGCTGCTGACTTTGACTTGCATTGTATTGTTATTAGCTTCAATCAAAATTTTGTTTTCTGGTCTATATCGTTTGTATTGTTCTTCTATATAGTCAACTATATCTTTCAATTCATAAGATCCGATCGGTATTTCAATTACAAGTTCACCGATATGAAATATATTGTTGTAGACATCCACATTCGGGATACTGTTGTATGAATGAAAAGGAGTTAGAGCACATTCATAGGTTCCGTTTAAATCAATAGGAGGAAAATAATTAGCAGATAGCTCTGATGAATTGGAGCTCAAAGTTAATGTTATTGACATTGTGACTGTTTGATTGTAAATAAATGAGGTTAAACACACAGTATGATTTATAAGCATCAGTTTCGTATTTATTGTTTATTTACTTATTTTAAACTAAATTAAATACTGATGCCATTGTTGTTGTTGTTTATTTATTGTATTCTTTCATTTGCAATATCTCATCTCTGTTTATCCAAGAATTGTGCTCATTACCAAAGCCCAGCCACTTAACAAACACCTTATGTCCTTTAGTTTTGAGAACCTTTTCAACTAGGTATGTGTTTGGATATCTGGTTTTTAAAAGTTCTTCTTCATAGAAACCACCTTTAATAGGATTTCCGCGATAGTCTTCTAATTTATATGTTGTAGGATATGTGTTTTGTACTCTTTTAATTGTAAAGATTTCTGTTGTCCAATTCGGAGTATAACCTTTTTCAAAAATGTTTTTATATTTGCTTATGCGTACATGATCTCCTGCATTATATTTTGACATTTTATATACCTTTAAAAGACTGTATACTGTTTTTAAAAGTTGTTTTTCATTTGTTGAATTTACTTTAATCGGTGACATTTTAATGGTGCGATGAATTTTTCTACTGTATGCATCAAGTAAATCTCTATACATATCAATCCAATTATATGAACCATTTATGCTAAATTCTTTCCACATCATTCCTTTTAATGTTCTATTAAATCGTTCTAGTATTGAGGCTTTCATAGTGCTATATGTTGAGTAGTGATTAATATTGTATTTATTCATCAACTGATTGAAATGTTTATTGAAAAATTCTTTACCATCGTCTGTTTGCAAGTTTTTCGGTATTCGTCCCAATTTGAAAATATTCTCCATTGCCTGGGTTGTTTCAAATGCATGCTTTCTTCTCAAAGGTACTGCCCAAGCAAATTTTGAGAATGCATCAATTACAGTTAGCAAAAATCGATAATTTCTATTGTCTAAGGAATAATTTCCCATTTCAACTAAATCAGCTTGCCAAAGATCATCTATTCCTTTCATCACAACTCTACGATGTACAAAACGTTTTCGAGCCTGCTTATGCAATTCATTTACAATATTTCTTTTTGAAGACATCTTATTTTTCCAGTCGCTGTTTTAAGTATGTTGTGATCTACTTGGTGCACTTTCAGCTATTTATACGAACATGTAATTTTCTATTCTATAAATTTTTTCTCGTAACTCTTCAATTTCCATATCAAAAAGTGGTTTATTATCATCCATTTTCTTATTGATATCCTGCAAATGAGTATTAAGATTTTCTAACTGGAAAGCTACTTCTTGTTGCTGTTTTTTGAGTTCAGTTTGCAGAAACAATTTACTGATAACATCGTTTTCCTCCAGAGCGTTTGCAAAATTTTTGATTCTCTTGTATTCGACATCAATGTTTTTGTTCGTATGCATAAAGAAGCCCAACAACTTAGGTGAATTTTTGGTTGAAATTACTTCACTTCTATCGTTAATATAATGCCCAAATTTATCAACGGACATGTTTTATAAAAAAATCTATTTATGTATATAGTTTATACAATTATATTAGCTTCACGTAGTTCTTCAATAATTGAGACAATTTCGTTGTTGTGATTAGTATGGCCTGCAGACTGTGATGCAAACAGTAGTCTAAGTTGATCTACCAACTCGTTTGGATCATCCCAGTATATATAGTTTGGATTATGAGGGTTAAACTGCATCAAACCCCTTCCTAAATAATTAGTTTTTGTTACATCTGATGACTTTGTATGATTTTCTCCTTTGAAAAGTTTTCCAATAATATTTTTGTACTTATGGGCTTTTCTCCCTTTGATTTGACCATCAGACTTATAGTCTCTCCTGTGAGCATTGGTAGTAAGTAATATTTTTTTTTGTAGATTTCAAGCTCGAATTTGTCATAGTTTTTTGGTGTTTTATGAAACATTAAAGAAAACAGTCCTGGCGTGAGAGCCCATATTTGTCCATCAACCTGTATCTTATCTTGATTTAACTCGATGGTGCTACTAACAAATCTCCATTGGTTATTATTGTCTTTATCAGGACAAATTTCTTCATTATTCGAATTTTGTGAGTAAAAGTCATCTTCATAATAATTACTGCTACTTTTACTATTCGATTGTTTAAACATTGATTCTTCAATTAGTTTCTTGGGCGTACTCGTTTCCAATTTTATTGTTGAATTCTCAGGATGAAAACTTTCATTGTCATCAATTCCAGTTTCCTTATCACTTGGTTCTTTTTTAACCGGTCTACCAACGTATTTAGAGCTATTGATAAATTCTTTTAAAGGTTCTGTGATAGGCTTGAATGTATCTCTTAATTGTTCATGTGTATTTATTTCATCAGTTTTTATACTTCAAAGCTTTTTCTTCAAGATATTTCTTGTAGTCACCAAGTCTTTAAGAATTTGTTCATTCATTTCAGTTAACAAGTCGGTTCAATAGGAAGCAGATCAGTTTATTAGATCAGGTTAACAGATCGGGTATCAGATCAGCTCATCAGGTATCAGATCAGCTTATCAGGTACTAGACCAGCTTATCAGGTCAGCTTACCAGGTACCAGATCAGCTTAACAGGTACCAGATCAGCTTATCAGGTCAGTTTAACAGGTATCAGATCAGTTTATTAGGTATCAGATCAGCTTATCAGGTCAGTTTAACAGGTAAATAAAGTTTGAAGTCAGATTAAATACTGAAGGGTGCATTAGATGAACAGCAAATTATATTATGATAGGACATAGATATGTACAATTTCTTCAAGAAAGGAATACGTGGTGGACTTGTACAATGCAGTAACCGATATTCAAAGGCTAACAACAAATATTTACCTGATTTCGATAGAGAGAAGCCCTTAGAATTTGTTGCGTATTTAGACGCAAATAACGTCTACGGTTGGGCTATGTCTGAGTATCTACCTTATGGCGGATTCAGATGGCTATCAGCTGAAGAGCTAAATCTGGATAATAAAACCATAGATGATAGTTCAAGTGATGGATATATCTATGAAGTTACTTTAGACTACCTATGACCTTCCTTTTTGTCCGGAAAACAAAAAAATTCAGCAAACAACGGACATAGATATGTACAATTTCTTCAAGAAAGGAATACGTGGTGGACTTGTACAATGCAGTAACCGATATTCAAAGGCTAACAACAAATATTTACCTGATTTCGATAGAGAGAAGCCCTTAGAATTTGTTGCGTATTTAGACGCAAATAACGTCTACGGTTGGGCTATGTCTGAGTATCTACCTTATGGCGGATTCAGATGGCTATCAGCTGAAGAGCTAAATCTGGATAATAAAACCATAGATGATAGTTCAAGTGATGGATATGTCTATGAAGTTACTTTAGACTATCTATGACCTTCCTTTCTGTCCGGAAAACAAAAAAATTCAGCAAACAAAGCACACTAAATTAATTGCAGATTTTTCCACAAAACAAACATACGTCATACACTGGAAAAGAGAAAAGATGTACGAATAGTTACGAACTGGAATAGGACAAACTTTAATCATTTAGGAGCTCAAGATTGGATATCTAAACCTAATTTTCATAGTTTGTCAATATTTTCTGAGAATATGGTATCGATTGAAATGAATAGAGTGAAAACTTATTACAATAAACCTATATATTTAGGAATTTGTGTATTAGAGCTTTCCAAATGGAAAATGTATGATTTCCATTATGGGTACATGCAACCCAAATTCATGTCGAACTTTTCACTGAATTATATGGATACTGACTCTTTCATTTACACAGTAAAAACAGAAGACTTTTACGCTGACATAAAAACTGACGTCGTCCACAAGTTTGATACATCTGATTACCTAAAAAACAATATATATGGTTTCCCTCTGGTAAGCAAAAAGGTGTTGGGTATGATTAAGGATGAGAATTGTGGAAAAATAATGAAGGAGTTTGTAGGATTGAGATCAAAGATGTATTCCTTTAGTGTGCAGTATGAAAATGATATTAAAAAATCGGAAGGGGTAAAGAAATGCATTCTTGATAAGTACGACACAACTTCTTATAGAAACTGTTTATTTAATAAGTCTACTGTATATGATGACATGTTAATTTTTAAATCAAAAGTTCATTAAATTTATACAAATTAAATAAATAAAGTAGTGTTAAATTATGCAGACGATAAAAGAAAAATAAGAAGTGATAAGATGAGAACATATGCATGGTATCATTTTCGAATCGAGGAAACTAGTCCCGATTATGAACTTGACATGCTACTGTGGGAAATTTCAAGACTAGAAGAGGAAGAAGCAATGCAATAATTGTATCCCTATTTTTAAGTAATAATTTTTATATATATTTAAGTAGTGAAATCTATTAATAAGTAAAAAAAAATTGTTGTACTGTTAAGAGAAATAAACAAAAATTGTACAAATATATATAAAATGAAAAAACATTCAGAATTTGTTTTATTTTGTTTTGTGATTTATTATTTAGTTTCATCGAAATATTACATAATATGAATTAATTAAATGATTTATCATCATTTTTCTTAAGTAAAATACGAAGCACCGACAGGTATCTGGCCCTTCCTCACAATCTGGATGGCTCCATGGACAAGACTTAAAGTGACCATCGTCCTTGTCCTCATCTTCCATTATACCAAAATCATAATTTTCATTCAACATATCGAGGAAGATTTTCACCATTTCCATGTGTTCGTATAGTTGACATCCCTCAAAATCAACTAAGAATTGTGCGAGCTTGTTTCTAATGTCACTCATGATTTTTATGGAATATTTTATACTATTACCAAAATTTACTTCCGATATTTTTGAATGTCAGTTCTCTACTAATAATTGTTTTCAACGAACAAGTTGTAAGAGAAATTTATTTTCGTTCCACTCCAAAAACAAATTCAAATTTTAGAGTAAAGGACTCAAAAATGTATATAAGTATCTCTCTATCTTCAAAGCGAGTAACAACAAAGTATGGGGAAACAGTTCAACTTGAACTGGAAAACCATATAATGTTTCTCCCCAACCGATATAATATTTTAACAGATGTCGAATTAGATGATCTTTCAAGTGATAATTACCGACTACAAAGAAAAAGAGAGCGAAATCTTATCCTGGATAGTGAGATGAATGAGTTTTTGATACCAAACTCCCAGTACCCCGTTTGGCATTAAAAAAATGTTATGTGCATATATTTTGTAATTACCAAGAAAAAAAATAATAATAATAATAAAAAATAAAATGTTTTTAAATATATATGATTGTGTTTTATTTAATATCTTTGGTTATATCATAAAGAAATTTCAAACATAAGTGGCCACAATTATATGTATTAAAGTTTTGATATTGATTGTAGTTGTATTCAATATTTCTACCTAAATATTTTATTAATTCTAGAGGAGGTTGTAAATTTCCAAAGCTGTCGAAATATTGTTTTTCATTCTTGTTTTTATAGTATGCTACCCAATGAGTACCTGGGCCTGTTGATAAATCCAAATTGATTATTCCACACTCTACAGTCTTTGGTCGTTTTGGTAGCGAATCCAACATAAAAACTCCTCTGAAGTGTATTTTGAAAATTTTCTCAGATCAACTTCTGATAATGGTCTGTTGGGTAGCATGTCTAAAAGTTTTTTGATTGATCTTTACAAACAAGTCCATAACCGTTTTTATATGGTTTAAGGTATAGTCCATCTCCCACCGCTTCCTCAAGTTGTTTTTTGCATTCTTTGTTGCATTTACAGCCTTAGCTATAGCGGCACCTCCAGTTGCTAGACTACCAAGTGCACCTAGAGCAGTTAGAATCGGTATTATGGGCAAAAAACCACCAATTTTTGGGACATTTATAATGCGTGGTATTACCACACGAGCTTTTTTCCCCTTAGGAGATTTACTGATAGCTTTACGAACAATCTTAATGGCTGAATTAATATCTTGTGGTTTTTCCTTCTTCAATATCTTTGTTGCTGATTTAATTGTTTTGTGAAACAGTTTTTTGTCATTTATACGAATTCGTGGTGATGGTCTTTTCACTGTATTCCTTTTCTTTGCTTCAACACCCATACCAAGTTTAGTTTTTGCTTTCATTGCGTTGGTGACTATATATGAAAATGTTTTTTCTGCAAGATCAGTATCTTTTGAAAGAACTCTTTCCCAAGCTTTATTTTCAAGAATTTTGTCAGCTTGATGTCTGCTGTTTAAGTCTTTATTTTTCGAATAAGCAATATCGTGATTTTTGCAAGCAGCATCCAATAAGTTAATTCCTTTATCTCAGTACTGATATCCAGGAAGATGTAATTCAAAAGGCAGAGAATTTATTGCTTTATTTAGTAAACCTTCTCCAACGATAGTGTGCTTGAGACTAAAACTTTTGTTATAAAGTACAACCATATTACTTTAATCTACAATAAAAGATATTGTTTGCAAATTTCACAAGTAGTTATTAAAATGCGCTTCGTAAAACAACATAAAAACATATTAGTTCGTAATGCTGATATTTGTTCAAATGACAGTAAAAAAATAAGACATAGTTCCTTGTTACCAAATTCTATTCGAGCATTAATAGTTGGTCCTTCAAACTGTGGAAAAACTAACATAATGATTAGTTTGCTGGAAAGTCCTAATGGTCTCAAGTTTGAAAATATTTACTTGTACTCAAAATATTTATATCAACCTAAATATGAATACCTAAAGAAATTAATTTCATCAATTAAAGGAATGGGATACTACACATTCGCAGATAACGAGTACGTTGTTCCTCCTAGTGAAGCTAAAAGCATTTTAATTATGATTTTTGATGATGTTGCATGTAAAAAGCAAAACAATATACGTGCATATTTTTGTATGGGTCGTCATAAGAACGTAGATTCATTTTACTTGTGTCAAACTTACACACGGATTCCAAAACATTTGATAAGAGATAAGGCTAATGTAATTATTATGTTTAAACAAGATTCGACAAATATGAAACATGTATATGATGATCACGTTGCCAGCGATATGAACTTTGAAATGTTTCAACAAATTTGTAGAGAATGTTGGAAGGAAAAATACAGATTTTTGATGATAAGTAAAGATAGTGAACTAAACAACGGTCGTTATAGAAAGTAATTTGATTACTTCATCATAATATAATTTGCTGTTCATCTAATGCACCCTTCAGTATTTAATCTGACTTCAAACTTTATTTACCTGTTAAACTGACCTGATAAGCTGATCTGATACCTAATAAACTGATCTGATACCTGTTAAACTGACCTGATAAGCTGATCTGGTACCTGTTAAGCTGATCTGGTACCTGGTAAGCTGACCTGATAAGCTGATCTAGTACCTGATAAGCTGATCTGATACCTGATGAGCTGATCTGATACCCGATCTGTTAACCTGATCTAATAAACTGATCTGCTTCCTGTTGAACCGACTTGTTAACTATCTCTTATCAAATGTTTTGGAATCCGTGTGTCAGTTTGACACAAGTAAAATGAATCTACGTTCTTATGACGACCCATACAAAAATATGCACGTATATTGTTTTGCTTTTTACATGCAACATCATCAAAAATCATAATTAAAATGCTTTTAGCTTCACTAGGAGGAACAACGTACTCGTTATCTGCGAATGTGTAGTATCCCATTCCTTTAATTGGTGAAATTAATTTCTTTAGGTATTCATATTTAGGTTGATATAAAGATTTTGAGTACAAGTAAATATTTTCAAACTTGAGACCATTAGGACTTTCCAGCAAACTAATCATTATGTTAGTTTTTCCACAGTTTGAAGGACCAACTATTAATGCTCGAATAGAATTTGGTAACAAGGAACTATGTCTTATTTTTTTACTGTCATTTGAACAAATATCAGCATTACGAACTAATATGTTTTTATGTTATTTTACGAAGCGCATTTTAATAACTACTTGTGAAATTTGCAAACAATATCTTTTATTGTAGATTAAAGTAATATGGTTGTACTTTATAACAAAAGTTTTAGTCTCAAGCACACTATCGTTGGAGAAGGTTTACTAAATAAAGCAATAAATTCTCTGCCTTTTGAATTACATCTTCCTGGATATCAGTACTGAGATAAAGGAATTAACTTATTGGATGCTGCTTGCAAAAATCACGATATTGCTTATTCGAAAAATAAAGACTTAAACAGCAGACATCAAGCTGACAAAATTCTTGAAAATAAAGCTTGGGAAAGAGTTCTTTCAAAAGATACTGATCTTGCAGAAAAAACATTTTCATATATAGTCACCAACGCAATGAAAGCAAAAACTAAACTTGGTATGGGTGTTGAAGCAAAGAAAAGGAATACAGTGAAAAGACCATCACCACGAATTCGTATAAATGACAAAAAACTGTTTCACAAAACAATTAAATCAGCAACAAAGATATTGAAGAAGGAAAAACCACAAGATATTAATTCAGCCATTAAGATTGCTCGTAAAGCTATCAGTAAATCTCCTAAGGGGAAAAAAGCTCGTGTTGTAATACCACGCATTATAAATGTCCCAAAAATTGGTGGTTTTTTGCCCATAATACCGATTCTAACTGCTCTAGGTGCACCTGGTAGTCTAGCAACTGGAGGTGCCGCTATAGCTAAGGCTGTAAATGCAACAAAGAATGCAAAAAACAACTTGAGGAAGCGGTGGGAGATGGACTATACCTTAAACCATATAAAAACGGTTATGGACTTGTTTGTAAAGATCAATCAAAAAACTTTTAGACATGCTACCCAACAGACCATTATCAGAAGTTGATCTGAGAAAATTTTCAAAATACACTTCAGAGGAGTTTTTATGTTGGATTCGCTACTAAAACGACCAAAGACTGTAGAGTGTGGAATAATCAATTTGGATTTATCAACAGGCCCAGGTACTCATTGGGTAGCATACTATAAAAACAAGAATGAAAAACAATATTTCGACAGCTTTGGAAATTTACAACCTCCTCTAGAATTAATAAAATATTTAGGTAGAAATATTGAATACAACTACAATCAATATCAAAACTTTAATACATATAATTGTGGCCACTTATGTTTGAAATTTCTTTATGATATAACCAAAGATATTAAATAAAACACAATCATATATATTTAAAAACATTTTATTTTTTATTATTATTATTATTTTTTTTTCTTGGTAATTACAAAATATATGCACATAACATTTTTTTAATGCCAAACGGGGTACTGGGAGTTTGGTATCAAAAACTCATTCATCTCACTATCCAGGATAAGATTTCGCTCTCTTTTTCTTTGTAGTCGGTAGTTATCACTTGAAAGATCATCTAATTCGACATCTGTTAAAATATTATATCGGTTGGGGAGAAACATTATATGGTTTTCCAGTTCAAGTTGAACTGTTTCCCCATACTTTGTTGTTACTCGCTTTGAAGATAGAGAGATACTTATATACATTTTTGAGTCCTTTACTCTAAAATTTGAATTTGTTTTTGGAGTGGAACGAAAATAAATTTCTCTTACAACTTGTTCGTTGAAAACAATTATTAGTAGAGAACTGACATTCAAAAATATCGGAAGTAAATTTTGGTAATAGTATAAAATATTCCATAAAAATCATGAGTGACATTAGAAACAAGCTCGCACAATTCTTAGTTGATTTTGAGGGATGTCAACTATACGAACACATGGAAATGGTGAAAATCTTCCTCGATATGTTGAATGAAAATTATGATTTTGGTATAATGGAAGATGAGGACAAGGACGATGGTCACTTTAAGTCTTGTCCATGGAGCCATCCAGATTTTGAGGAAGGGCCAGATACCTGTCGGTGCTTCGTATTTTACTTAAGAAAAATGATGATAAATCATTTAATTAATTCATATTATGTAATATTTCGATGAAACTAAATAATAAATCACAAAACAAAATAAAACAAATTCTGAATGTTTTTCATTTTATATATATTTGTACAATTTTTGTTTATTTCTCTTAACAGTACAACAATTTTTTTTTACTTATTAATAGATTTCACTACTTAAATATATATAAAAATTATTACTTAAAAATAGGGATACAATTATTGCATTGCTTCTTCCTCTTCTAGTCTTGAAATTTCCCACAGTAGCATGTCAAGTTCATAATCGGGACTAGTTTCCTCGATTCGAAAATGATACCATGCATATGTACTCATCTTATCACTTCTTATTTTTCTTTTATCGTCTGCATAATTTAACACTACTTTATTTATTTAATTTGTATAAATTTAATGAACTTTTGATTTAAAAATTAACATGTCATCATATACAGTAGACTTATTAAATAAACAGTTTCTATAAGAAGTTGTGTCGTACTTATCAAGAATGCATTTCTTTACCCCTTCCGATTTTTTAATATCATTTTCATACTGCACACTAAAGGAATACATCTTTGATCTCAATCCTACAAACTCCTTCATTATTTTTCCACAATTCTCATCCTTAATCATACCCAACACCTTTTTGCTTACCAGAGGGAAACCATATATATTGTTTTTTAGGTAATCAGATGTATCAAACTTGTGGACGACGTCAGTTTTTATGTCAGCGTAAAAGTCTTCTGTTTTTACTGTGTAAATGAAAGAGTCAGTATCCATATAATTCAGTGATAAGTTCGACTTGAATTTGGGTTGCATGTACCCATAATGGAAATCATACATTTTCCATTTGGAAAGCTCTAATACACAAAATCCTAAATATATAGGTTTATTGTAATAAGTTTTCACTCTATTCATTTCAATCGATACCATATTCTCAGAAAATATTGACAAACTATGAAAATTAGGTTTAGATATCCAATCTTGAGCTCCTAAATGATTAAAGTTTGTCCTATTCCAGTTCGTAACTATTCGTACATCTTTTCTCTTTTCCAGTGTATGACGTATGTTTGTTTTGTGGAAAAATCTGCAATTAATTTAGTGTGCTTTGTTTGCTGAATTTTTTTGTTTTCCGGACAGAAAGGAAGGTCGTAGATAGTCTAAAGTAACTTCATAGACATATCCATCACTTGAACTATCATCTATGGTTTTATTATCCAGATTTAGCTCTTCAGCTGATAGCCATCTGAATCCGCCACAAGGTAGATACTCAGACATAGCCCAACCGTAGACGTTATTTGCGTCTAAATACGCAACAAATTCTAAGGGCTTCTCTCTATCGAAATCAGGTAAATATTTGTTGTTAGCCTTTGAATATCGGTTACTGCATTGTACAAGTCCACTACGTATTCCTTTCTTGAAGAAATTGTACACATCTATGTCCGTCAAAAGCTCCAGTTCTATATTTGTATACTTTAGCATAGCATCCCACGATAGTCCTGGTGCAGGGTAATATTGACATGGATTTAGGTGATAGATACTCTTACAAACCTTTCTAAAACTTTCAAATATATCTGCAAGTAAGAGTACGTCCGTTTTTAAATAAACTTCCATATAATCTTGCAAGGTTTTGCAGCTGAAAGCATTCCAAGCTTCTTTCGCATAATCATAGTCTTCAGTCGAACACTTTTTATTATTGAGGTGATTGAAGAAATCTTCCCTTGCTGGAAGCTGACCTAACTTCAATTTTTCAAAAGAATTTAGGAGATCATAAGGAAAAACGCCATTCCTTCTCACAAGATCAAACTGTTTTTTTATTTTAAATTGTGTCTTAATGATGTGAAAATCTTGCTCTGAAAGATTATTAGCTAAAGATTCTAAGCTTTCAGGCATAAAACGAATTGTATCTAAAAATCTAAGTTCAAAGTGTTAGCTGTCGATCATTTTTTAAATCTAGATAGTGATATGTATAATTCTTTATTGAGCGGAAGGACTTTTATATTGTCAGATTTTTTACCCAACACTTTAACAAAAAGATGTGAGTCATAAGATGAATAATTGTGGAAATAGATTGGTATAAATTTTGGAATTTGAAATTTTAAATTGCATATATTATGAGCAGCTCCTCTAAATTTACGACTTATGTGACAATTTATCGCATTTCGAAAACTAAAATTTTCGAAAGGAGATAAATCATCCATTCGGTTCTTGTTTTTCAAATAATCAATGTAAATATTTTCGCAATTGCTAATTATACAATCTACAAACTTTTCGCCTGCATCCTCCCCCGTATATATTTTAAACTTATCTAACTTATCATTATGCTTACATTTAATATAATAACTAAAAGCACAAGGAATGTGCTTTTTGCTATACCTACTTTTGTCACTTACTCTAATACTAGTATCCTGCAATACGCATTCAAAATCTGCATATACAACAAATGGTACATCCATCTGTCGTAGATGGTCCTTGAAGCATAATGTTGACTTGTCCTCTGATGGAAGCTCAAACAGAATTTGTCCACATTCCAATTTGTGTTGCTCCATAGTCCTACCATTGTGGCTATATTGCAGACAGCTGTTGCAAAACATCAGTTTTTTGCAGTGTTTCGTGGTCTGGTGTTTTAAAAGTCTGTGGAAGGAAAATAGATATAAATTTGCAATCAATATATTTATATGTGCATTGCTGTATATGTATATTTCTTGACTTACTTTGATATTTTTTTAATAAAAATACAGTGATGGTATCCTTCAGCATTTTCTAAAACTAATAAATTTACATGTCTATGTTTTTCTTTCTTAATGTTGTTGTACGGTCCAACAATTTCATTGCTTTCATTGCTATATCCGAATACATTAACGCTAATATCAGGACTGCGTTCTTCAAATATCTTAATACTTTTTAATGCTAACGGGAACTTTAAATTTGTAAAATCAATTTCAATCCCGTTTTGCAAATTAATAATATCAGCGCTAATGTCTGCAATATTGTATGAGCTGCACCGTTGTCTGGGTTTAATATCAGATGTATCCAGTGCAGATATAATGTCCCATTTAAAACAATAAATGTCATTGTTTTCAACATTTATACATGCCATTTTACTTTTTAGTTTCTCTGGCGTACTAATCCAACTTGATCCTCTCACCAAAGCTGACTTATTTACTGCAACTTCGAGACGAACAATTCTAATTAGAGTCCAGCCAGAATCCCGCTCTTGAAACTCCGACATTTTGTTGTGGATTTCTTGCAGTTGTTTTGTTATCATTTCCTCAACATCATCTGCAAAGCACAAAAGATCTATTTTCGCTCTATGTGAAATAGTACACAATTCCATATCATCACCAACAATTTTTATATACTCCCCAATGAGAGTAATATTAAACTTAATAATATTATGCACAGCTATACTATTTTGAAGTATTTCCTTGATGATATATCTATTTTCCTTTATAGCATCTTCAAATAACAGACAGTGTTTACTTATTGGAACTCCAAATGTTATAATATTGTTTTTAAAAGCACTATTTATTATATAATATTTGCATTCATTTGGAGCTTGAGAGAGTAGATCATCCGCAGAATTTGAGATATCCATTTCCACTTCATCATTTTGTGTATTTGCCTGATCATGTGGAATAACTTGACTTATATCCATGTCTTGAGGAGGATTCTCTACAGGCAAATAGCTTGGGTAATAATTAGGCATATTATTTTCTGCAACTGTATAGGTACGCTATATTCAATGGGATATGGAATTTCCATAGGTGCTGTGAATTGGTTGGTTGACACTGGATACGGATACAAAGGATACGCTGGAACCTGCACTGGATACTGATACTGCACTGGATACTGATACTGCATGGGATACTGATATAGCAAATTGTTGTGGACCATTGGGTTATAGGGTTGTATGGAATGATATACATCTTGGGGTTCTACGGACTGCTGCACATTTTCGAGTTGTACGGACTGCTGCACACCTTGGGGTTGAACATGACTTTTGCAATGTTCTAAATAGCACTTTTGGTATCTGTATTGCTTATTACAGATATTACAACGAAAAACTGTAGAACTCATATTTTTTATATTTTTTTATTATATATTTTTATTGAAATGCACTTATATACTGTTTTAAGAATGTAACATTAAAAAATTTATATTTTTTAAAACACAAGGAGTTTTAAAGCATTCACGACTTATTGGTTTTAGATACAAAAATGTACTGACTTTAGTCCTAACAAAGTTGATTTATATTAATTCGCGAAAATGTTTAGTGTGGTCTAGTACGCTACATTTCAACAAAGTAGTTTTCAGTATTTGCGTAGTTAGTAACTTGTAGCTACAAAAATCGTCGGTTGCAAAATTTTAATAAAGTAGTTTTAGAAGTACAGCGGGTATATGAGATGGAACTTATGCATGCCTCTACAATACAAAATGTTTAAGGGAATGAAACTGCTACGTAGACAATATTTATGTAAACAAACATGCGTAGACATGCTTATGCATGTAGAGACGTTCCAAAATTTTGTGGGAAAAGAAACTGCTACGTAGACAATATTTATGTAAACAAAAATTTTGATAAGTGATATCTACAGAGTACAGAGACATGCTTGTACATGAAGATACGTTACAAAGTTTTGAACGGAATGTGATATATATAGAGTACAGGGACATGCTTATGCGTGCCTCTACGATACAAAATGTTTACGGGAATGAAACTGCTACGTAGACCATAGTTATGTAAGCAAACATTTTGATAAGTGATATATATATATAGAGTATAGGGACATGCTTATGCATGCCCCTACGATACAAAATGTTTACGGGAATGAAACTGCTACGTAGACAATATTTATGTAAACAAAAATTTTGATAAGTGATATCTACAGAGTACAGAACCATGCTTGTGCATGCAGATACCTTACAAAGTTTTGAACAGAATGTGATATATACAGAGTACAGGGACATGCTTATGCATGCCTCTACGATACAAAATGTTTACGGGAATGAAACTGCTACGTAGACCATAGTTATGTAAACAAACATTTTGATAAGTGATATATATAGAGTATAGGGACATGCTTATGCATGCCTCTACGATAAAAAATTTTTACGGGCATGAAACTGCTAAGTGGACAATATTTATGTAAACAAACATTATGATATGTGATATACACAGGATACGGAGGCATGCTTATGCATGCAGATACTTCACAAAATTTTGTAGCAAAAGAAACTGCTACGTGGACAAAACATTGCGGTATTTAATAAACTACAAAATTTTTGTAGCTTCACAAGTTTGCAAAGCAAAATTACCAAATTTTGAAGTTGAGCTTTTATTTGTACAATGAAGCCCTTCTGGTACACACCATTATATCGGAGACTCCAGCGGCATCACCTAAAGGAGTATCGCAAGAAAGCAATGCAGAAAGAATTTGATGGATATCTTGAAGGAGATGAGGAGCTTCTCCTAGAGATGTCATCACAACCAACTTCATCTAACGCACTCCAAAAAATAGATGAAGAATATGAAGAGATGCTGACAGGTGACGATGACCTATTTTTGGCATCAATACTCAGCCTGCCGAAGCTGGCAGTGAATACAATAGAAGTGAGGTAACCAACAAACCACACATAGAAATATTGGAAGTCCAAATGCTCCCAAATATTGATGTCCCAATTTTTCTTGCATTGTGCGAAGATACCAACGATCAATTGTTGGTAGAGGCAGCTGACGCAGTGGAGGCAGCTTTATATTAAAAAACATATGTAAATGTATGTATAAATATTATAAAAATAAAAACCATGCACATAAATATGTATGTATATTTAAACAACGGCCTTTTTATTTCAAAAATATGTACTTATTTTTGTACAGCAGGAAAGCAAAAGTGAACTGCCGTACAGTCACATGAATCGTCAGACACACACACACAGCCTGTCTGACAGGCAGACATTCCAACCGCCACTCAGAACACAAAAAACACACACACTTAAACATAGCATATATATTCATATTCTACAATATACAGAAATCGCACCACCATCCAGATCCCCAAACAAAACCCATCGATGATCGTCAAGTATAAAATAAACAAAATATCAATTTCAATATTTATGGAATAGTAAATTTTTTTTCACAACGTCTTCAAGAT
Organism: Linnaemya vulpina; assembly: GCA_963675445.1. Classification (NCBI taxonomy): domain Eukaryota; kingdom Metazoa; phylum Arthropoda; class Insecta; order Diptera; family Tachinidae; genus Linnaemya; species Linnaemya vulpina. Next base: position 20,357,334 of record OY776281.1, read on the forward strand.
CAGAATAATCAAGTTATTTCCCAGACTCAAGCATTGCAAACAAAAAAGAAATAACTGAATTGCTGTACAAAATGTCTTAAGTAAACACACACCAAAATTAAAAACAAACAAAAAATAAAAGAAGAAATCTCACTCCAGCAAGAAGAAACGAACCACAAACATTAAGGCCATCCATATATGTATAACTACAACACTTTTGAAATAGTGTAATTCCTAAAAAAATGTTTTAATGTTCCTAAAAAATTTCTTATTTTCTATTAGAATAGCACACATAGACAGACAGAATTCCTACGCTCACATATGGACAGACACAAATTCCCACGCTCACATACCGACGGACATGTATTCCCAAGGACACGTATGGACAGACATAAATTCCCACGCTCACATACCGACGGACACGTATTCCCAAGGTCACATATTGACAGACACAAATTCCCACGCTCACATACCGACGGACATGTATTCCCAAGGTGACATATGGTCAGACACAAACTCCCTCGCTCACATACGGAAGGACATGTATTCTCAAGGTCACATATGGACAGACACAAATTCCCACGCCTACCCCAACATTACAAAACAAACAACAACAATGTGAACACCCCTATTTAACCGTGGGAAAAAATACACACACATTAAAGTAACAAATTACTAAAAAAAAACCAATTAACATAAATTTAGCAATTAAAATTGAAAAATTTTAAATTTAATTGCTGAAATTTGAGAATTTTAATTGTCCTGGCACATACAGTATCCTACTACTCATAACCATACAAATTATTAACATCTAAATAAATAAGATAATTTTATTCTTTAATAGAATCATAATCACTAACGTATTTATTATTAGCTACTGATCGTCTTTTACTACATTGTACAATACCTCCCCTAATACCCCGCAAAACGAAATTATACATATTAATATCGGCTAACAATTCAAGTTCTATTTCTGTATATTTTAGCATAGCATCGCATGAAAGACCTGGGGTATTATAATACTGACAGGGATTATAAGTACTTTTACAAACTTTTCTATAACTTTCAAGTATATCACAAAGTAATAAAACATCTATGTTTCGATCAGAGCTAAACAAATATTGTATTTAATGTAAGATTATTTTTCTACGTCTATAATATGCTTCATGTAAATTGATCGCGCCCTAATTGATATTTAATTTTACAATTTTGCAAATTAGCAGAAAAGACAACGGCAGATACGTTTTATTGTTGTTGGTGCATAAAATAATTTGTAAAGCAATTTATATATATGTATACATATTTCAAGTTTTTTCATTGTGAACTTAAAAAACGTTAGCTAAATAAAACGAAACTTGTTGTGTTGTAGATCTCAAGCAAGAAGTACATACTTTTTTCTTATTAAGTTGTGCAGACAAATTTCAACAGTTTTATTTGGTTTCATTCGGAAAAAATTTTTCATAAATCATACACAAATTTTTATCGGGCTCATTTGGAGCCACTTTTGCAATATATACGTGATTATTTGGCTATTCACGTCAACATTTCTGGTGACCCCGACGTGATCGACGCACATATAAAATGAGTGTTGATCAAAAAGGAGAATCCTTTAATAAATGCAAAGCAACATTACTCAAAAATCGGTTGCTGAGTATTCAAGATGATGTACAAAATGGTGACATAGATTCCCTAGATGAGGCCGCCTTATGCGTGAAAAAAGAATTGCTGGAAAAATCGTATGCTGATTTCGAAGTGGTTCATGATAGGCTGGAAAGAGAGGATTTTTCGGAAATGGAAAGCATACTGCCGGAGGAAGTATCCGCCATATATACATCAACAAAAACAATCCTTACTCGACGAATTTTGGAGCTTCACTCCAAGAAAAAGCCGCAAGCAACAGTAAGGCAATCAACAATGAATGAATCGCATCCATCATTTTTGTTACCCGTTCAAAAAACACGTTTGCCAATCATACAAATTCCAACATTCAATGGGGTATACACAGAATGGCCGGATTTCTTTTCAATGTTTGAAACAGTTATTGGTGGTGATGAGGACTTGTCGAAAATAGAGAAATTTCAACACCTCAAGACATGTTTAGCTGGCCCTGCATTGGCAGCTATTCGTTCATTAGAAATCAGCGAAATTAACTTTGATAAAGCTATCGAGATATTAAAAAATAGATTTGATAATAAACGTTTAAATTTTCAGGCACATATCAGAGACATTGTGGCAATGGGCAAGGTTGAAGCTGGTTCGGTCGAACAATTGCGGAAATTAAGTGATAGTGTAAATTCGCATTTAAGAGCTCTGCTGACAATGGGGACTAAGGAGCAAATATCTGATTGCTTACTGATTCATATAATTGGGCGCAAACTCGATATTGCATCACAAACAAAATGGGAAGAGTCTACACCTGTGAATGAAATACCAACATGGGAACAAATGGCAAAGTTTTTGCAAAATAGATGTCAAACAATGGAAAATGTAGAGAATGCTGTGGTAAAAGAGTTATCGAATAAACAGGTGGGCTCTAAACAAAATTATCATGTTAACAAAAGTAAAAGGTCTCTAATTGTCTCAACAAATGGTCAAAGGGTGTGCCCTATTTGCAATTCAGTATCTCATGCTATTTATAGTTGCCCTCAATTTCTTATGCAAGCACCCTTAGCAAGATTTAAAGAAGCTAAACGTTTAAATTTGTGCTTAAACTGTCTTAGAAAAGGGCATTCTGTTAGGGCATGTGTTTCAAACGGTTGCCGGTATTGCGCATTGAAGCATAACAGTTTACTTCATTTGGAAGACGCACCCAATTCCAAAACAAATGTTGTGCCTTACGCAGTAGATAGCGATAAAGATAAGAAATCTGACAAAATCTTAAACTTTGAATCTTCAACTTCGTCAAAAAATTTGAGCATGCAAAACTCATCACAACAATCGTCTCTGGTAGCTTCAAGCAATCAATTTGATAAGGTGCATGATACCAAAACAACAATACTAGCTACTGCAATAGTGCTAGTTAAAAATAGTGCTGGCTCATTCGTCACATGCAGAGCTATTCTTGATTCGGCCTCTCAGGGTCATTTCATAACATTCAATCTTGCAAACAAACTACAGCTTAAGCCAATTTGAACAACTACGCACATATCTGGCATCGGCCAATCAAATTTCTCCTCTGGTAAAGCTGTTAATATAATCATTCAATCTCGAATTTCAAATATGTCGGCATGTTTAAACGCCGTTGTGGTTTCTGCTATCGTAGAACATCAACCTCAATGTTCAATAGATGTGTCGAAATGGGGTATACCAGACAACATACAACTTGCCGACCCTTTATTTTTCAAATCACAACAAATTGACTTATTGCTAGGCGGAGACCTATTTTATGAGTCACTGTGTAGTGGAAAAATTCGAATTGGCCCAGAGTTGCCGCTCCTTAAAAATACTGAATTCGGTTGGGTTGTTGCTGGCGGCGGTATGAAACTGCAAAAAAGGAAAAGCTGTATTTTAAACATTCAAACAAATGAAAAGGTATTGTATGAAAATACTTTGGATAAGCTCATACGTCGTTTTTGGGAAGTTGAAAATCATCTTGATGTTGGTTTGAAAACAACAAAGGAGGAAATAGATTGCGAAAATTATTTTGTCAAAACAGTTAAGCGTTTAAGTTGTGGCCAGTATACTGTTCGTTTGCCATTTAAGACAAGCCCCACCGCACTTGGTGAATCGTATCAGCACGCACTTCGTCGGTTTAAAAATTTAGAAAAAAGGCTAAATCAGTCTCAAGATCTAAAAAATCAGTACAGCTCCTTTATTAAAGAGTATATCGATCTTAATAATATGTCCCTATTGGAAAAATACCAGAAAATGTAAAGGTAAATTTTTTCCTCACCACTGTGTAACTAAATTAGATAGTTCAACCACAAAACTGCGCGTTGTATTCGACGGATCGGCAAAAACGTCTATAGGGTTTTCGCTTAATGATATACTTATGTGTGGCGCAACAGTTCAGCCCAACCTCTTCGATATTTTACTACGTTTTCGCTCCTTTAATATCGCTCTAACAGGAGATATATGTAAAACGTACAGATGCATTGGCGTTTCCCATCCTGACAATCTTCTGCAGAGTATTTTATGGCGAAATAATGCCAATGAACCACTACAAATTTATAAATTAGAAACAGTTACGTATGGCACTAAGTCCGCCTCGTTTCTTACAGTTCGGACAATGCATCAGTTAGCAAAGGATGAGTGTGAGTCTTACCCTTTAGGATCAAAGATTGTGCTTCGTGATTTTTATGTCGATGATATGATGTCAGGAGGAGACTCACTAAGAGACGTCAATGAAATTCTTGAGCAAACAACACAATTGCTTAGTAAAGGAAACTTTAAAATTCGTAAATGGTGCTCAAACAACCCTCGGGTTCTTAAATCAATAAATAATGAAGACAAAGAAAAGCTTCTAAGATTTCGAGATGGAAGTGAGGGAACCAAACCGTTGGGACTGGCATGGGATCCAATGAGCGACAAATTTTTATTTTCATATATACACTCCAATTCATCGAAAGAAATAACAAAGAGAATAGTTTTGTTAACCATCGCAAGGTGCTACGATCCTCTTGGGCTTATTGGTCCAATTATTGTAAAGGCAAAGATTTTCCTACAATATTTATGGAAACAAAAAATTGAGTGGGATGATAAACTCTCACCATCACTTAGTTCTACTTGGGTCAAATTATGCTCCGAATTCTTAGAGGTAAATAGATGCGAATTTCCTAGAAAGGTATTAAAGCCTGGAGGTCAACATCAAATACATGCATTCTGTCATGCAAGCCTCTTTGCCTATGGTGTTTGTGTTTATATTCGAAGTGAAAACGATGGCGTTGCACATTCAAATCTTCTATGTTCTAAGTCTCGTGTTGCGCCTGCAAAAACTTTAACTGTTCCGAAGCTGGAATTGTCCGCAGCACTTTTGCTAGCGGAACTAATGCACTCAATATCACGTTTAAATATATTTTTTGGTAATATATTTTGCTGGTCGGACTCAACAATTGTCCTTTCGTGGATTCAAGAAGAGTCATCAAACTATCAAGTTTTCGTTTCAAATCGCATAAGTCGAATACAATCATTAACATCAAGTATGAAATGGCTTTATGTTCCGACAGCCATGAACCCAGCAGATGTTTTGTCAAGAGGTAAAACACCAGCAGAATTATCATCGTCGGAACTTTGGATATCAGGCCCTAAATTTCTCAGACAAGGACAGCAATTTTGGCCGTCTCAACCTTCAGCAATAAAAAATTTACCAGAAAAACGTAAATCAGTTTTGGTTTGCTCAACATCACCAATTGATTTGTCAACAGACTGTAAATTTATTACGTCTTTTGGAAAAATCTGCAGAGTTTTTGCTTACATATATAGGTTTGGAGGTGCAGGCATTTCATGGCGAAAGGGTCCATTGTCGACAGCAGACGTCCATAGAGGTACTACGTTATTAATTCGTATGGTTCAAAAAAGTAATTTCTCAAGCGAATACAAAGCGTTAAGTCAAGCTTCCATCGACAAGTCCGCTAAAAACATTAAACCCCTTTATTGATGATTCTGGCCTATTAAGAGTAGGCGGCCGTCTTGGAAATTCACAACTCAATTTTGATGCTCGACACCCCATACTTTTGCCTAAACAGCATCCTCTAACGAACTCAATGATCACATATTTTCATAATAAGAATCTTCATGCAGGCCCACAGTCTTTGTTAGCAACCATAAGGTTGCAGTTCTAGCCCGTTGGAGGCAGAATAGAGGTCAGTCGCATTATTAACAAATGTATTCGTTGTCTACGCTTACGTCCGCGTGTAGTTGAGCAGATAATGGGAAGTCTTCCTAAACACAGATTTGAAGGTCATCGAGCATTCTTGGTAAACGGTATTGATTTTTGTGGCCCAATTCCATACCGTTCAGAAATTCGCACAAGAACTTCAATTAAATGCTATATTTGTCTTTTTATTTGTTTCAGCACCAAAGCTGTTCACCTTGATCTTGTCAAGGATTTGTCTACACAGGACTTTCTAGCAGCGCTCAAAAGGTTCATCAGTATCAGAGGGAGGTCCAAGACCATCTGGTCTGATAATGCAACAAATTTCGTAGGCTCAAAAAATGAAATGGCCGAACTTAAAAGGTTATTTTTGAGTCAACAGCATCTAAAAGCAGTGCATGAACAATGCTTGGAAGATTCCATAAATTGGAAGTTTATCCCGCCAAGGTCACCCCACTTCGGAGGCCTCTGGGAGGCTTCTATCAAGATCGCGAAACTTCATCTCTTACGAACACTCGGGCAATCCATCTTAGACTTCGATGAACTTTGAACCATTACATATCAAGTTTCAGCTATTATGAATTCTCGTCCACTGTGCCCACTTTCTGAAGATCCTGATGATTTAAATATCTTAACGCCAGCTCATTTTTTAATTGGTGCATCATTGACTGCAGTTGTAGAGCCAGATTTATCAATGATCAATATTCATCATTTAGATCGTTGGCAGCGGGTGTGCTTTATGCAGCAAATATTTTGGAAAAAATGGAGTAGTAAGTACTTAACAATTCTTCAACAGAGAACTAAGTGGCAGAGTGCCAAAAATAATATAAAGATTGGAACAATGGTGCTCCTAAAGGACGAGAATCAGCCTCCACTTAAATTGCAAATGGGTCGTATAACAGAGGTTATAAAAGGTGCTGATGGTTTTGTGAGGGTAGCTGTTATAAAAACTGCTAATGGTATGGTTCGACGGGCAGTGTCAAAAATTTTCTGTCTACTTAGCGAGGAAGATGAATCCCCAAGAGATTCAACGGGGGCAGGATGTTTCGATCAGAGCTAAACAAATATTGTATTTAATGTAAGATTATTTTTCTACGTCTATAATATGCTTCATGTAAATTGATCGCGCCCTAATTGATATTGAATTTTACAATTTTGCAAATTAGCAGAAAAGACAACGGCAGATGCGTTTTATTGTTGTTGGTGTATAAAATAATTTGTAAAGCAATTTATATATATGTATACATATTTCAAGTTTTTTCATTGTGAACTTAAAAAACGTTAGCTAAATAAAAGGAAACTTGTTGTGTTGTAGATCTCAAGCAAGAAGTACATACTTTTTTCTTATTAAGTTGTGCAGACAAATTTCAACAGTTTTATTTGGTTTCATTCGGAAACAATTTTTCATAAATCATACACACATTTTTATCGGGCTCATTTGGAGCCACTTTTGCAATATATACGTGACTATTTGGCTATTCACGTCAACAATCTACTTTTAAATATAAAAGTATAAGAGATTTACACTGATATGTATTCCAAACTTTTTCAGCATGTTCATAATCATCCACACTACACGATGCATTCGTAAGCTTATTATAGAAGACTGAACGTGGTGGTAATTGTGATTCTTGAAGACGATTAACAGAATCTAAATAATCGTAAGGAAAGACACCTTTACGTTTCATTAAATATTTCGATAATTCGATAATTCAATATTTTGATAATTCGATTTTACACTTTTTAGATCTTCATCTGATAAATATCACAAACTAAATTTTTAAAGAAAAGTTTCGGTGCATCATCACCACTATAAATTCTAAATAAATCTCAACTAGTGTCAAAGGAGCATTTTACGTAATAGCTATAAGCAAATGGAATATGCTTTTGTATAGATTTAATATTTGTATATTAACCGACTCTAAAACGCATTCAAAGTCGGCATACACTACAAAAGCAGTTCATTTGCTTTTTAAAATTTTTAAAACTTAGCTTACATTTATCTAAACTAGGCATCTTAGTCACCTTCTTATTACACTCATGTTTATGGCTTTCTAACTTTTCCTTGCTGTGAAAGTGTATCAAGCAGGTATTATATGCATAAATACATGTCTTGTGCTTTGTCAGTTGAGTTTTTATTAACCTAGAGGAAATAAAGAATATATATTTATTTAATTTTTATCGCTTTATATCAATATAAATACTGTAACTTACCTTGACATATTTTTGATCCATACATAGTGAAACCGTTCTCCTTCTTCCAACAACAATAAATTAAAGTGGTTTTTCTTCTCGGCTTGAGTAAAGTAATATGGTCCAACTATGTTATCACCTTCTAGTCCAAAAACATTTACACTTATTTTAGGGTTATCGATTTCAAAATCTTTTATTTTATTAACTGATTGTGGGATATTTAAACTTGTGAAATTTAAAATCATATTATTTTGTAGAATGATAATATCATCATGTATATTTTTAATGTTATACGGTGTGCATTTATTTGAGTTGAATTCACTTGGACACAGTACTAATATTATAGCCTACTTAAAACAATATTCATCATTGTTTTTTACATTGACACATGCATGTCTTTTTAAAATGTTAGGTGGTAAGCATACATATTGAGACCCCTTCAAATATTTATACTGATTGATATTAATTTCAAGATGACATATCCACTATCATGCTCTTGGAAGTCACTCATCTATTTTACTAAAACATCACACTGATCAGAGTAGTTTTGAAAAATGTCATCTGTTGTTGATGCTATATTAAGAATAATCATTTTAGTTTGATGCGATTTCATATCCACACTGCATTAATCATCTTGTTTTATTAATACATACTCGCAAAAGAGTTCACAATTAAATTTTATGTTACAATGTTGTTGTAGTGAATCTCTTAACAATTCTACAACTTTTTCCTTTATTTCATTTAAAAACACTTCGGGGATTTAGTTATCCTTATCATTTTGTATTACGTACGTTGCTATCCGATTTTTAAGAGAAGAGTTAATACATTTCACGTTATCATTATTAACTTGTTTAGCACTATTATATTTATGAATGGTTGTACGTAAATGATAGTGCCAATTCGTTTTCGTGGTATATGTCTTACAGGTATTACAATAAACAGTAGCTTCCTCCATATTTTGAATATCTTCGGTAACATGAGAATGTGTTAGGAACTCTTTGCGATTTGTAAATTATAAATTACATGTTGCACTTTTTAATGATGATGATGAAGGACCATTGTGATGTAATCTGACATGACGTTTTAGAGATGAATTTAAATTATAGACTTTTCCGCCAAATGTACAAATAAAACCAGCCATTAAAAAAAAATTTTTTTTGATAATAACGTCAGTTTGCCTGAATTAAATTTTCAAGAATGATGCCCTATTATTTCTAAACTAAATATTTATACTAAATTTTTAAACGTTAATTGCTAAGAATAAGAATACACACACAAGAGCATTAAATATATTTTTATCACTTGTTTTGTTTTAACGCATGAAAAAATTTTTACACACCGGATATGCTTTTAAAATATGTTATCAGTTGTTCCTTTGCATTAATTAACATGCTGTGATTACCTAAAAATAATATTCCCATTATAAACCAAATTTCTTCGCATTCTTAAGAAATTAATATAAAAATATTTCTAAGCAAAAAAAAAAAAAAAAGAAAACGAGTATTGTTTTTTATTTCAAATTATATTTATTAATTAAAAAATTTCAAATATATATATATATATATATATATATATATTAATGTATATATATATATATATATATATATATATATAATATATTAATGTATATATATATATATATATATATATATATATATATATATTAATGTATATATATATATATATATATATATATATATATATATATTAATGTATATATATTTATATATATATATATATATATATATATATATATATTAATGTATATTTATATATATATATATATATATATATATATAATATATTAATGTATATATATATATATATATATATATATATATATATATATTAATGTATATATTTATATATATATATATATATATATATATATATATATAATATATATTAATGTATATATATATATATATATATATATATATATATTAATGTATATATATATATATAAATATATATATATATATATATATATACATATACGATCTGTTTTATATCTAATTACGATCTGGTTACAACCTGCATTATATCTGATCTATATCTGGTCTGTATCTGATCTGTATCTGGTCTGTATCTGATTTATATCTGATCTGTCTATGGTTTATATCTGATCTGTATCTGGTTTATTTCTGGTTACGATCTGTTTTTTATCTGATCTGATTATCAATCCTACTAATATTATAAAGCAGTATGTTTGTGAGTGTGGATGTGCAGATGTGTGGATGTTTGTTCCTCTTTCACGCAAAAACTACCGAATGGATTTTAATGAAACTTTACAATAATTTAGCTTATACATCAGAATAACACATAGGCTATAATTTATTTATAAATTGTCCAAAATATAACGATAAGTGTCAAGTAAGAAGAAAAAAATATTTCATTTTTTTAATTTGAAAAAATAATATTTGTCGTTACCTATTGTAGTGATTTTTTTTGCTAGGTTGTATTTTTTTTTTTTTTTTTGAAATTTGGGAATATAATATTTGCCGTTAGTAGGTATCAATTTTTGCAATATATCCTCTGATAACGCAGTTTTATACTTACGCACGTTATATTTAAATGTGAATATGAAATCGTGATTATTAATGGCTATACACATACATATTTCCAGCTGGAGAGAATATATCTCTCAAGAACATAGCATACTTTTAATCCGATATTCTCACGGGAAGTAGACTTACGTGTTTCCTTGTTATGTATATTTAACAGATTCTCCAATTTAGCTGATGAAATCATGATGAAGATGATGATACAATGTAATTATAAAACCTAATAAAATAATATAATTCTTAGAATATTTATTATATATAAAAAATTTTTTCTCAAATAAAACAATAATTTCAACTACATATACAAATTAATAAAATTTCGCAATGCAATTATATTTTTTTCAGCACTCATCTAATGTATGAATGTATATATTTTAATATTTGGTATTAAAAAAACTAACAACACGTTTTAAAAGCACACCCAGTGTGTAATTTTTTATGCGTTAAAACAAATCAACTGATAAGAATATATTTAATGCTCTTTAAAAAATGTGTTTGAATTTCATAATCATAGCTAACGTGTAAATTATCATGTTTTTAATAACCTTGAAACAACATCTGGTGTATAAATCACATTTAATGTATGAATTTATATATTTTAATATTTAGGATTAAAAACAACTAATAACACGTTTTAAAACTACATCCGGTGTGTAAACATTTTATTTTGTGTTGAAACCAACCAACTGATAAGAATATATTTAATATCCTTAAAAAAGTGTTTGAATTTCACAACCACAGCTAACGCGCATGTGTTCTTAACAGTTAACGTTTAAAATTTAGTATAAATAGTTAGTTTAAAAATAATGGAATATCATGAAAATTTAATTCACGCATACTAACGTTATTAACAAAAAATAAATAAATAAATTTAAAAAAATGGCTGGTTTTATTTGTACCAGTCTACAATTTAAATTCATCTCTAAAACGTCATGTCAGATTATATCACGATGGTCCTTCATCATCATTAAAGTGTGCAACATGTACTTTACAATTTACAAGCCGCAAGAAGTTTCTAACACATTCTCATGATACCGAAGATATTCAAAATATGGAGGAAGCTACTGTTTATTGTAATACCTGTAAAACATATACCACGAAAACGAATTGGCACTATCATTTACGTACCATCATTCATAAATCAAACAATGCTAAACAAATTAATAATGATAACGTTAAATGTATTAACTCTTCTTTTAAAAACCGGATAGCAAAGTACGTAATTCAAAATGATAATAAGGATAACTTAATCCCCGAAGTGTTTTAAATGAAATAAAGGAAAAAGTTATAAAATTGTTAAGAGATTCACTACAACAACATTGTAACATAAAATCTAATTGTGAATTCTTTTGAGAGCATGTATTAATAAAAGAAGAAGATGATTCATGCAGTGTGGATATGAAGTCGCATCAAACTAAAATGATTATTCCTAATATAGCTTCAACAACAGATGACATTTTTCAAAACTACTCTAATAAGTGTGATGTTTTAGTAAAAAAAGATGAGTGCGTTCCAAGAGCGTGATAGTGGATGGGCATTGATAGAAATATGTCATCTTGAAGTTAATATCAATCAGTATAAATGTTTCAAGGATGATGAATATTGTTTTAAGTGGGCTATAATATCAGCACTGTGTCCAAGTGAATTCAACTCAAATAGGTGCATATCGTATAACATTGAGAACATACATGATGATATTATCATTCTAGAAAATAATATGATTTTAAATTTCACAAGTTTATATTTCCCACTATCCGTTAATAAAATAAAAGATTTTGAAATCAATAACCCTAAAATGAGTGTAAATTTTTTTGGACTAGATGGTGATAACATAGTTGGACCATATTACTTTACTCAAGCCGAGAAGAAAAACCACTTCATTTTATTGTTGTTGGAAGAAGGAGAACAGTTTCACTTTGTATGGATGAAAAATATGTGAAGGTATTTATATTGATATAAAGCGATAAAAATTAAATAAATATATATTCTTTATTTTCTATAGGTTAATAAAAACTCAACTGACAAAACATACTTACCAAATATATGTTTGCAACACCTGCTTAATATACTTTCACAGCAAGGTAAAGTTAGAAAGCCATAAACATGAGTGTAATAAGAAGGTGACTAAGATGTCTAGTTTAGATGATTGTAAGTTAAGTTTTCAAAAGCAAATGGATGTGCCTTTTGTAGTGTATGCCGACCTTGAATGTATTTTAGAGTCGGTTAATATACAAAATTCAACAAATATTAAATCCATACAAAAGCATATTCCATTTGCTTATAGCTATTACATAAAATGCTCGTTTGACACTAGTTTAGATTTATTTAGAATTTATAGTGGTGATGATGCACCGAAACATTTCTTTAAAAATTTAGTTAGTGATCTCTTAAACATATATAATAATTATTTAAGTGTTGTAAAACCAATGAATTCCTTAACATCAGTTCAACAGATAAAGCAAGACAAAGAAAGAGTATATCATATTTGCAAAAAGTTTTTATCTTTTGTTGATAGAGTAGCAGATCATTTTCATTCAACAGGCGAATGTAGAAGATCTGCGCATAATAAATGTAATCTAGAATATCAAATTGCTAATTTTATACGTATATTTTCCCACAATCTTTCGGCATATGATTGTCATTTTTTTGTAAGAGAACTATCGTCTATTGCAGGTGATATAAATATAATTCCTCTAAAAAAAGAACTATACGTATCCATATCAAAGATAAATGATAAACATTCAATTGAATTACGTTTTCTAGACTCATTTCGATTTATGTCGTATAGTTTAGAAGAGCTAGCAGGATATTTATAAGATGAAGATCTAAAAACTGCAAAATCGAATTATCAAAATATTGCCGAGTTCAATTTAATGAAACGTAAAGGCGTATTTCCTTACGATTATTTAGATTCTGTTAATCGTCTTCAAGAATCACAATTACCACCACGTTCAGTCTTCTTTAATAAGCTTACGAATGAATCGTGTAGTGTGGATGATTATGAACATGCTGAAAAAGTTTGGAATACATTTCAGTGTAAATCTCTTATGGACTATCTACTTTTATATTTAAAAGTAGATGTTTTATTACTGTGTGATATATTTGAAAGTTTTAGAAAAGTTTGTAAAAGTATTCATAATTTAGATCCTTGTCAGTATTATACTACCCCAGGTCTTTCATGGGATGCTATGCTAAAATATACAGAAATAGAACTTTAATTGTTAACCGATATTAATATGTATAATTTCGTTTTGCGGGGTATTAGGGGAGCTATTGTACAATGTAGTAAACGACGATCAGTTGCAAATAATAAATACGTGAGTGATTATGATTCTACTAAAGAATCAAATTATCTTATTTATTTAGATGTTAATAATTTGTATGGTTATGCAATGTCGCAATACTTTCCCTACAAAAATTTTAAATGGATAGAAAATGTTGAAAATTTGAAGGTAAATAATATAAAAGAAGATAGTCTTATGGGATATATAATTGAAGTAGAGTTAGAGTATCCAACAACATTACACGACTATAATAATGATTATCCATTTTGTGCCGAAAACAAAAAAATTGAGACCATGAAACAATAAAAATTAATTACAGATTTAAATCACAAAAAAATAATATATAATACACCATAGAAATCTTCAGATCAGTGTAAATAATCATCATAGAACAATAGCTAAAAATACATTTGAAGAAAACTTTTTCAAGCTTCTAAACAATGCTGTATATTGTAAAACTATGAACAAAATTAGTTTGTGAATGGGAGAATAGAGGTAAGAGGTTAGGGGCTAGATCCCTCATATCTAAACCTTATTACTATAGTTCCCTTAAAATTCATTAAAAAATGACTGCCATTGAAATGAGTAGAATTAAAACGTTCTACAACAAACCAATTTATATTGGGTTTTCAGTATTAGAATTATCGAAATTGAAAATGTACAGCTTTCATTACGATTATATGAAACCTAAATATTGTGAGGATATTCACTTAAATTATATGGATACTGACTCCTTCATATATGATGTTAAAACCAATGATCTATATGATGATATTCGAAATGAATTAAGTTTACATTTCGATACATCTTCATATGCCCAAGACAATGTGTTTCAGTTTCCCTTGGTAAACAAAAAGGTTTTAGGTATGATGAAAGACGAATGTAATTGTAAAATTATTAAGGAATTCATTGGTCTACGAGCTAATATGTATGTAGATGAAGTAGATAGTGAAATAAGAAAATTGTGGTTCTTAAGTGGTGTTAAGGGGAGTGTAACAGCTAGATTAAGTATTACTGATTTAAGAAAATGTTTACTAGAGAAAAAGCTATATTATGATTCTGTGTAAGTATTTAGGTCAAAGTTTCATCAAATATATACACAACATTTAAGTAATCTAACATTAAGTTATTTAGATGATAAGATATTTATATGTACAAATAATATTGACAGAATAAATTCTTTACGATCATCTAATTTAAATTTATATAAAGAATTTATGGATGAAGATGATGATGACATTTTACTTAATATAAATATAAAAAAACTATGAAACAACAACAACAACAAAAATTTTTGTTTGTAATAAACGAAAAGTCTAGCCTATATATATATATATATATATATATATACAGACATATATATGTGTATATATATGTGTGTGTGTGTTTGTGTGTCTGTGTGTGTGTGTATACTTAGTGTTAGGTTCAAATTATTAATGACATTAGAAGAGTTAGGACATAATATGTATATTAATAAATTTGGTAATAGCTCAGGCGATATTATTAAAACCGAAAAAGGAAAAAGTCATAAAGTCGTTGGAATACTCTTCGATAAAAAATACTAATATCGACATGCAAAATAAAAGCATTACTAATATTTCGTTTCTTTTACAAGAAAAAGACGCTATCAACAAACATTACTTAGGAACGGAAATCAGTCAATTACAACAAAATTTAATAACTTTATCAAGACAGCAGCTCAAAAAACTTGATGAAAAATTTAAATTATTACTAAGACACTTCAAGATATGATATCTCCTGTAGAAATGTCAAAAAAAAAATAAAATATATATATATATATATATATATATATATATATATATATATATATATATACATACTAGCAAACCCCCTGCACACTTCGTAGTACAAAAAAGAAAATAAAAAAATTAATTCGAATTCATTTAAATCAGTGATAAACTGCTTTTATTTTAATGCTCTGTGGTAAACAACATTTGTTGTTTTTCCATTTTCGGTGTAAATATACAAAATCGATAGTATGCCAACGCGCGAACAGGCTACATAAAACTGTCTATGTGAGAAAACTGGCTACACTAAATTCAGTCCACAAATTTCTAAAGATAGGCTCCGCGCATTATTAATGGTAATCGTAAACGCAAGGCGAACAGGAAACTGAAGTCGTTTATATTCAAATGATATATCAGACGGAATCATTGGGATACGTGGAATGAATACATCTTCGTCTTTTAATTTTCCAATAAAAATAGTAGCTTCAATTACATAAGCCATCAATAATCTTGTACCATTCCACAAACGGGGTTGATTGATATTACGAAGCATAATAATAGTGGCTCCAACTTTCTATTGGAGATTATGCGGAAGCAATCCTGGCAAGTCCAACGCATTCTAAAATTCTGTTGGATAATTCAAAACATCTTCTTCATTGGTAACAGTACCGACAGACTTATACAACACCACTTCGCCAGGAATCTTTGATTGTATAGCCATGTTTAATTCAGTAACATCTTTGTTCTCTGCCGCTAAAATTGCTCTGGCACTCAACCATACATGGCATGTATATTGTTGTGTTATATAACTGAAAACACATTCAATAAATTTCTCTTTTGACTGTACGAAACGGCAAAAATCATTTGGCAACTGAACACGACAGTTGATAGTGAGTTTCGATATTTTAACAAATCTCCATAAATTATTACATATTTTTGGGAATTGTCGTTTTAACTCTTTAACTTTTATTTTCTGGCTCATTCTTTTTTCCCAAAAGTTATTTATTAAAATTCAAAGTGATCAATTGAGGGGTTTTAGCTAGTTCCTATGCGTATTTCACTGGGGTTAATGCAGATCATCAGGGAACCTTTACCCAACATTTCATAGAATAACTAGAGATGTTTCTTTTAAACTTCCACATTAATAAATGGGAAGTCTGATGATCTGCATTAGCCCCAGTGAAGTGCGCATAGGAACTAGCTAAAACCCCTAAATTGATCACTTTGAATTTTAATAAATAACTTTTGGGAAAAAAGAAGGAGCACGAAAATAAAAGTTAAATCTCCATAAATATGAAGACTTTAAGCAAGCATTAATTTCATCGGCAGCTGCCGATCTAGGAATGACGGGCAATGTTTGCCTAAAAACGCCTGGCAACAAAATCATCGCACCACCAAACATCTCAGAGTTATCTCGAAGATCTTTCATTGTTCTTTCCAAAGCTTCAACAGATTTCTTGTTCGCGTACTCAAGCATATGACGTGGGCTGTGCATAGACCGTGTATCATATTTTGCACAACAACATCATATAATTCAGGATCACTTATTTGATCTGGAATTTCAGAGCATATGACATTCTCAACTTCATGCCATGTGATTTTATTCACCAACCATATTGAAATGTGAGCGTGTGGCAAACCACGCTTTTGCCACTCCACAGAATACATATAGATCTCGACTTCACCAAACACTTTAGACTTCACGCTAAAACCCATAAGCGCTTTCAATTTCTGCTTAAAAACACGGGAAATGATGTTATGGCCGTCGGTAGGACTTTGGCCAGCGAATAAATTATCTTTAATGTCACTCCATTGCGGATTACATGTAAATGTCATAAATAAATCTGATCGACCGTAATGACGCACATAAGTCATTGCATCCTGCGCGTACTCATGCATATGGCGTAAATTATATGTAGTTTATTTCATAGATCCCTGAAGTTGTGATTTAGAAAAGCTCAGTATATAAATTGAATTAATGGTTTGACCAAAATTTAATTTTTTCAAAATATTATCTCAAATATTTCGAAATGATTGCTGTATTCACTAAAATGGATATAACTCATAAGCTAATACACATACAGAAACTGTGTAAAAACCTTGGTATTGACGTCACCTTTCATATAAACTTTGAAACAAATATAAACAGAAAGAAAATCGGTTCACGCATTCCGGAGAACATCAATTACTAACACAATGCAACTTATTTTTATATATATAGATATTCAAATTTAAATTAAATGTCTTTATTTCATTGTGAAGGGTAAATATTTCAATTACACTCGTTTATTTCATTGTCAAGGGTAAATACACTCATGGAAGCATTATGAAAAATTAATAAAAATATTTTTAATGCCCTTTAAAAACAATGTGTTCTTATCAGTTAAAAAAATGTGTTTGAATTTCACAACTACAACTAAGGCATATGTGTTCTTATCACTTAACGTTTAAAATTTAGTATAAATTTATAATTTGTATTTTTCATTAGTATATATTTTGAATTAAAATTAGGAAAATGCACATTAAATTTTTTTACTAAAATTTAAATGTGTTTATTTCGTTGCCAAGGGTAAATATTTTAATTACACTCATGTATCCAGCATTTCGATATGAAACTATATAGAAAACCTTGCGTCAGAAATAATATGGTCTTATTTATCTGTGAAAATGTATTTACATACATATATAAATATGTATTATGCATACGTTTTTGGATATTTGTGTATGCATGTCTTTATAAGAATGTTTGTATGTGTACGATTATAAATACAAACAATATAAGTGTTCTACTACAACATAACTTTTCATCGTTGCCACAACCAAAAAAATACTTTGTAAGCAAGATATGAAGAAAAAATTACCAATTTTGGTTAAACACTGGCAGCATGAGCAGCCGTTTTGTATAGAAAAAGTGATACAGAAAAGACATAAACATACTACTCTTAACGTAAATGTGATTTGCTAGACCAACTTTAAAAACGTCATTTGCATTGAATACGAACATGTGTTTCAGATAGTCGCACAACAGTTGTTCTATTTGAAAGTCAAAACTAAAATAGCATCACAATGATTAACGGAGTAATATTTTTAATTGTTTAATATGTTATTATATTGCACTTATGTATTGCCCATTCTATTTTTGCGCATACAATTTTTGATTAGCTGGAAATTCATACCTATATTGAATCTTAATAAATATATATATATATATATATATATATATATATAAATATATTTATATATATATATATATATATATATATATATATATAAATATATTTATATATATATATATATATATATATATATATATATATAAATATATATATATATATATATATATATATATATATATATAAAGTAGAGATTTCTTAAATATTAATTTATTTAATTTGAGTCTATGAATTTACAATTCGTACAAACTATGTGTACATGTATATATAAAAGAGAAAGTACAATATTTAAATTATTCAAAGCAAATATTATACATATTAACGTTTTATTAAATTTTCATTCAAAGAAAAATCAACACAAAAATAAAGTATATTGAAATCTCTACAACTTCGAATAAATGGATCAGAGTTTGCAAAATTTCTTTTAAATGACTTAATAGATAGAAGAGAGAAGTAGCGTTTTGGATGCTACGGAACACATAATGATAAAGTCTCAATCAGATAAGTACAACCAGTATTGCCCTTAATTATTTTTAGTATATTGATAACATTGAGCATAGTTCTTGTACTTGATAAAGACGGAAGCTTTATAAGCGAAAGTCCAGGTTAATATGAACGAAGACGCAAAGGATTCCATTGAAATCCATGAAAGCAAAACAATAAAAATTGTTTTCGAACTGATTCAATTGCATTGATATAACTTTTATAAGATGAGTCCCATATTAGTGAGCAATATTCCAATATAGGACGAATTAGAGATATATAAAGTTGCTTAGAAATATAGTAGAGCTGTACGGCTCCTGAATGAATTAATTCAATTGAATCATTCAGTTAATTGAGCGAGGTGAATCTTTCATTCAATTGAGCGTTTTTAGCTCAGTTGTTTCAGTTGATTCATAAGATCTGTCTCTTTCAGTAGCTCTTTTCAGTGATGTTTCAGTTTGTATGTCAAAATCCATACGAAAAAAATGAATTAATTCACACACATGTGCTAATGCATACAGAGATGTAGTGCTCTTTATTTATGGAGTTGCCAGCAAAAAAAAAACAACTGAGCTATTGAATGAACTGAGCTAGTGAAACAACTGAGTTACTGAATAAACTGAAGTACTGAAACAACTGAGCTACTGAATGAACTGAAACAACTGAATGAACTGAATGAATTAATTCAGTAAAGTGAGCGGAGCTAAAAAGAGCGCTCACTCAAAAGAGCTGTTTTGTACAGCTCTAAAATATAGGGGTCTTCAAATTGGTTCGCGCAGCCTTTAATGCAACTAAGTAAACAACTTGCTTTACTTACAGCCAATGTTAACTTATATGTTGTATAAAATTGTTATATGGAACTAGCAAATATGACATATTGGATACTTTGCACTGATAGTCACTCAGAAGCAAAATTTCGAATGTGAT
>OY776281.1:20382496-20399996 GCA_963675445.1 Linnaemya vulpina
CGTTTTTTAAAATGAAAAACATCTTGCAATATTTAATAGTATTAGATAAACATTGCACATATTTGATTTATGCAAATTCATAAAAACATTGATTATTGTTACAAAAACTCTAAACACCGGCCATAGAAACAATGTTGTTAAACTACTAAACATCTAGTTGTTACCACCGCACATAGGGGTATTTGGCCATTCTAGCCGGACATTAGACTAAAACTTAAGATTACGAAATGTAAAACAAAATTCTGCATTGTATAGTGCATTTTCAAGGCATTTGCTTGAGATTTGTCGTTTTGCGACACTCTTAAGGTCAGGAAAGTTGAGTAAATTGCATGCGCTTTTACTAAATTTTTATGATTTTGAAACATTTACAATATAATTTTTAAACGAATAAAGATTTTAAATTTTTTTTATGCGAAAGACTGCTTATATTATTTTAAAAAAAATATTATTTTAAATTTTTATAAGAAAATTTGTTCGAAATTAAATAAAATAATGTTTTTGTTCAATTTAAAAAAAAATATATATATTAAAAGGTTTTTTAAAAGTGAGTTCAATTGAGTTCGTAAAAATGTTATAATCCACTATAAAATATGAAATCTAACTTTCAGGCAAAGCAAAAATATCTTGCGCTTTTTTTTATATTTCACCTTTTTTCTATTTTGGATCATCTTGCATAGATACGTATGAGTAAGAAACCTTTTTGTCAAGTCACAAAATATTTTGGTTTTAAATAATTGTTGGTATCTATTTGTTTTTTGACATAACACTGTTGTTACCAGACTAAAAAAGGAAATGCGCGAACCAGTAATTTTTCACGCCCCGCGGTTCTCAACATGAATGCACCTATTTCAATTGACACTTTCATTATTATTAAAAGCAAAAGTATATAAAAAATAAACAAATCTGGCATAGAGGTACTCAGATTTTTGCGCAAAACTATTTTCAGAACCCTTTTGAAGCTTCGAGAGTAAAATGGAAAAAGTGTATACAAGATTAGGGTCATTCCAAATATTACAGGAACCTAATAATACGCCCGTTGAAAAGAAATTTATATTTTTTGTCAGAAAATTGTGCGAAATTTCAAAGTGTGATGATATAGCAGCAGTAAACCCGTGCTTAAGGAGTTTCAAACTTAATTTAAAAATGTATTGGCATTCAGCACAACGAAGAAAGGACAGATTTTTAACCATGCATGCCACATGGCTGGAAGGAACAGTAGTATATGGCTGTGTTTGTCAGTTCGTCTTCAAAACGTCTACAAAAGCCGTTCGTAAATTACATATATGTATTTTTATTAATATCGACATAAAAGCTTAAAAATTAATACTTTTTGGAAAATAGCAAAAACAAATTTTTTGTTGCTGAGGCGTTTGGGAGGGGGTAGGAGGGATACCTCCGTCTTCCTATAAAATCTCAAAAATTTTGTTTTTATGGTATTAACACAAAAGTAATTTATTCGTTTTATTATTTACGTTATTTTTCCAAATAATATTTTATGTCACTGTCCACTAAAGGGGAAATGGACCGTAAGAGACATTTCTGCCAAGTTTCATCAATTTAGGAGCACCCAATATTTTTTTAGAAGCAATATAAAAAATATAAATAAAATTAATGTCCGTGTAGATTTGCAAAATACCCCTATGTGCACCGATACGCTAGTCAACGTCTTAAGTAGCGTAAGTAAGTAAGTAGTAATTTATGAATGTATGCTTTCAAAGTTGTCAATTCGGCTTCGTCAACAGAACTGACCTTCCCTCACCGCAATATTTCGGTTGGCAGCACCTTAGATCTGATTTTATGAATAAGTTATTCAATGCAAAAACATCATTTTATAATATCTCTAACTAATAAAAACTACCAAGATTTGAAAAAAATTTGTATATGCAAAACAAGAAAGCCATAAATCGCTTAAAGTTATGCAATACCTGTAGAGCTTGGTTTAGCATTTAAATTCTTCAAATGGAATAGAAAATTCTCTAACAAGGAGTAATATTTTAATAGCTTACCTGTCCAGTTAGTAAAAACATATCGCGGTCAGCACGTAAAACCGTATCGCTGAATTCATCGTGTAAAAATTTTCAGAAAATAGATTTTTACGTTACATGTGTCAAAGTTGTGTCTTAAGCAGAAACAGTTGACATACGTTATTGTCTAAAACTTTTACACATACATATATTTGAGGTACAAACCCTGGTAAATTAAGACATATTTCATAACCTTAACACACAGTGAAAAAATTTACAATAAATTTATGAGTTTTCCAAAGAAAAGTGAGCCATTTTATTAAACATTGCTGAAGAACTGGTTACAACTGGGCGGTGCTTACATATGTATGTTTTTGATAATTAACAACTTCATAAGTAATATATCCGACTTTAGGGTTCACTAAGAAAATCGATATGCTAGAGTGCAAGCGAAATACTTATCCTTCTGGAAGGGAAAATAACCTAAATCAAAATGGGCTTATTGAAAGTGTGGAATTTTGAAAATCATATATGTATAGTTGCGCGACCATAAGTTTGTCAGTATATTGTTTGATTTTAATGTATTATTAAATTCTTCAGAAATTCATTGCTTAAAAATATTTTAGTTTATCCACTAAAATGTTCGCCCGTTTCTTACTTATCTCTATTGCAGTCTTCGCCACTTTCAACAACGAAAGGTGAAAGTGAAAAGCGTATTTTAGGCACAGATACAATCTCCTGTGAAGTAGTAGAATTATTTACAAAAAGAGAGTTAAAAAATACAAGGTTTCATCATTGTGTGATGTGATCGTCGAGTACCAAACTTTGGCGATGAAATAATTCACTGATTTCAAAATAGAGGGTGACAACACTAAAATATTCAGTATTATCCTTCCCTAAAAGCGAACCAAGAAATTCTTATTCAGATTTTTGTTTGATTGCACATAAATGCTCGAAAAATTTCTTTTACATTTGAAGGATATGCACTACGTGTCTACCGTCTAAAAGACCTTTCCGAAAGTGAAATTCTTTTAGTAAATATTTGTATGCTTTACATACAAATTATTGAACAAACTCAGTTTATGAAAAACTAATTGAAAGTAATTGAAATGTTCAGATATATATGAAGTTGAATTAAAACATTAATAAATCCCGCTTTGAAATGAAATATATTGCAATTAAGTTTTTATCTATATATATATATATATATATATATATATATAAATAAGTTGCATTGTGTTAGTAATTGATGTTCTCCGGAATGCGTGAACCTGCGTGTTTCTGCAAAGTTTATATGAAAGGTGACGTCAATACCAAGGTTTTTATGCAAATACAGTTTCTGTATGTGTATTCGTTTATGAGTTATAGCCATTTTAGTGAACACTGCAATCATTTCGAAATATTTGAGTTAATATTTTGAAAAACTGAAATACAATTCGTTTTTGAATTCACTACAATTAAATTTTGGTCAAACCATTCATTTAATTTATATACTGAGCTTTTCTAAGTCACAATTTCGGGGACCTATGAAATAAATTACATATAAATACAACACTAAAAACATAAATATTTAAATACATTATGCACAGCCCACGTACGCGCAGGATGCAATGACTTATGTGCGTCATTACGGTCGACCAGATTTATTTATAACATTTACGTGTAATCCGCGATGGAGTGACATTAAAGATAATTTATTCGCTGGCCAAAGTCCTACCGACCACCATGACATCATTTCCCGTGTTTTTAAGCAGAAATTGAAAGCGCTTATGGGTTTTAGCGTGAAGTCTAAAGTGTTTGGTGAAGTGAAGATCTGGATGTATTCTGTGGAGTGGCAAAAGCGTGGTTTGCCACACGCTCACATTTCAATATGGTTGGTGAATAAAATCACATCGCATGAAGTTGAGAATGTTATATGTTCTGAAATTCCAGATCAAATAAGTGATCCTGAATTATATGATGTTGTTGTGCAATATATGATACACGGTCCATGCACAGCCCACGTCATATGCTTGAGTACGCGAACAAGAAATCTGTTGAAGCTTTGGAAAGAACAATGAAAGATCTTCGAGATAACTCTGAGTTGTTTGGTGGTGCGATGATTTTGTTGCCAGGCGTTTTTAGGCAAACATTGCCCGTCATTCCTAGATCGGCAGCTGCCGATGAAATCAACGCTTGCTTAAAGTCTTCATATTTATGGAGATTTGTTAAAATAATGAAACTCACTATCAACGTTTGTGTTCAGTTGTATAATGATCCATCTGCTGATAAGTTCTCTACGCAATTGTCGAAAATTGGGAACGGTGCAGTGCCTATTGATGACACTGGATTGATAACATTGCCAAATAATTTTTGCCGTTTCGTACAGTCAAAAGAGGAATTTATTGAATGTGTTTTTTCTTACATAACACAACAATATACATGCTATGCATGGTTGAGTATCAGAGCAAAGAACAAAGATGTTACTGAATTAAACATGGCTATACAATCAAAGATTCCTGGCGAAGTGGTGTTGTACAAGTCTGTCGATACTGTTACCAATAAAGAAGATGTTTTGAATTATCCAACAGAATTTTAGAATGCGTTGGACTTACCAGGATTGCCTCCGCATAATATCCAATAGAAAGTTGGAGCCACTATTATTATGCTTCGTAATATCAATCAACCCCGTTTGTGTAATGGTACAAGACTTGCTATTAAAAGGTTGATGGCTTATGTAATTGAAGCGACTATTTTAACTGGAAAATTAAAAGGCGAAGATGTATTCATTCCACGTATCTCAATGATTCCGTCTGATATACCATTTGAATTTAAACGACTTCAGTTTCCTGTTCGCCTTGCGTTTGCGATTACCATTAATAAGGCGCAAGGCCAATCTTTAAAAATTTGTGGACTGAGCTTAATGTATCCAGTTTTCTCACATGTAGCCTGTTCGCGCGTTGGCAATCGGTTTTGTATATTTACACCGAAAATGGAAAAACAACAAATGTTGTTTACCACAAAGCATTACAATAAAAGCAGCTTATCACTGATTTAAATGAATTCGAATTAATTTTTTTATTTTCTTTTTTGCACTGCGAAGTGTGCAGGGGGTTCGCTAGTTATTATTAAAAACTTTAAAACTCTTGTAAAATCCTAAATTTCACAGCGATTTGTAAGTTTTAATAAGGCCCGTGTATTGCTAGCTCAATTAGATTCTCGAAGGATATACAAACTTCATTATTGAGCAAGTATATTACTGAATTGGAATGCTTGATGCCCTAATACAATCGATCATATTGAATAAAGAGTCCCGTCTATATTACCTAAATCTTTTCGTAGATTACCTTCGTGTATAGTTTTATAGGATCCCTCCAATTAATATATGTGTTTGGGAGTTTTGTGCAATACTAACTCTGTGCATCATTTAGCATTATATGCATATATTCGTAATTATTTAGTGCAGGCTGCTGAAATGCGAAAACTATTTTCGATTATTCGACGCCTTCGATAAAATTTATGTGTAACAATTTTTTTGTTCTATTTAAGTTCGTGCCTCATTAGGGCCGCATTAAATTAAATTTTAAAGGAAAAGCTACATCACAACGAATATAGGACGAATGGTTGGGTTTTATTGATTAGATAAGAGGATATTCGGATGCAATGGCAATGATTTCGCGATTAGTGTTTGGGATATTGTAGAGATATGTAAAACGCCTTAAAAGAAATATTATTACTGCAGTTAAAGTGTTATCAATACTAACTTTACCTGTATCAGTTTGACTACTATAGCTTCCTACACTTATTGATGTGAACGTATATTTTGCATCGAATGTAGCCATCAAAACAATGCAAAAAAACTTTTTTTAATTAAAAAACGAATATTCTGAATTTGAAGCGAATAAGATATTAATGTGCTTCCGATCAATTGATTCCACGCCATTGTATCGATTCACTTACACAGATTGGAGAGAGTAAAATATCCAACCTGATAGCATCATGCAATCTAAAACTATATTTTACATACGTTCTTACTAATTGAACGGTGCTAAAAGTTTTCATATTATTCAAAACGTTTTTACTAACTGAACATTTATTGTTATATATGCCTAGTTTCATCTGTAGATTATTGAATTTTATTATCTGACTGGCATATTATAGAATTTTGTTATTAAAGCGATTGTTCGGTTAAGATATTGTATTGTACACTTTATCCATTTTATGGTCAGTTTGGTCGAACCTTATTTCTAATTGGATGGATACGTGAAGAAGCAAGATTTTGGTATTTGATGTAAAGACCAGCCAAAAAGAAAAAAATGAAAGAAGAGTTAATGCATCTCGAAAATGCACTGTTTGGTGTAGATTGTGTGCCGGTGGCATCATTGGACCGCACTTTTCTAAATGCGACGAAGATAGGAACGTTACCGTGAATTGAACTTAGCTCACATGTGGTTTCAAGAAGACGGTGCCACATGCCACACAGCTCGATTGCCAGGCGAGTTGCGAGAACAGTCCATTTCATGTATGGGCCTTTATTGAAAAATGTATTTCTGAGATCACGACCGATATGTTGCAAAGGATAACTTAAAAGAGATCCTAACCAAATATTTTAATAGCCCCATTAAGAAAAGAAAATATTATTTCAATTATATTGGAAGTTATGCTAGTGAAATTATGAGTTATGTCGATAGCACATTAAGGACCAAGGCTTATTGCCTTACAGTTACTTAGGTCTTACCGTTAGGTATAACTCGTATCTCAAGACGTCCACTAATACAGCCCTCATCTTGTTGTGCCGTCCTACTTTCCTCAAATCCATTCTTCTTAAAACCAAGAGCTTGTACATCTTTATTTAAATCGGCCGAAGGTATAATATTATTTGTAATAACACATTTTTTAGTATCTTTATCTGGATAAACTGTGTCTTTTTCAATCGCAGCAGTCTTAACAATCTCAACCTCTTCAGTGGCATCTATATTAAGAAGGTTTGATAATGCGACATTAGGCAAACTAGTACGATGTTTACTAATGGCTAAACTAGTGAGATCCTTGTCATTATTCGCGGAACCACGGCTTACATTCGAGGTATCACCTGTAGCAACCAAATCTGCTCCAGCAATTTGATTATGTGTAGAATTAATAAATAAGCCACTAAAAGCAGTTTCAGGCGGTAATAAAAACGCATCTGTGGCTTCCGAAAAAACTTCTCTAACGCAAACATTTCGCGTTATATCCATACGATATACCTGAAATAGTACGTATTAAAAAATAAATTAATTTGTTTTGTGATGTCTAGTAACTTTGAAATAGAAAACGGTCTTTACTGGCCATAAGTTTATAAAAATCTATATATATATAAAAATAAGTTGCATTGTGTTAGTAATTGATGTTCTCCGGAATGCGTGAACCTGCGTGTTTCTGCAAAGTTTATATGAAAGGTGACGTCAATACCAAGGTTTTTATGTAAACACAGTTTCTGTATGTGTATTGGTTTATGAGTTATAGCCATTTTAGTGAACACTGCAATCATTTCAAAATATTTGAGTTAATATTTTGAAAAACTGATATACAATTCGTTTTTAAGTTCATTACAATTAAATTTTGGTCAAACCATTAATTTAATTTATGTACTTAGCTTTTCTAAATCACAACTTCGGGGAGCTATGAAATAAATTACATATAAATACAACACTAAAAACATAAATATTTAAATACATTATGCACAGCCCACGTCATATGCACAGCCCACGTACGCGCAGGATGCAATGACTTATGTGCGTCATTACGGTCGACCAGATTTATTTATAACATTTACGTGTAATCCGCGATGGAGTGACATTAAAGATAATTTATTCGCTGGCCAAAGTCCTACCGACCACCATGACATCATTTCCCGTGTTTTTAAGCAGAAATTGAAAGCGCTTGTGGGTTTTAGCGTGAAGTCTAAAGTGTTTGGTGAAGTGAAGATCTGGATGTATTCTGTGGAGTGGCAAAAGCGTGGTTTGCCACACGCTCACATTTTAATATGGTTGGTGAATAAAATCACATCGCATGAAGTTGAGAATGTTATATGTTCTGAAATTCCAGATCAAATAAGTGATCCTGAATTATATGATGTTGTTGTGCAATATATGATACACGGTCCATGCACAGCCCACGTCATATGCTTGAGTACGCGAATAAGAAATCTGTTAAAGCTTTGGAGAGAACAATGTAAGATCTCCGAGATAACTCAGAGTTGTTTGGTGGTGCGCTGATTTTATTGTCAGGCGATTTTAGGCAATCATTACCCGTCATTCCTAGATCGGCATCTGCCGATGAAATTTACGATTGCTTAAAGTCTTTATATATATGGAGATTTGTTAAAATATTGAAACTTACTATCAACGTTCGTGTTCAGTTGCTGAATGATCCATCTGCTGATAAGTTCTCTAAGCAATTGCCGAAAATTGGGAATGATGCAGTGCCTATTGATGAGACTGGATTGATAACATTGCCAAATGATTTTTGCCATTTCGTACAGTCAAAAGAGGAATTTATTGAATGTGTTTTCACTTACATAACACAACAATATACATGCTATGCATGGTTGAGTGTCAGAGCAAAGAACAAAGATGTTACTGAATTAAACATGGCTATACAATCAAAGATTCCTGGCGAAGTGGTGTTGTACAAGTCTGTCGATACTATTACCAATAAAGAAGATGTTTTGAATTATCCAACAGAATTTTAGATGCGTTGGACTTACCAGGATTGCCTCCGCATAATCTCCAATAGAAAGTTGGAGCCACTATTATTATGCTTCGTAATATCAATCAACCCCGTTTGTGTAATGGTACAAGACTTGCTATTAAAAGGTTGATGGCTTATGTATTTGAATCTAATATTTTAACTGGAAAATTAAAAGGCGAAGATGTATTAATTCCACACTATCCCAATGATTCCGTCTGATATACCATTTGAATTTAAACGACTTCAGTTTCCTGTTCGCGTTGCGCTTGTGATTACCATTAATAAGGCGCAAGGCCAATCTTTATAAATTTGTGGACTGAATTTAGTGTATCCAGTTTTCTCACGTGGACAGTTCTATGTAGCATGTTCGCGCGGTGGCAAACTATCGGTTTTGTATATTTACACCGAAAATGGAAAAACAACAAATGTTGTTTACCACAGAGTGTTACAATTAAAGCAATTTATCACTGATTTAAATGAATTCGAATTGATTTTTTTATTTTCTTTTTTGCACTACGAAGTGTGCAGGGGGTTCGCTGGTTATAGTTCGAAAAGTGTGATATTATACACATATAGTGAATTAATCCGCAATGAAGTAAATAAATCACAGGGCCACAAAATTACATAACAACTTAATGAAATTGTGTTATATATCTAATATATTTTTTTCAATTAAAATTTTCAAATTAGTGATAATTTTAATATAAAAAAACTTTCATTTTTTCGTCTTTTTATACGTACAATAAATTTTGTTACTGTTGTGAATTTTAAGCTCTACTAAATTTTAATTGAGCAGTTGTATATGGTTACTTGAGCTCATCTGTCGAGTGGCTCTGGCCACTATACCTCTGCTTAGTAACCTTGAAAAATCATTTTACACATTCGAGCAAAATGTGATATGGAATGCTCTGATATTCAAGGGTATAACCATTTTCCTGATCCAAGGTTTATACCAATATACATTTTCTCGAAACTCGCATAGAGAAGATCGCACAAGCGATTGGAGTGAATCCTTTCGCCACTTCTCTTCAATAACGTTGACACTATTATTGGTAAAGATGGATCCTGCAGGATAGTCTAAGCGATTCTGACTATGCATACATTATCTACACTATGATGATGTAATACAATAAAAATGGATGGGTTGGAGATATATATACTACAATGAAATTAATTCTATTTTACTGAGACCAGTCTCACGGAAAGCACTACAATACGTGCGGTTATACGCAATGCACCAGATGCATGGAGGAGCCTATCATAAAACTAATCGAGTAATTTAAAGTTTACTGAACTGTTCTTATGTAAGTCATCAACTCCCACTAGTAAACGAGAGTTGGCGGGGTGTATACATTCAAAGATTCGGAACTAATGTATTTTCTAGAGTTTTTTAAAATTAGTACATATTTGGGAAATTGTCGTTTTTAAACCTTTTTAATCTTATATATGTACTGATTCTTTTTTTAAAGTGATTAATTGAGAGGTTTTAGCTAGTTCCTCAGCGCATTTCACTGGCACTAATGCAGATCGTCAGGAAACCTTTACCCAACATTTCTTAGAATAACTAAAAATATTAATTACAAACTTCCACTTTAACTAGTAAGAAGCCTAAAAAATATCAGTCATAATAAGAATTCGCTGATACCGTTTCCTTTTGTATTTTCTTACGTTTTTGTTCTACAATTGGTTAGATTTTTTCCGACTCTAATTTTAAGAGATATATAGAACAACGACAACAACTAATAATTATTTTAATATAGAAAAAATTTATTTGGAGTGTTGACAACATATGTTGTTTTATTACGTATTGTTTTATAGGGGTATATCAACGGACTTTGTGGTCAATAGTATCTCTGATCAAATATGAATCAAAACTAAATCATACTATCTTTTACCCAACGGTTCGTTTGTTTTTTACAGACTTCTTCAGGGGTTTTGTTTATTATTATTAATTTTGTAGTTATATCTAGCACAAAAAAAAAAAAATAAAAATAAAAATATATATATATATATATATATATATATATATATATATATATATACATATATATATATATATATATATATATATACAAATTATATAAGATTTTTTAATAGTCCTGGAATTTCACAACTCATTAACTCACGATTTATGTCCTAGTCAAATTATTTGCTCTCAACATTCTACTTAATACTATTGTCAGTGATCTTTAACTAATTTAGGTTATGGCAATTGAATACTGGAGCTTTGTGTTATCCTTGTCTTCTTTATAATTCATCGTCCTGTGTATTTTTTCTTATATGCGTAGGCTCTCTACAGTGAAACGTTTGTTTGTCATTTTCTCTTTGTTTAAAATTTTAACATTGTTGAAGTTAATTTTATGGTCTTTCTCTTTTGCATGCTGTGAAAGTGCTGCCGTTTCTTTTCCTTTCTTGATGTCCGATTCATGCTCTCTTATCCTTGTTCCCAATTCTCTCTTTGTAGTTCCAATATATACTTCATCACATTTTTCATTTTTATTTCCCTCACATTTGATTTCATAAACAACATGATCAATTTTTAGTTTTTCTATTTTTGATTTTGTGTTTGTGTATATGTGTCTGAGAGTTCTGTTTGATTTATATGCTATTGTTTGTTTTTGTTCTTTCGGCAAAGTACTTTGTAAGGTGACCATCTCAGTTGGTTTAGGTATATATAGTACACTGTAGAATATAGCTGTTATATTTGTCTGTGGTGGTTTTTCTTTATGGTGGTTTTTTAATGTTTTATTGATGATGTTGTTTATTATATATAATGGGTAACTATTCTTAGTTAATATGTTTTTTATTTTGTCGATGTTGTTGTTCTTAAATCTACTATCACTAATTTTGAGGACCTTGGCGATTAAATTAATTGCTGTGTTCAGTTTCATTTTGTGTGGTTGTGTTGAGTGATAGTTAATGATCCTGCCTGATGGTGTTGGCTTTGTATACCAGTTTGTCCTTATTTCTTATTATTTTTATGTCTAGAATGGTTATTTCTTCATTTTTCTCTTTCTCTACTGTGAATTGTATCCTATGGTGATATGAATTGAGTGCATTCAGTATTATTGTCTCGTCAGATATTTTTATTACTGCAAAAAGATCGTCAACATATTTAGTAATGAATTTAATCGATATATTCTTTAATTTAATTGTTCCATCATGTCGTCCAAAAGAGAGTCAAGTACAATGTCAGCAATTGTTGGTGATAAGGGGTTTCCCATCGGCATCCCATATAGTTGGGTATATATTTTTATATATACCCAAGTTTTAAAAATTGTGTTTTTTGTATTGTCCTAATATCTTTTAGTTTATTCCATTTGTCCAGTATATTTCTTATCGCTAAATGTGTCGGTATGTTTGTAAACAATGATACCACGTCGAAGGAAACCAGAATATCATCTTCCGCCAAATTAACATTTTTTAATTTATCATTAAATTCCTCTGAATTTTTTATGTTGTAGACAGGGGAGATTAAATTCTGTAGAATTTTGCCAATGTACTTTGATAAATTGTAGCACGGGACTTTGTTTGAGGAGGAAATCGGTCTAAGAGGTACATTGGTCTTTTGTATTTTTGGTAAACCATACAATTCTCGTGCAGCTGCAGCGTGCGTAGTTATCTTAAATTTCTCGTGTTTGCTTATTACGTTCTGTTTATATAGTTGCATGGTGAAGTTGTTGTTTATATTTTGTAATTTTTCCGTAGGATCTTCACGGACAATTTTATATGTTTTCTTGTCCTCCAGTAGTTTGTACATTTTACTGTTGTATTCGTGTTTGTACGTTGCTACAGTTTTATTTCCTTTGTCCGCTGTTGTTATGATAATGTTCTTGTGGCTTCGTAAGAATCTTTCTGTTTTTTCATATATGTGTAGTATAAATTATTCTTTCTCTGTGTTTCTTAAGTATCCTTTGTAGTTTGCTATCCTGTTCGCTATTTGTGATCTTGTGCAGTCTTTATGGGTTTCATCTTTGATGTCTTGAACCCATTGTTCTATGTCGGCTATCAGTGGTATTGTTCGTAAATTCTTTTTGTTCACTGGGATTGCGAACTT
The DNA here is from genome assembly GCA_963675445.1 of Linnaemya vulpina. Taxonomy (NCBI): domain Eukaryota; kingdom Metazoa; phylum Arthropoda; class Insecta; order Diptera; family Tachinidae; genus Linnaemya; species Linnaemya vulpina. The sequence goes on from OY776281.1 coordinate 20,395,229, forward strand.
TGTGCCGAGGGATAATATCCATTTCATGTCGTCTTCAAATTCAACCGTATTACGATTTACGAACCAATCTTCATTAAAGGTAAAGTTAAACTTGTTGAAGTTTTTTTGTCTGAGTTTTGTTATTTTTTGCAGTTGTGTCTTCCGAATTTTATTTCTAGTGTTGTTAAATTTATCCCACTGCTCATTTTTAAATTGTGTGAAGTCCATTTGTCCTAGCGTTATTTTCATTTTAACTTCCATAGTTTCTATGTCTTTTTCGTGTGTGTTATATTCCTGTGTGCTTCTTTAATTTCTAAGTTCAATAATGTTCTGTGTAGGTCCGTTTTTATTTTAGCTAGTTTTGTTCTGGCTACTTTTGTTGAAAAATCTCTTGCAAACGCAATGATCCAGCGCATAAATCAAAGCTGCAACGCATCCATGCCTCGGGTGGCGCAGAATTTGAGAAGACGGCCGATGTATTGGTGGACGCCGGAGATAGCCGAACTTAGACGGGCTTGTCTCCGTGATAGGAGGATGTACACCAGAGCTAGGAGGAATGGTCAGGGATTAATGGAGGCTGAGACCTTCAGACGATCTCGAAAGGCTCTGAAACATGCCATCATCTTGAGCAAGAAGACGAAATGGGAAGAACTTCGTAATGACCTTAACAGCAACCTATGTGGTTTTGGCTACAAGATCGTTATGAAGAAACTATATACAAATTCCGATGCTCCAAAAATGAGGAGTGAAGAAATTGAGAATATAGTGGAAAATCTGTTTGTCACGTACCCTCCACTTCGGGAGGAAGGTGAACTATACGCAGACATTCCAACCCCTTTTACAGAGGAAGAGCTTAGGACTGCGGCCAGAAGCCTTAAAATGGGCAAAGCGCCCGGTCCAGACGGAGTATCTGTTGAGGTACTCAAACTCCTCGCCGAGAATCGCCCAGATGCTATGCTCGAGGTCTATAACGCTTGCTTAAATCAAGGTATTTTTCCTAAGCAGTGGAAAATACAGAAGCTCCAGTTGTTTAGCAAAGCCAGAGGTGACCTAACACAACCAGCATCATACCGGCCCCTCTGCATGCTCGATAGTGCCGGCAAACTGTTGGAGAAGCTACTGCAGCGCAGACTGGCAGAATCCGTTGAGTCTGCTGGGGGATTATCAGATAGACAGTTTGGTTTTCGACCAGGAAAATCGACACTAGGTGCAATTGAGGATGTGATTAAGAATTTCGAACACGCCCAGAGCAGACGCTACCATCCAAAGCGTACCATCGTACTGGCCACACTTGATGTAAGGAACGCCTTTAACAGTCTACGTTGGGCAGATATTATAAGGACGTTGCGGGAAAGGTGCCGCGTCCCGGTATATCTGATGAAGATGTTTTGGAGCTACCTTAGGGATCGCAAACTTCTCTATGACACGCCCGATAGGAAGAGGACAAAGATGCTCACATCTGGCGCGGCGCAGGGATCGATTCTAGGGCCCGACCTCTGGAACATAACCTACGATGACATCCTGAATGTGGAAAGGCCACAGGATACACATCTCGTGGGCTCAGTTTTTGGGCCCAGATACAACATGCAGCTAATAAGGCGGCAAATGTGACTGGTATGCTAAGTAGGCTAATGGCAAACACCGGCGGGCCTACGCAGAGCAAACGGAGGCTGATCATGGCAACAACAAACTCGATGCTGCTATATGGCAGTGAGATTTGGGGTGGTGCTCTGATGGCCAAGTCGAAACGCAAAGCCCTGGAAGTGGTGCACTCAGGGTCGTGTCAGCTTATCGCACTGTTTCAGCTGCTGCGGTTTTTGTGATAAGCGGAGAGATACCTATTCATCTCTTGGCACGCGAGCGAAAATTACCCTTTAATTATGATTTAGTATTAAAAACACAAATGGAAAAAGATGCTGCTTTATTAATGGAATTTGCTCGTTTGAATGGATTACTAATTAATTCAGAGAAGACACAATTAATCAGATTTAGACCTCGCGCAGTAAATTCGAATTTCTTTGTTTATGTTGATGGCAACCCTGTCTATGAATCACCTTCAGTTAAATACTTGGGTATAACGCTGCAAAGTAATTTATCTTGGGATTGTCATATAAATAACGTGAAGAACCAGATAGCCCCAGCTATTGGTATTTTATACAAATTTAAAAACAAATTATCTGTTAAATCAAAGCTAATGATATATAATTCGTTAATACAATCACACCTTAATTATTTAATGAGTGTTTATGCTTTTAATAAAAATAATATAGCTTTGAAATCTTTGCAACGTTGTCAAAACAAAGCATTGAAAATTGTTTATAGTTTGCCTAGAACCTTTCCAACATTATCTTTGTACAAAGATGTATGTAAAAACATTTTGCCAATCAATGGCTTATATAGATTTCAAGTCCTATTGTTTATTTTTAAAAGTATTCACAACATAGGTGATCATAGAATCCCATTTTCTCAAAACCAGGCATATTTTCACACCAGAAATTCTTCAAACTTAAGAATTCCAAGGTGTAGATTGGAAAGAACTAAGAAGCGTATTGATTATATAGGTGGTAATCTTTATAACAATTTACCCTCAGAATTGAGAGCTACTGACAGTATATCATTATTTAAAAAGTTATGTAAAGAATATTTGATAAATTCAATAGAAACACTATTGTAAAGTACACTTTTTATCAATTTTGTAAAACTTTTTATAAACATTGATTTTGTTATATCTTTTTTATTCTTCTAGTATAATTAAGTTGTACGTTAAGCTGAAACAATTGCCAACTTGCCTCAAAAATGCCTTTATGGCGCTGAGGCCAAATGAATTTCATGTAAACATATTTATTGTACAATTTACTCCAATAAAAAAAAATAAAAAATAAAAAAAAAAGAGGCATGGGACTCTAAGAGGGTCGGTCCTGTTAGTAGTTCTGCGGAGTGAAGGTCCAGGACACTCCAAAGATGGCAAAACAGGTGGAGCGCTGAGACCGCTGGCAGATGGACGGCGAGGCTCATCGCCAATATAGGGGTGTAGGTACAAAGAACTTCCGGGGATGTAAACTATTTCCTCACACAGTTTCTGTCAGGGCATGGTTACTTTCTTAAATATCTTTACCGCATGGGCAAGACAGAGAATCCCTTTTGCATGTACTGCACGGCAGAAAATGACGACGTAGAACACACGTTCTTTGATTGCGACAGGTGGCAGGCGGAGCGAAGTGACCTATACGGACAGATCGGTGTACTTACGCCTGACAACGTTGTTGGAAAAATGCTTGTAGGAAGTGATAAGTGGATTGCCGTAAGAAACTACGTTGAATCCATTTTGCGGAGGAAGAAAAGGGACATTGACCAACTTTTAGCAGAAAGGGTCCACTCTTTAAGTTCCTCATCATAACCATTTAGGAATTCCACAATAGTTGCAAACGGTGGGCCCATAATGAGGGGTCCTTTTTCTGGACGTTGAATCTGGGCCTTCACGAAGTAATGCGGAAAGCGGTTCCGTAAAGGCAATCACCAGAAAAGGAGGGGGGATTGTTTTAGTGGAAACACACCACTCGACGCAGCTGGCGACGGCCGCTGTAAGTGCGAAGGCATTTTAAACCCTCGTCATACGCAAAAAAAAAAGATAATAATAATAATAACAACAATAATAATAATAATAATAATAATAATAACAATAATAACAATAATAATAATAATAATAATAATAATAATAATAATAACAATAATAATAATAGTAATAATAATAATAATAATAATAATAATAATAATAATAATAATAATAATAATAATAATAATAATAACAATAACAATAATAATAATAATAATAATAATAATAATAATAATAATAATAATAATAATAATAATAATAATAAGAATAGTAATAATAATAGTAATAATAATAATAATAATAATAATAATAATAATAATAATAATAATAATAATAGTAATAATAATAATAATAATAATAATAATAATAATAGTAATAATAATAATAATAATAATAATAATAATAATAATAATAATAATAATAATAATAATAATCATAATAATCATAATAATCATAATAATAATAATAATAATAATAATAATAATAATAATAATAATAATAATAATAATAATAATAGTAATAATAATAATAATAATAATAATAATAGTAATAATAATAATAATTCCGTGTGGAGTAATCCAACGCTCCCATCGGACGCGTCCCCAGGTGGCGGATAGGGGAACTCTCGGCGGATCTATTTTAGATTTGCAGGGAAGGTGCGGACCAAATCTGGACAGCTGGCCCCCACTCCTGGCCAGCTGATGACGATGAATGCATCGAATACGGCCTACGATACTGACTTACTATGTGTGAATTGTCGATTATGAGCTGAGGACTGCAGTATTCTATCACCTTAGTATGCCAGAGTGACGTTTGGCTGAAATGGCTGATGGGCTAATGCTGTAGTCGCCCCCACTCCGACAAAACTGTGGCTAGGCTCCCAGTACGTTCTGAACATGTCGCCACCACGGTGGTGGTACAGGCTCAGTTGAGGGCGACTCCTGTCTTGCGCCGATATCCTGGCGCTGAACACAGGTACTCATGAGGTCCTGTGTCAACCCTCGCGTGGACCTCGCTACTTACAAAGGGACCCACGGGGATAATTTTTTCAGGCGACTGTACAATCGTGTAAGGATAGCGGCTGGGAGCGGGGACAATAGAATAGATTTTCAAAATGAATGCTAACGCGAAGAAACATGATGGAATAGTGAGAGAAGAGGAAAGTAGCGCTGTGAA
>OY776281.1:20404996-20407496 GCA_963675445.1 Linnaemya vulpina
ATGAGCTGAGTACATTGTCAAAAGATAAGGTGACAAAAGATTTTTTAAAGTCACTTTGGTTACAGCGACTTCCAGCACAGGTTCGTGCAATTTTACAAGCATCTGACGCTAAGTTAAGCGAGTTGGCTAAATTAGCCGACAAAATAATGGAAGTTGGCGATTTCCAACATCTGGCCGCCGTTTCTTTTGCACCGCCAACGCGTAACACCAAAGATGATATCGATAGACGTCTAGACCGCATTGAACAGCAAATAAATAGTCTTTGTAACAGCAACAGTAGAACATACACTCGACGATCTCAGTAAGTTTCTTCAAGACGAGGAAAGTCAGCAGAGCCTGCCGCTCCTAACAATGCCAAAGCTGACTATTGCTGGTATCATCGGACCTTTGGACAAAAGGCTACGAAATGCCGTGAGCCTTGTTCGTATCCCCAACAAAAATCATCAAAAAACTAGTTTCACCTTCTGATCCTGCGGGCGGATCTCAAGACGACTACACCATTGCCCGTCTCATCATCAGCGACGACGTTTCGAAAAATAATTTTTTGATTGATACCGGTGCAGATGTTTCAGTGTTGCCTTTGTCCAGCGTTAAAAATGTTCGTGTAGGTGTATCAAGAAGATTTTTTGCAGCCAACGGGACTCCTATTAAAACATGCGGCGAAAAGCGACTTAATGTTTCTTTAGGTCTGCGACGTAATTTTCCATGGACGTTTTTGGTGGCAAATGTTAACTCAGCTATAATAGGATCAGATTTTTTGAAATACTATGACCTATTAGTCGACATCAAAAGAGGTAAGCTTATTGATCGCACTACTTTACTTGAATCAAAAGGTTGTTCGCCACGTTCATCTTGTATTCAAATTTTGGCATACTACACACAAGACAAATACGCAAAACTCTTAAATGAATATAAAGACCTGGCTACTATTAATGCCAACAAGCGCCCAATTGACTCAAACGTAACCCATCACATCACGACTAAAGGTCCTCCCACATACGCTAGCGCTCGCCGCCTAGCCGCAGACAAACTTCAGGCAGCGAAAAAGGAGTTTGAATATTTAATGGAAATGGGTATATGTCGACCCTCAAACAGTAATTGGGCAAGCCCACTCCACCTTGTAAAGAAGCCAAACGGGGACTGGCGACCCTGTGGTGACTACCGCGCGCTCAACAACATTACCGTACCTGACAGGTATCCCATACCGTACTTGCGTGATATCACGAGTATACTGTATGGGAAGATAATTTTTTCAACCATAGATTTACAACGGGCCTACCACCAAATACCGGTGGAGCCATGCGACATTCCTAAGACAGCCATAATCACGCCATTTGGCTTATTTGAATTTTGTTTCATGACATTTGGCTTGCGGAATGCAGCACAAACCTTCCAGCGTCATATGAATGAAATCTTTAAGGGACTTGACTTCGTCTTTGTTTACATAGACGACATTTTAATAGCATCATCTTCCGAGGAGGAACATGCTAAGCACCTGCGAATTGTGTTTAACCGCTTACGTCAGTCACATCTGTCTGTAAACTTTGACAAATCCCAGCTTGGAAAAAGTGAGCTAGTTTTTTTGGGCCACAAAATTAATCAACATGGACTTACGCCACCCGACAATAAGGTCGAGGCAATTCGAAATCTTAAAAGACCTAAAGTTGTTAAAAATTTAAAGAAATTTCTAGGCATGCTAAATTTGTATCGTCCTTTCATCCGGCATGCGATTAAAAACCAAAATGTTTTGCTAAACCTGGTAATAAGAAAAATGACAATAGCATAATAAATTGGACTGATGAAGCCATCGCTTTTTTTGAAGCTTGCAAAAAGGATATTGCTCAAGCGACGCTGTTAAATTATATAACACCAAATGCACAACTCACGCTAACGACGGACGCATCGGATGAAGCCGTGGGAGCAGTTCTGCACCAAATAGTTGGAGACGAAGTCCAGCCATTGGGTTTTTACTCCAAAAAATTATCGGCGTCCCAGCAAAAATACAGCGCATACGATAGAGAGCTCACTGCAATTTACCAGGCCATACAGCATTTTAAGTACGCTCTAGAAGGTAGAGAATTTTCCGTTTTTACAGACCACAAGCCAATCATTTTTGCTTTTAAGCAAAAAAGTGAAAAAGCATTGCCACGTAGAACACGACAATTGGATTTTATAAGTCAGTATACGACGGATATTCGGCACTTGCCAGGTGCCGACAATAATATAGCAGACTTGTTATCTCGTATAAACACTTTGGAAGATCAAGTGATAAATTTTGACGAAATGGCCGAACAACAAAGTGATGACAGTGAACTACAGTTAATGCTGAACAGCAAGAGCGACTCATCCCTAAAATTAACAAAATTTAAAATTCCGAATTCGACAAGGAAACTTTATTGCCACGTTTCAGCGAATAGGGTGAGACCATATGTCCCAAAAAATTGCCGAGGAGCTGTCATTCGAAAACTACACTCACTTTCACACCCAGGAATCCGTGCAA
>OY776281.1:20412496-20414996 GCA_963675445.1 Linnaemya vulpina
AAGTATTTCTTATTGCATGTGCCTGAGCCGTCAGGCACATGCGACAGAGAAAAACAAGAGAACGGTAGAATTAAATTAACATCGCTTATAGACGATCATTTGAACAGAATAAAAACAAACCAAAGAGATAAATATATATTGAATACAGTGGGTCAGACGCGTCAATTTTTAAAGGAAAATGAAGATTTGTTAGTATTAAATTCTGACAAAGGAAACAAAACTGTAGTAATGACAAGAAATGATTATAAAGAAAAAATGACTCGAATTTTAAATGACATGTGTACTTATAGACGTCTAAAAAGAGATCCAACATCAACATTACAGACAAAAAATAATACTATAGTAGACAAATTATATAATTTAAATATCATAACATCTACGGAGAAAAATAAATTAAAAACAAGTACGTCTATAGCACCTAGAATATATGGGTTACCGAAAGTACACAAAATAGGAATGCCTTTAAGACCAATTTGTTCGTCACAAAATGCACCATCATATGAACTTTGCAAATATTTAGTTCATATTTTAAAAAATTTAACCAGAAACTCAACTTACAATGTAAGAGACGCAGTAGAATTTAAATCAAAAGTAAATAATAAGAGATTAGACAATAATGAAATTATGGTATCATATGACGTAGTATCGCTATTTCCGAGCATACCTATAAATTTAGCACTACAAATAATAGAAAATAAGTGGGACATATTACAACAACACACAAAAATACCAAAATACCTTTTCATGGAGTTACTAAAGTTTTGCATCAAAGACAGCCGTTATTTTAAATATGAGGAAAGAATTTACGGACAATGTAAGGGAATGCCGATGGGATCACCAGTATCACCAGTTGTTTCCGATATTGTTATGGAGGAGTTACTGGATCAATCCCTTACAAAATTAAAAATAAAACCCAGATTATTAACAAAATACGTAGATGACATATTTGCTATCATAAATAAGGATACGGCAGATGAAGTTCTAAATGTTTTAAATACGTTTAACCCACAAATACAATTTACAGTGGAAACGGAAAAAGATAGTAAATTACCATATTTAGATGCAATTGTTAGTAGACACCAAAATATGATGACAGTCAACTGGTATCAAAAACCCACTGCATCCGGTCGTCTGATTAATTTCCATTCAAAACATCCCAGAAGAATTATAATAAACACAGCAAGTAATTTCATCAGACGGGTACTCACCATTAGTGACGATAGGTATCATGAAGAAAATTTACGGAAAATAAAAGAAATCTTAGACATGAACGATTTTCCGAAAACAATTATAAACAATTTAACATATAAAAAGAAGGACACAACAATAAGAAGAGAGACTAATACAAAGTATTATAAAGGACTAACATATATAAAAGGTTTTTCTGAAAGGTTAAAAAACTCAGATCTATATGACATTGAAAAATATCAACTGGCATTTAAGACGAATAATACTATGCAGAGCCTATATAGTAACACAAAGACTAAATTAAAGAAAGAGGACAAATGCAACGTTATATATAGTATTAACTGCAACGGTGACGGCTCAGGCACATGCAATAAGAAATACTTAGGAACAACTAAAAATAAACTGAAGAACAGACTAACATCTCATAAATCAGATATAAAAATGAAAAACAAACCCATGGAACAAAAAACTGCACTTGCGGCCCACTGTGCAAAGGAAAATCATGTGCCAAATTTTGAGAATGTAAAAATATTACAACAAGAAAACCATTATTCCAGGAGATTTACTTTAGAGATGTTACACATAATTGACGTTCCTGCAGAGAAAAGACTTAACTATAAACAAGACACAGAGAAATGCGCTCAAATTTACAGAAGTGTGTTAAACAAACACAAAAAACAACATAAACAAATCAGTTTTCGCAGCTAAGGACTACAGACGATCGACATATTGAAAATATGTTAATTCAATATAATTTTATTTAATTTTTAATTCACATGTATGTAATTGTAAATTTATTAGAAATAATCAAAAATTAATTTTAATGTTTATCATATATTGTTTTGTACCCAACAGTGTTCCCCTGAAGATGAATAGCGAAGCTATTCGAAATATTGGGAAAAATAACATTAAATAAAGATTAAATAATCAAAAAATATTTAGTGTTTATTGATTTTTTAAGAACCTGACCTATAGCCGAACGATAAAACAAGAAGATTATTATAATAATAATAATAATAATAATAAAAGATATATATAATAAAAATAATAATAATAAAAATAGTAATAATAATAATAATAAAAATAATAATAATTATAATAATAATAATAATAATAATAATAATAATAATAATTATAATAATAATAAAAGATATATAACAAAAATAATAATAATAAAAATAATAATAATAATAATAATAATAATAATAATAATAATAATAAAAGATATATATAATAAAAATAATAATAATAAAAATAGTAATAATAATAATAATAAAAATAATAATAATTATAATAATAATAATAATAATAA
>OY776281.1:20457496-20464996 GCA_963675445.1 Linnaemya vulpina
TCTGGGAAACTAAATTGCATATAAAAAACGGAAACAACACCGCTGTGTCGCAGCCAATAAAAATACTGCGTGGAATATACCAAGGCGATTCACTTAGCCCCTTAATATTCTGTATTGCAATAAACCCTTTATCAACTCTCCTCCAACAGAGCCAATATGGATATAAACTAGGCCCTACAACCGATATAATTTCGCATTGTTTCTATATGGATGATCTAAAAATTTATGCAAGCACAAAACAAAATCGAGATAACCTATTGAGAATAGTTGAAATGTTTTCAAAAGATATCAAAATGAAATTCGGAATCGACAAATGTAAAATACAAAATGTGACCAGGGGAAAATATACAACCAGCCAAAATTTCCTAACTCAGGACCTGGAAGGTATAACACCACTTAGAAGAGACGAACACTATAAGTACCTGGGAATCAAACAACATATCACAATAGACCACAGGAAACAAAAAGAGGACATCAAGAAGGAGTTCATTAAAAGGATTAATGTGATATGCAAAAGCAAATTAAATGGTCGAAACCTTGTAAAAGCAATAAATACTTTCGCCATACCTCTTCTTACATATACATTTGGTATCATATCCTGGTCAAATACAGATTTGAATAACCTCGATATGAAAGTCCGTACTACCTTAACGAAGTTTAAATATCACCACCCATAAGCATCGCTAGAACGGATAAACATTCCAAGAAAATTTGGAGGAAGAGGAATACTAAATATAAAGACACTACACGATAAATAGTTAATAAAATTAATAGAATATTTTAAAACAAAAGCTTCAGTATCTACTCTCTACAGAAGACTCGTGAATGCCGATGACAACCTAACTCCATTAAATCTTAAAAACAATGACAACAATACTCAAATAACAATAGATAACCTCATTCAAGACTGGAAATCAAAACCGCTGCACGGAAAGTACCCAAACTTGATCAATCAGGCTTATGTAGATGTAGTAAATACTAACAATTGGCTTAAATATAGTAACGTCTTTGCTGAAACCGAAGGATTTATTATAGCCATTCAGGATGGAGTAATACAAACAAAGAACTTCAGGAAGTACATAATTCGTGACAGTACAGTAACAGACGATAGTTGCAGAAGGTGCGGTAATACGCCTGAAACCATACAGCACCTACTTAACAGCTGTCCAACCCTACTTCCAAATCATTACAAGCAAAGACATGACAATATAATATATATAAATATTATAAATAGACTAAATATTAATGAGCCAACAACACAGTACTACAAATATCAACCAATATATTATCTACTGGGATAGATCAATACTAACCAACAACCCACCAGACACAAATATACCCAATAGACCAGATATGATAGTAATAAATAAACAAAGAAAAATTGCCCAGATCATTGACTTCGCCATACCATATGATACTAATATCGAAGACACCATAGCCATCAAAAAATCTAAATATATACTGCTTGCCCAATACATTAAGAATATACACAGTCTAGTCAAGGTAGAAATTGTACCAATAGTTATAAGCTTTATGGGAACAATACCCAAAGAAACCACGTGTGCAATCGAAAAATTAGACCTTAATGTAAAAATATTAACCGAAATGCAAAAGGCAATTCTAATAAAAGCAACAACGATCGTGAGGGAAACTTTAGGATAACGGATATAAAAGATGAATTATATCCCCACAGGGCGTAATCTTTGGTCTCAGACCCGGTACGTCAATTCCAGCATAAGCTGAGAATGTAAAATTCTATAATAATAATAATAGTAATAGTAATAATAATAATAGTAATAATAAAAAATATATATAATAGTAGTAATAATAATAATAATAATAATAATAATAATAATAATAATAATAATAGTAATAATAATAATAATAATAATAATAATAAAATATATATAATAATAATAAGAATAATAATAATAATAATAATTTATTTTTTTATTTATTTAATAAGTCAATAGATTTTACATCCTTACTGACTAGATAACAAATTAGTTCAAGAATTTAAATATAAAATAAGATTTCTTTTCAATACGGTATTACTCTCAGATAAGTTCATGATATGGTAACATTTGTTAAAGTTGACACATGCGCGACGAAAAGAATCATTATTAGCATAAACAGAGCGGTAATATTTTAATGCCAAGATTTCAAAATTGCGAGTAGGTCTTACAGGAACGTTGAAGTATAGTTGATTAAGTAAGAACTCCGAATCAACATCGCCTCGAACCAGTCCCATAACAAATAAAGCACTCAACGTCGATCGTCGACTTTTTAGTGTAGGCAATTTTATTAGAGCAAGTCTACTTTGATACGGCGGTAAGACATACGAATTCCAACCAAGCCCACGCAGACAAAAAATTAGAAACTGTTTCTGTACAGATTCAATACTATTGATATGAATGGAGTAACAAGGGTCCCAGACAATCAATCCATACTCAAGAATTGGCCGAACAAGAGATGTATATAATAGTTTTGTAATATAAGGATCTAGAAATTCCTTAGACCAGCGTTTCATAAATCCAAGTACACCGTAGGCTTTGTTGACCATTATAGAGATGTGATCACGAAAGTTTAGTCTATGATCCAACAGTATGCCAAGATCCAATATAGTATCAACTTTATTTAAAATATCATTACAAATATAATAGGACGTCTCAATTAGATTGTGTCTGAAAAATGACATGTGTTTGCATTTCTTTACATTTAACTCTAATAAATTATAGCTGCACCATTGAGAAAAATGTGTAAAGTCAGTACACAGTAAATTATGTCCATTAATATCATTAAAAGAGTTAAAAATTTTTACATCGTCAGCATACATTAACACTCTAGAATGACATACAACCGTCGGAAGATCATTGATGAATAAAGTGAACAAAATTGGACCCAAGTGACTGCCTTGAGGAACACCAGAATAAACATAAATGGTATTTGATATAGTGTTTCCAAACTTAACTTGCTGAGTTCTTCCAGACAGATAAGAGTTTAACCATTTTAAAGCAAAATTATTAAAGCCCATAAGTGATAATTTGTGTAATAAAAGATTGTGGTTAACTTTATCGAACGCCTTACTGAAGTCAGTGTATATTACATCAGTTTGCATTTTATTTGTAAAACCTTCGTTGACAGTAGTAGTGAGTTCCAAAACATTAGTAATAGTTGAACGGGAATTACGAAAACCATGTTGGCAAGGCGTTAAAATGGAAGAAATTTGATGAGTTAAGTAATCAGTGATAATTTTTTCAAGTAGTTTTGGAATTGCATTAATTTTGGCGATACCTCTATAGTTAGATACCTCGGACTTACAGCCATATTTAAATAGAGGAATTATATACGATTTCTTCCACACTGATGGTAAATAGCAAGACTCAATAGATTTGTTAAACATTACGGTAAGAGGTACAGACAGTGATGCAGCACAGTTTTTAAGGATACAACTTGGTATACCATCAGGACCAGGGCTGAACGAGTTTTTCAGCGACTTTAAGTTAGAGAGTACTGTGTCAATATTTATGAAAGGAATATAGATCCCACAAGAATGAGTTGTAGTATAAGGATAACTTGTTGTGCAATCATATGACTTGGTAGAATACGTTGTAGAAAAGAAGTCCGCAAATATATTGCTTATTGATACATCATCATCAGCAGTCAGTAAACCATACTTCAAATGCTTTGGATAACCAGAGGAGCGGCGTGTAGAGTTAACAAAGTTATAGAATGATTTAGGGTTTGTTCTTATATTTTGTTTAACACGATTTATGTAAGTAATATATGCAGTTTTGTTAGCAGAATTATATTCAGATCTAGCTAAAGCATATTTACGAAAATCATTCAGTGTGCCAGTTTTCTTATATTTAACGAAACATTTATTTTTTTTATTTTTAGCATATCGTAGGTATTGATCATTCCACGGAGGCCCATTTTTACCGAGTATGTTAATTCTTGGCACAGTTATACTAATAGCATTATACAAAATATTATAAATGCTTGATACAATATTATCCAGGTTATCATCAGCTAGCACAGAATCCCAGTTAACATTAGATAACAAACAATTAAGTTCCGTGTAGTTAGTGCGAGTAAAACAATAAGATTGAGAACGTTTCATATCTTGATTTTTGATTACTTCATATTTGTTATATGATAGCGATAAATCAATTTCAAAGGGAGGATGATAAAGGTCCATAGGATGAGTCACAGGTATTGTATTACGTAGACAGAATTCCTTAGGAGTATTAACGAAAGCAAGATCAAGAATATTTCCAGACACATTTTCTATATAATTTAATTGAAAAAAGCCGCATCCAAGGAGGCAGTGTATAAAATCTGCCGTGGTTGTTGGTAACATGTAATTACTATAAAAGGGCTTAATCCATTTTAAGTTTGGGATATTAAAATCACCTAAAACAAGTAAGATATCGGAAGTATTTGATTGATCCAGAACAGAATTGATTGCATAAAAATGTTTATTATATACCGCAGAAGAGGAATTGGGTGGTATATATGAACATGTGACATAAAGGTGCAAAGAGCCAACACGAATTTTAACGGCAATAAATTCAATTTCATCTCTGTCATCATTAAAAGGACTATAAATAGGCTCAATTTGGAATATATCCAGGACAGCAATCAGAACACCACCACCAGGTTTCTTCGCACGATTATATTTAAACATTTGATAATTAGAACATAATATTTCGTTGTTATGAATACATTTTTTATCACTCAGCCAAGTTTCGGTAAATACAATAACATGATATGAAAAATCAAAACTATTTATAAAAAGATTGTTTAATTTAGTGTTGAGACCTCTTACATTTTGGTATATAATATTAATGGGCTTATTTATAGATAGTTTAATTAGTTTTTTGACGACGATGATTTCGGTAAGTGAACAATATCAGTCGTTGGTGTAGTTCTGTATTCATACTCACGAATAAAAGCATTAGGCGGCCAAAAATCTAGATGCACAATTGTATCAAAGTAGTTTTGAGGTATGATTATTTTGAAAGATGCTTTGTTTCTTGGCTCAGAATAATTAAATTTAAAGACAGTCATTTCAATATTTAGGCCAATCTTATTTGTTATATAATGTTTAATATCATCAGTAGTAGTAGAGGATGCAAATCGAGCAGCAAATATAGTTTTTTTGGTGAAATAACTTTAAGAGTTGGAATGTTAGAAGAATTAAAAACAGGAACGGAAGGATTTGAATTAATTGAGGTACTTGACGGTTTAAAAACAGTAATAATAATAATAATAATAATAATAATAATAATAATAATAATAATAATAATAATAATAATAAATATATATAATAATAATAATAATAATAATAATAATAAATATATATATAATAATAATAATAATAATAATAATAATAATAATAATAATAATAATAATAATAATAATAATGATAATAATAACAAGAATAATAATAATATTAATAATAATAATAATAATAATAGTAATAATAATAATAAATATATATATATATAATAATAATAATAATAATAATAATAATAATAATAATAATAATAATAGTAATAGTAATAATAATAATAATAATAATAATAATAATAAAAAATATATATAATAATAATAATAATAATAATAATAATAATAATAATAATAAAAAAATATATATATAATAATAATAATAATAATAATAATAATAATAATAATAATAATAATGATAATAATAATAATAATAATAATAATAATAATAATAATAATAATAATAATAATAATAATAATAATAATAAAATATATATATAATAATAATAATAATAATAATAATAATAATAATAATAATAACAATAATAATAATAATAATAATAATAATAATAATAATAATAATAATAATAATAATAATAATAATGATGATGATGATAATAATAACAACAATAATAATAATAATAATAATAATAATAATAATAATAATAATAATAATAATAATAATAAATATATATAATAATAATAATAATAATAATAATAATAATATTAATAATAATAATAATAATAAAAATTATATATAATAATAATAATAATAATAATAATAATAATAATAATAATAATAATAATAATAGTAATAATAATAATAATAATAATAATAATAATAATAATAATAATAATAATAAAAATAAAAAATATATAATAATAATAATAATAATAATAATAATAATAATAATAGTTATAATAATAATAATAATAATAATAATAATAATAATAATAATAAATATATATAATAATAATAATAATAATAATAATAATAATAATAATAATAATAATAATAATAATAGTAATAATAATAATAATAATAATAATAATAATAATAATAATAATAATAATAAATATATATAATAATAATAATAAAAAATATATATAATAATAATAATAATGATAATAATAATAATAATAATAATAATAATAATAATAATAATAATAAATATATATAATAATAACAATAATAATAATAATAATAATAATAATAATAATAATAATAATAATAATAAATATATATATAATAATAATAATAATAATAATGTCGCGGAGAGGGAGGTAGATGCGGTTATAATCAGTGAGCAATACGGGAGGATATCTCGGGGATCCTGGTACGAGGATGGAACGGGAGCGGCTGCACTGTGGATAACCGCCGGTAGTACGCTTGCTGTTACGCAATACGGGACCGACTCGGGCTATGCATATGTCCGCACAGAGCAGTTCATACTGATGAGCTGCTACCTAACCACCAGCGAAGGCATAGAGCAGTTTAAAACAAAACTGGAGCTAATTGAAGATAAGACACGCGAGATGGGAGGCGCTTTTATAATAGCCGGGGATTTCAATGCCAAGGCTATAGAATGGGGAGCTTCAACAACGAATTCTCGCGGAAGGTACACCCTAGATATGGCCGCACGGCTGGGTCTAGTTGTGGCAAACGATACTAATGCCACTACCTTTAGAAGACCGGGCTGTGATCCCACTACGCCGGACATCACGTTGGTGACGGAGAGTCTGGCCCCAAAAATTACGGGATGTGAAGTATTGGAGGACTACACTGGAAGCGATCACCAATATATTAAATTCCAGATTACAGTCCGACCAAGTCCTGCCTTGAGATCAAGAAGAAGAAGCACACGGAAATGGCATTTAGCAAGACTAGATTCCGAAGTGCTACTGACAAATTTCGATGAGATTCCAACTCCCAACGGAACAAGGGACGCTGAATCTCTTGCAAACGCAATGATCCAACGCATAACTCAAAGGTGCAACGCATCCATGCCTCGGGTGACGCAGAGTTTGAGAAGACGGCCGATGTATTGGTGGACGCCGTAGATAGCCGAACTTAGACGGGCTTGTCTCCGTGATAGGAGGATGTACACCAGAGCTAGGAGGAATGGTCAGGGATTAATGGAGGCTGAGACCTTCAGACGATCTCGAAAGGCTCTGAAACATGCCATTATCTGGAGCAAGAAGACGAAA
>OY776281.1:20469996-20524996 GCA_963675445.1 Linnaemya vulpina
ACCCCAAAAACAATCAAATATTTAGTGTGTAACGAAGATCACAAAGATTTGGATCACTGCTCCAAATTTTTAGACATGCCAGTGACGGAAAGATGGGATTTTGTAAAGTCCAAAAATGTATGTCGTATATGCCTGGGCAATCACCGCCGTAGGTGTTGGTTCCAAAAGCCTTGCGGCGTGAGTGGATGTGTCGTCAATCACAATTCTCTACTGTACAACAAGGAACAAATGGTAGTTAATACTGAAAGCACACTCAATAATCACAAATCTTTTGATGAAACCTTTTTTCGAATTGTACCAGTAACTTTGTATAACAACAACAAATTCGTAAGCACTTACGCTTTAATGGACGACGGGTCATCTTTGACATTTTTAGAGGAGGAAGTTGCTATAAACAATATTTATACTGTACAAAATTTAAATTTATCTGCCGAAAAAATGGTTGTGGAAAAAATTAAAGAAAAATACCCCTACCTTAAAAATGTACCACTTGAAAGATACCACAACGTTGTTCCATCAATTATTATTGGCGTCAATAACCCAAATTTGATAGCGCCAACACAGATATGTGAAGGTGGTTGGCAACAGCCGGTGGCTTGTAAAACATTATTTGGTGGTTCTAACGGCGGAAACCTTAATTATCATAAATGTATTTGTGGAAAAAATTATGACATACATGATATTATTAAACAATTTTTTTCTGATGAAAATTTGGGTATTTTAGCTCCAGAAAAACACCTTATCTCAAAAGACGAGCAAAAGGCTCTTGATAAAAAAACATGTAAATTTATAAATGGTCGTTATGAAGTGGGCCTTTTGTGGAGTTTTTCCCAACCAGACTTACCAAATAGCTTGCCAACAGCTTTAAATCGATTAAAATGTATTCAAAAGAAAGGTAACAAGGATCCAACGTTACCTGAAAATCTTAAAAATCAACTTCTAAATCTAGAACGTAAAAATTATGCTGTAAGATTACCAAATAGCTCCTTACAAAAAAGTGGAGGTAAAATCTGGTATTTGCCAACATTTATTGTTACAAATCCTCACAAACCGGACAAAATTCGTCTTGTGTGGGACGCCGCCGCAAAATCTGGAAATTATGCACTAAATGATTTCTTGATGAAATGACCTGATTTTCTTATACCACTTATGCAGATTTTATTTAAGTTTAGAATGGGCCCTATAGCAATATGTGGAGACATTGCCGAGATGTTTCATAGGATTAAAGTGCGAAAAGAAGATGCTTGTTCACAACGCTTTTTATGGCGGGATGAAGATGGCTCTATACTCGTTTATCAATTAAATGTCCTAACATTTGGGGCATCTTGCTCACCTTGTATTTCACATTATGTACGGAATATTAACGCAGAAAAATTTGGTACAAATCAAAGGGTTATTAATGCTATAACGAAGCAACACTATGTGGATGATTTCATTGATTCAGCGAGTACGTGAGGAAAGCAATTGACTTGGCCTTGAATGTTCGTGAAGTTCATGTTAAAGGTGGATTTTGCATGCGAAATTGGTCGTCGAATTCTATCGAAGTATTAGATGCGTTGAGAGAAAAAAAGAGTTTCGTAAACAAAACGTTTGAGTGCAGCCGAATTCTTCTCAATGGGAAAAAATCCTTGGTCTGCACTGGGACCCAAAAGGTGACGTATTTAAAATGAATTTAAAATTTGTCAGACTTAAGCGACCAATACTTAACTCAGAAATAACACCTACTAAAAGAGAAGTATTACAAGTACTAAAGTTATCCTCTAAGAATATGGCGAACTGGAATCGACTGGGACCAATCTCTTAATGAAGAGCTTTATAGGAAGTGGAGAAATTGGCTTAAATACTTACCAACGATTACTGCCGTATCTATCCCCCGTTGCTACTCCCTAGAGTTACAACAAAATTTCGTTGCGGAATTGCATACATTCGTCGACGCCAGTGATACGCAGCAGTATCTTATTTAAGAATTGAGTATGCTGGCAATGTAGAGGTTAAATTTGTAGCTGCAAAATCGAAGGTAGCCCCACTTCGACCAATCTCAGTACAAAGACTCGAACTGTAAGCTGCAGTTATTGGTACTCGGTTGATGAAAACAGTCAGCTGCCACAACATAAAATTACAAAGAAAAATCATGTGGACTGACTCAAAAACAGTTTTGAATTGGTTCAAGGGTGATCCACGGAGATACAAGCAGTTTGTCATGTTCCGTGTGGCTGAAGTTTTAGAATACACTAATGCTGAAGATTGAAGGTGGGTTCCTAGTGATATTAATACGCAGACTATGCCACTAAATTTAGATCACCTAATGATGCTTACACGACCTGGTTTAATGGTCCCTCGTGGTTAGAAAGTCCTGAAAACGAGTGGCCCAGGAATTCAGATGCAGTTGAAGAGGACATTGTAAATAAATGCACATCAGAAATTCCTCCACATTATTTAAATATTCGCACTTGTAAGTCACGAACAATTTTAATCAATTTTCTATATTTTTCAAGCTGGTTTAGACTTTATCAAGCAGTTGCTAATTGGTTGCTGTATATGGATCGCTGCTACCAGAAAGTTAAGAATATACCAGTAGAAAAATCATTCCTTGTATCCCATCTTAATCAAGCTAAAAATATAATTTATAAGTTCGTGCAGATGACAGCCTTTCCTGAAGAATATACTTCCATTGAATTAGGTAAGGAAATTCCTAAGGGTGGCGTTTGTGACAAACTTAATCTCTACATTGACAACAGTGGTTATGAAAGTTAGAAATCGTGCCCAGTATGCATCAGCAGCTTGTGGTTTACAACGAGATCTGATTATACTGCCAGGTAATCATCATATTACAAAACTAATAATAACCAATTATCATCTTGCGTTCCATCACTCAAATCATGAAACCGTTTTGAACGAAATTCGGCAAGTCTACTTTATCGTGAAGTTAAGAGTAGTCTACAAAGGTTTACGAAAAATTTGTCAGTGGTGCAAAAACGAATCAGCACAACCCGTACCACCTCAAATGGCGCCACTACCTCCAGCACGTCTCAGCGTCCCTTTACATACGTAGGGAGTGACTATTTTGGTCCGATGGTAGTCACATTCGGAAGAAAGTCTTTGAAGCGATGGGGTGTGATATTTACGTGCTTGACAATTAGAGCAATACATATTGAAATAGCTCATATTCTTTCAACTGGCTCCTTTCTTATGTGCTTGAGAAATTTTATAGCAAGACGCGGGCTGCCAGCCGAAATATTTAGTGACAATGGAACGAATTTTCGTGGAGCAGATCGATTTTTAAGAGCCGAATTAGAAAACGTTGACTTTAATGAAATACAAAGTAATTTGGCATATGAAGGAATATCGTGGAAGTTCAATCCTCCAGCTGCCCCTCATATGGGGGGAGCGTGGGAGCGGCTTGTAAGGTCTAAAAACTATCTTATATAAAATTTGCCTAACATAAAAATTTACGGATGAGAGTTTGAGAAGCTCATTAATGGAAGTAGAAATGATTGTAAATTCAAGACCTCTTACGTATGTATCTATTGACTGTGCAGATCAGGAAGCAATAACGCCAAACCATTTTATTTTGGGAAGCTCGAATGGAGCTAAGCCGATTTGTGAACCAGACAACATAGATTACAGAATATGCCTACGCCAAAGCGAGATATTTGCAAATACCTTCTGGCGCCGTTGGGTTAAGGAAATGCTACCAACCCTTACCAGACGCAGCAAGTGGTCGCAAAAGGTTAAGCCAATCGATATGAATGATGTTGTGTTAATCGTAGATGAAAATTCAAAAAGGAATACTTGGACTAAAGGAATAGTGGTTGAAGTGATTAAAGCAAAAGACGATCAAGTAAGAAGAGCAAAGATAAAAACTGTCAAAGGAATCGTGGAGAGGTCTGCAGTAAAACTAGCAGTATTAGACGTCGGCAATAATCGGGAGTAAACTTCAGATTTCTTTACTGGGGGGAGATATGTTACCGACAGTATTTAAAATGTTGATCCGTTAAAAATATACCCAAAAATGCAAATGTTAAATTTGTGAAAACTTTATATACAACTGTGAAGACTGAATTGAAATTTTCCAAACACTGCCAAAAATTGTATTTGTAAATTATTTCTTGGGTACATAATTTTAAAAAGCACGTTTTGTAGCCTGGTATTGTACAGCATAAGTAAACACTACATTTA
The DNA here is from genome assembly GCA_963675445.1 of Linnaemya vulpina. Classification (NCBI taxonomy): domain Eukaryota; kingdom Metazoa; phylum Arthropoda; class Insecta; order Diptera; family Tachinidae; genus Linnaemya; species Linnaemya vulpina. Next base: position 20,474,176 of record OY776281.1, read on the forward strand.
ACGATTGAAGCCAAATTCTTGAAAAACTAAGGTAATTTAAAATTTTAAGAAAAATCATAATATATGAATTACTAAAGAGTTCGCTTTCAGAATTTCAAAGCGACATACTACTTTGCTGTTAAGACTTGGTTTTTTTCTTTTTACAATAATAATAATAATAATAATAATAATAATAATAATAATAATAATAATAATAATAATAATAATAATAATAATAATAATAATAGTAATAATAACAATAATAATAATAATAATAATAATAATAATAATAATAATAATAATAATAATAATAATAATAATAATAATAATAATGATAATAATTATAATAATAATAATAATAATAAAAAAACTCCAAAAATATTTAAAAGAAAAGCATATTTTACTAAAAACAAATAAACATTTTAAACAACAATTTTTTTCCAAAAGTCTTAAATAAAACGACATATAAAAACTTTAAAGGAAGAACTATTTATATACTCACAAAAAAAGGCAACAATAATAACGTGTCAAAGGAAAAGAAAGATTTTTTAAACGAAACCTATTACTAATAAATAAATTTAAATATAAAAAATAGAAATACAAACTTTTTTAACAACAGAAATAATCATGCCAGATAGCGCACAAAATGTAACCGGTATGATTTACCATCCAAACAAAATTCCTCAATTTTCCCCCGTTATGGATCATTGCTATTATGGAAAGAGAAACTGAATATTCATTTCGCCGAAATAAACTGCACTGAAGATAATTTAAAGAACGCTACTCTTTTAAAATCAATAGGGCCAATAGTTTTAAAACGTCTGAAGAGCTTTGTTATTTATTAAAAACTCCACCAGTGATAGTTTTCCGAGAGGGAAAAAGCTTTCATACAGTAGTACAAAGCGAAAATGAAACGGTAGCAGAATGTCTCTTGCAAGTTTGGAGACAATTTAAATGCTTTAGTTCTGGATCGTTTTATCATGGGAATAAACAAGAAAATTTTTGAGCGAATGTGTGAAAAAGACGAGAAAATAACAATTGATGAAGCACTTAGAAAAGTTCTTATTATGGAGATGAAGTTGTTGGCAAAAGAAGCTGATAACCACAATATGCACGTTGGAAACGTCAAGGGAGATAAATAGAGAAATAAAAACTACAATCAACAAAACCGTCAAATAAAATAATTATGAAGGTCGACATGGGAAGAAACAACCGAATAATCAAAAGAAGACAAGCAATGGGTGAAAATTTGAACAGAGTAAAATTGGTCTTGTAGATTTAAACTTCGGTTTGTAGATTTTATTGAAAATAAATGAAATTATTTTTCTTTTTAAAGTATCAATAATGATAAAGGTTATGGCAATTCAACTGAAATTTATAAAGTTTCAATTAAAATAGATGGAATTGCCAATAATGTGATTTGTGACTCTGGTGCTCCATGCAGTTTGGTATCAAAAATTTTGTGGAAAACTTAAATAAAAAAGAAAGTCTTACGCCCTGTAAAGATCAATATGTTGATTACAATGGGAACAAAGTAGAAGTATTTGGACAATACACTGAAGTAAATGGTATTGAAGTAAATGGTATTAACAAAAAAATTAATCTTGTTATAACAAACATTTTAATTTTGAACTTGTTCAAGTAAATTCCCTTGATTCTGATCAATCTTCCATTGTAACTGAAAAAATGACATGAAATGATGATAAATATTCCTAGGCACAAAGGAAGTCAACATCAGTTTTATTCAACTTACACAGCAGAGCAGAACAGCTGTTTTCGAATGTTGCAACACTTTCATCTTCAGTGCTCATGTGTATATTGTGTTTATCACCACTGTTTAGGTGGCTTAGTTGAATGTGATAACAGTTTTCTATTTACACAAATTTTATTGTGAAAAACAATCCGAGAACTGTATCAACCTGATGTTAACACTTGTGTGTTATAATACCAGTGTTACCATTTGATTATTTTCTTCATGTCCCATATTTCTGAATTTTTTTGTTCCATTATACATTAAGTCAAACTTTTTTGGTTTGAATTTTATACTTAAGTATATGTGAACGTTTTTCCAATTTTCATTGGTAGCTCAAGCCAAAGCTTAAATTGTATGTGATTTTATTTTTATTGAACATTTTTATTTTGCTATATTAATATTTATATAGGCTAAATTGTTCTAACTTAGTTAAAATCTCAGAAAGACATGATGATAAATATTCCTAGGCACAAAGGAAGTCAATATCAGTTTTATTCAACTTACACAGCAGAGCAGAACAGCTGTTTTCGAAAGTCGCAACACTTTCATCTTCAGTGCTCATGTGTATATTGTGTTTATCACCACTGTTTAGGTGGCTTAGTTGAATGTGATAACAGTTTTCTATTTACACAAATTTTATTGTGAAAAACAATCCAAGAACTGTATCAACCTGATGTTAACACTTGTGTGTTAATTCCTTGTGGAATAATACCTGTGTTACCATTTGATTATTTTCTTCATGTCCCATTTTTCTGAATTTTATGTTCCATTATACATTAAGTCAAACTTTTTTGGTTTGAATTTTATACTTAAGTATATGTGAACGTTTTTCCAATTTTCATTGGTAGCTCAAGCCAAAGCTTAAATTGTATGTGATTTTACTTTTATTGAACATTTTTATTTTGCTATATTAATATTTATATAGGCTAAATTGTTCTAACTTAGTTAAATTCTCAGAAAGACATGATGATAAATATTCCTAGGCACAAAGGAAGTCAACATCAGTTTTATTCAACTTACACAGCAGAGCAGAACAGCTGTTTTCGAATGTTGCAACACTTTCATCTTCAGTGCTCATGTGTATATTGTGTTTATCACCACTGTTTAGGTGGCTTAGTTGAATGTGATAACAGTTTTCTATTTACACAAATTTTATTGTGAAAAACAATCCGAGAACTGTATCAACCTGATGTTAACACTTGTGTGTTATAATACCAGTGTTACCATTTGATTATTTTCTTCATGTCCCATATTTCTGAATTTTTTTGTTCCATTATACATTAAGTCAAACTTTTTTGGTTTGAATTTTATACTTAAGTATATGTGAACGTTTTTCCAATTTTCATTGGTAGCTCAAGCCAAAGCTTAAATTGTATGTGATTTTACTTTTATTGAACATTTTTATTTTGCTATATTAATATTTATATAGGCTAAATTGTTCTAACTTAGTTAAATTCTCAGAAAGACATGATGATAAATATTCCTAGGCACAAAGGAAGTCAACATCAGTTTTATTCAACTTACACAACAGAGCAGAACAGCTGTTTTCGAAAGTCGGAACACTTTCATCTTCAGTGCTCATGTGTATATTGCGTTTATCACCACTGTTTAGGTGGCTTAGTTGAATGGTAACACAGGTATTATAAAACACAAGTGTTAACATCAGGTTGATACAGTTCTCGGATTGTTTTTCACAATAAACTTTGTGTAAATAGAAAACTGTTATCACATTCAACTAAGCCACCTAAACAGTGGTGATAAACACAATATACACATGAGCACTGAAGATGAAAGTCTTGCGACTTTCGAAAACAGCTGTTCTGCTCTGCTGTGTAAGTTGAATAAAACTGATGTTGACTTCCTTTGTGCCTAGGAATATTTATCATCGTATTTTTCTGAGATTTTAACTAAGTTAGAATAATTTCGCCTATATAAATATTAATATAGCAAAATAAAAGTGTTCAATAAAAATAAAATCACATACAATTTAAGCTTTGGCTTGAGCTACCAATGAAAATTGGAAAAACGTTCACATATACTTAAGTATAAAATTCAATTATTGTTTATTTACTTATTTTAAACTAAAATTAAATATTGATGCCATTGTTGTTGTTGTTGTTGTTTATTTATTGTGTTCTTCCATTTACAATATCTCATCTCTGGTTATCCAAGAATTGTGCTCATTACCAAAGCCCAGCCACTTAACAAACACCTTATGTCCTTTAGTTTTGAGAACCTTTTCAACTAGGTATGTATTTGGGTATCTGGTTTTTGAAAGTTCTTCTTCATATAATCCATCTTTAATAGGATTTCCGCGATAGTCTTCTAATGTATATGTTGTGGGATATGTGTTTTGTACTCTTCTAATTGTAAAGATTTCTGTTGTCCAATTCGGAGTATAACCTTTTTCAAAAATGTTTTTATATTTGCTTATGCGTACATGATCTCCTGCATTAAATTTTGACATTTTATACATCTTTAAATGACTGTATACTGTGTTTGAAAGCTGTTTTTCATTTGTTGAATTTACTTTAATCGGTGACATTTTAATGGTGCGATGAATTTTTCTATTGTATGCATCAAGTAAATCTCTATACATATCAATCCAATTATATGAACCATTTAAGCTAAATTCTTTCCACATCATTCCTTTTAGTGTTCTATTGAATCGTTCTACTATTGAGGCTTTCATAGTGCTATATGTTGAGTAGTGATTAATAATGTATTTATTCATCAACTGACTGAAATGTTTATTGAAAAATTCTTTACAATCGTCTGTTTGCAAGTTTTTCGGTATTCGTCCCAATTTGAAAATATTCTCCATTAACTGGGTTGTTTCATATGCATTCTTGCTTCTCAAAGGTACTGCCCAAGCAAATTTTGAGAATGTATCAATTACAGTTAGCAAAAATCGATAATTTCTATTGTCTAAGGAATAATTTCCCATTTCAACTAAATCAGCTTGCCAAAGATCATCTATTCCTTTCATCACAACTCTACGACGTACAAAACGTTTTCGAGCCTGCTTATGCAATTCATTTACAATATTTCTTTTTGAAGACATCTTATTTTTCCAGTCGCTGTTTTAAGTATGTTGTGATCTACTTGGTGCACTTTCAGCTATTGATACGAACATGTAATTTTCTATTCTATAAATTTTTTCTCGTAGCTCTTCAATTTAAATATCAAAAAGTGATTTATTATCATCAATTTTCTTATTGATATCCTGCAAATGAGCATTAAGGTTTTCTAACTGGAAAGCTACTCCTTGTTGCTGTTTTTTGAGTTCAGTTTGCAGAAACAATTTGCTGATAATATCGTTTTCCTTCAGAGCGTTTGCAACATTTTTGATTCTCTTGTATTGGACATCAATGATTTTGTTCGTATCCATAAAGTAGCCCAACAACTTAGGTGCATTTTTGGTTGAAATTACTTCACTTCTATCGTTAATATAATAGCCAAATTTATCAACGGACATGTTTTATATAAAAAATCTATGTATGTATATAGTTTATACAATTATATTAGCTTCATGTAGTTCTTCAATAATTGTTGTGATTAGTATGGCCTGCAGACTGTGATGCAAGCAGTAGTCTAAGTCGATCTACCAACTCGTTTGGATCATCCCAGTATATATAGTTTGGATTATGCGGGTTAAACTGCATTAAAGCCCATGATTTTTTCCTTTGAAAAGTTTTCCAATAATATGTTTGTACTTATGGGCTTCGCTTCCTTTGATTTGACCATCAGACTTATAGTCTCTCCTGTGAGCATTGGTAGTAAGTAATATTTTTTTTATAGATTTCAAGCTCGAATTTGTCATAGTTTTTTGGTATTTTAAGAAACATTAAAGAAAACAGCCCTGGCGTGAGAGTCCATATTTGTCCACCAACCTGTATCTTATCTTGATTTAACTCGATGGTGCTATTACCAAATCTCCATTCGTTATTATCTTTATGTGGACCATAGTTAGTATCTAGTTCGTTTCTCGATTTTAATAGTGGTAAGTCAGGATAACTTTCTTCATTATTCGAATGTTGTGAGTAAAAGTCATCTTCATCATAATTACTGCTACTTTTACTATTCAATTGTTTAAACATTTTTTCTTCAATTAGTTCCTTGGGAGTACTCGTTTCCAGTTTTATTGTTGAATTCTGAGGATGAAAACTTTCATTGTCATCAATTCCAGTTTCCTTATCACTCGTTTCTTTTTTAACCGGTCTACCAACGTATTTAGAGCTATTGATAAATTCTTTTAAATGTATCTCTTAATTGTTCATGTGTATTTATATCACCAGTTTTTATACTTCGAAGCTTTTTCTTCAAGATATTTCTTGTAGTTACCAAGTCTTTAAGAATTTGTTCATTCATTTTAGCTATCAGATCAGTTCAATAGGAATCAGGTCAGTTTATTAGATCAGGTTATCAGATCAGGTTATCAGATCAGCTTATCAGGTATCAGATCAGCTTATCAGGTCAGTTTAACAGGTTTCAGATCAGCTTATCAGGTATCAGATCAGCTTATCAGGTCAGTTTAACAGGTATCAGATCAGCTTATCAGGTCAGTTTAACAGGTATCAGATCAGTTTATCAGGTATCAGATCAGCTTATCAGGTCAGTTTAACAGGTATCAGATCAGCTTATCTGATCAGTTAAAATAATCACATGTATAAAGTTTGAAGTCAAATTAAATACTGAAGGGTACATTTGATGAACAGTAAATTATATTATGATGAAGTAATCAAATGACTTTCTATAACGACCATTGTTTAGTTCATTATCTTTACTTATCATTAAAAATCCGTATTTTTTCCTTCCAACATTCTCTACAAATTTGTTGAAACATTTCAAAGTTCATATCGCTGGCAACGTGATCATCATATACATGTTTCATATTTGTCGCATCTTGTTTAAACATAATAATTACATTAGCATTATCTCTTATCAAATGTTTTAGAATCCGCGTGTAAGTTTGACACAAATAAAATGAGTCTACGTTCTTATGACGACCCATACAAAAATATGCACGTATATTGTTTTGCTTTTCACATGCAACATCATAAAAAATCATAATTGAATTGCCTTTATTTTCATTAGGAGGAACAACGTACTCGTTATCTGCGAATGTGTAGTATCCCATTCCTTTAATTGGTGAAAATAATTCCTTTAGGTATTCATATTTAGGTTGATATAAAGATTTTGAGTACAAGTAAATATTTTCAAACTTGAGACCATTAGGACTTTCCAGCAAACTAATCATTATGTTAGTTTTTCCACAATTTGAAGGACCAATTATTAATGCTCGAATAGAATTTGGTAACAAGGAACTATGTCTAATTTTTTTACTGTCATTTGAACAAATATCAGCATTACGAACTAAAATATTTTTATGTTGTTTTACGAAGCGCATTTTAATAACTACTTGTGAAATTTGCAGACAATATCTTTTATTGTAGATTAAAGTAATATGGTTGTACTTTATAACAAAAGTTTCAGACACAAGCAAACTATTCTTGGAGAAGGTTTACTAAATAAAGCAATAAATTCTCAGCCTTTTGAATTACATCTTCCTGGATATCAGTACTGTGGACCTGGCACAAGATTACAAAGGCGTTTAGATAGAGGAGATAAAGGAATTAACTTTTTAGATGCTGCTTGCAAAAATCACGATACAGCTTATTCGAAAAATAAAGACTTAAACAGCAGACATCAAGCTGACAAAATTCTTGAAAATAAAGCTTGGGAAAGAGTTCTTTCAAAAGATAGTGATCTTGCAGAAAAAACATTTGCATATATAGTCACCGACGCAATGGAAGCAAAAACTAAACTTGGTGTGGGTGTTGAAGCAAAGAAAAGGAATACAGTGAAAAGTATAAATGACAAAAAACTGTTTTATAAAACAATTAAATCAGCAACAAAGATATTGAAGAAGGAAAAACCACAAGACATTAATTCAGTCATTAAGATTGCTCGTAAAGCTATCAGTAAATCTCTTAAGGGGAAAAAGGCACGCTTTGTAATACCACGCATAATCAATGCTTCAAAAATTGGTGGATTCTTACCGCTGCTCTAGGTGCACTTGGTAGTCTAACAACTGGAGGTGCCGCTATAGCTAAGGCTGTAAATGCAACAAAGGACGCAAAAAAACAACTTGAGGAAGCCACCAGACACAATAAGGCAATGCAGTCTATTGCTGTGGGAGAAGGACTGTACCTTAAACCATATAAAAAGGGTTATGGACTTGTTTGTTAAGATCATTAAAAAAACTATTAGAAATGCTACCCAACAGACCATTATCAGAATTTGATCTAAGAAAATTTTCAAGAAGTATTCCACACTTTAGAGGAGTTTATATGATGGACTCTCTACCAAAATTGCCAGGGACAGTAGAATGTGGAATAATTAATTTAGATTTATCAACAGGACCAGGTACTCATTGGGTAGCATACTATAGAAACAAGGATGAAAAACAATATTTCGACAGCTTTGGAAATTTACAACCTCCTTTAGAATTAATCAAATATCTAGGTAGAAATATTGCACACAACTACTATCAATATCAAAACTTTAATACATCTAATTGTGGTCATTTATGTTTAAAATTTCTTTATGAAGCAACTAAAGAGTTGAAATAAAACATAAGCATATATTTGTATATTTTAAAAATATTCTTTCTTTGTTTTATTGTATTAGTTACAAAATATACATACAATTTTTTATTTTTACTGCCAAACAGGGTACTGGGAGTTTGGTATCAAAAACTCGTGCATCTCGCTTTCTAAGATCAGGTTTCGCTCTCCTTTTCTTTGTAGTCGATATTTATTATTCGAAAGATCTAATTCTACATTGGTTACTGCATTGTATCGGTTCGGGAGAAACATTATATGGTTTTCCAGCTCAAGTTGAACTGTTTCTCCGTACTTTGTTGTTACCCGCTTTGCACGTAGGATGTTGTATTTGATTGAATCATCTAGTTCCTTTATATGTATTAAGGTTTTTGTATTGCACGAATTAAATTTTTCCACTAGATCCATTGCGGTAGAAATTTTTCACAACGTATAGCTTTGAACTTTTATTGCAAACTAATCTCGAATTTAGCTTTCTAGACTGTAAGAAGCCTAACAGAAAATCGTTATACAGTAATTTTTTTGTTTTATTTTGACAAAAGACGAAGTGAGGAAAAATGAAATCTATATAACTATTTAAAACTAAGTAGTTGAAAAAGGATAGAGAGATGTCATAAATACGTATACATTTTTGTGTGTCGAGCCTTCGTTTTTTAAATTTCATAACATTCACCTTAGTACTGGTTCGTTGAAATGAGCAATTATAGTTGCAAAGTAACAGTCAACGGATCGCAAGTAAATTTTGATTAAAAAAAAATTAAATTTAAAATAAAAAAACATGAGTCATATAAGAGACAAGATTGAGCAATTCCTAATGAACTTCGAAGGATGCCAACTACATGAACACCGGGATATGATGAAATATTTCCTAGACATGTTGGATCAAAACGAAGAAATGGGTATAATGAAAGATGAAGACAAGGACGATGGCCATTTGAAGTCCTGTCCTTGGAGCCATCCGGATTGTGTGGAGGGATCAGACACCTGCCGGTGTTCGGTATATTATTTAAGAAAAATGGCAATTAGCCATTTAATTAATTCATATTATGCATTATTTCATTAAAACTAAATAGTCAAAATAAAACAAAATCTTTAATGTTTTTAATATATAATATGTTTGTACAATTGTACTTTTCTCTCTCTCTCTCTCTCTTAACAATAAAACAATATTTAACTTAAACATAAAACATGTTTTCTTTTATTACTAGATTTAACTACTTACACATAGAAATTAACACACAAAAAATTAGCTGCGCTTATTCCATTGCTTCTTCCTTTTCTAATCTTGAAATTTCCCATAATAGCACATCAAGTTCGTAATCGGGATTAGTTTCCTCGATTCCATGCATATGTACTCTTATCATCACTTCTTATTTTTCTTTTGTCATCTGCATAATTTAATACTACTTTATTTATTTGATTTGTGTAAATGTTATGAATTTTTGATTTAAATGTTAGCATATCATCATACACAGTCGACTTATTGAATAAGCAATTTCTATATGAAGCTATACTATAATTATTAAGAATGCATTTCTTTACTCTTTTCGATTTTTAATATCACTTTGATATTGCACACTGAAAGAGTAAATTTTTGATCGCAATCCTACAAACTCCTTTATTACCTTTCCACAATTCTCATCCTTCATCATACCCAACACCTTTTTGTTTACCAGAGGAAATCCATATACATTGTCTTTTGGGTAATCTGATGTATCAAATTTATGGTCGACGTCAGTTTTTATGTCAGCATAGAAATCTTCAGTTTGGACTGCGTAAATGACAGAGTCTGTGTCCATATAGTTTAATGATAGGTTTGTCTTGAATTTGGGTTGCATGTACCCATAATGGAAATCATACATTTTCCATTTGGAAAGCTCTAATACACAAAATCCTAAATATATAGGTTTATTTTAATAGGTTTTCACTCTATTCATTTCAATCGCTACCATATTCTCAAAAAATATTGACAAACTATGAAAATTAGGTCTAGATATCCAATCTTGAGCTCCTAAATGATTACAGTTTGTCCAGTTCATAACTATTCGTACATCTTTTCTCTTTTCCACATTCTCCATAGTTTAAACATATACTGCATTATTTAATAATTTAAAAAAAATTTTTTCAAAAACATTTTTTGCAGTAGCAATATGTTTGGTATTCGAGTCTATATAACTTTTCAATCAGGTTGATTGCTTATAGGTGAGAATTCGATGCACTTTCTTTAGAACTAGACCATACTGCAAACTTTGTTTAAGAACTCTATAATGTATGTTATATGTTTGTTTTGCTGAAAAATCTGCAACTAATTTAATGTGCTTTGTTTGCAAAATTTTTTTAATTTCGGGACAGAAAAGAAGGCCATTGTGAGAGTCATGCAAATGAGAAGGATAGTCTAAAGTAACTTCATAGACATATCCATCAGTTGAACTATCATCTATGGTTTTAGGATCCAGATTTAGCTCTTCAGCTGATAGCCATATGAATCCGCCATAAGGTAGATACTCAGACATAGCCCAACCGTAGAGATTATTTGCGTCTAAATACACAATAAATTCTGAGGGCTTCTCTCTATCGAAATCAGGTAAATATTTGTTGTTAGCCTTTGAATATCGGTTACTGCATTGTACAAGTCTACCACGTATTCCTTTCTTGAAGAAATTATACATATCTATGTCCGTCAAAAGCTCTAGTTATATATTTGTATATTTTAGCATGGCATCCCACGATAGTCCTGGTGCAGTGTAATATTGACATGGATCTAAGTGGTAGATGTTCTTGCGAACCTTTCTAAAACTTTCAAATATATCTGCAAGTAAGAGCACATCCGTTTTTAAATATGCTTCCATATGTTCTTGCAAGGTTTTGTAGCTGAAAGCATTCCAAACTTCTTTTGCATGCTCATAGTCTTCAATCGCGCACTCCTTATTATTGAGCTGGTTGAAGAAATCTTCCCTTGCTGGAAGTTCACCAACATTCAATTTTTCAAAAGAATTTAGAAAATCATAGGGAAAATTGATTTTGAATTGTTTTTTAATAATGTGAAAGTCTTGCTCTGAAAGATTATTGGCTAAAGATTCTAAGCTTTCAGGCTTAAAACGAGTTGTATCTACAAATCTAAGTTCAAGGTTGTAGTTGTCGATCATTTGTTAAAATCTAGATAGTGATATGGTATAATTCTTTGTTGAGCGGAAGGACTTTTATATTGTCAGATTTTTTACCCAACTCTTTAACAAAAAGATGTGAGTCATAAGAACAATAATTGTGGAAATAAACTGTTATAAATTTAGGAACTTGAAATTTTAAATTGCAAATCTTATGAGCTGCGCCTCTAAATTTACCACTTATGTGGCAGCACTCTATCATTACCTAGATGTTTGTAGCAAATATGACAATTTATTGCATTTTTTAAATTATAAATTTCGAAAGGAGATAAAGCATCCATTTCCCTTTTGTTTGCTAGATATTCATTATAAATATCTTCACAATCTTTAATAAAATTTTCTACAAACTTTTCTGCTGCATCCCTCCCCATATATAATTTAAATTTATGTAAACTATCATTATGCTTACATTTAATATAATAACTATAAGCACAAGGTATGTGCTTCTTTAATATAATTACTTTTATCACTTACTCTAATACTAACCTCCTGCAGTATGCATTCAAAGTCTACATACACAACAAATGGTACATCCATTTGTCGTTTGTGGTCTTTAAACTGCAACACCGCTTTTTCCTCAGACGGTAGCTCAGCAACAATTTTCCCACATTCTTCTTTATGTTGTTCTAACGTCCTCTCATTGTGGGTATATCAGAGGCAGCTGTTACAAAACACAAGTTTTTTGCAGTGCTTGGTAGTCTGAGATTTTAAAAGAAAAAAGTTATAAGAATACATATTAATATATTTAAGATAGAATGGTCCAACAATCTCATTCATTTCATCGTTGTATCCGAACACATTGACGCTAATATCTGGATTACTTTCTTCAAATATCCTGATACTCTTTAACGGCAAGGGAAACTTTAAATTTTTGAAATAAAGCTCAATTCCGTTTTGCAAGTGAATAATATCAGCGCTGATGTCTGCAATGTTGTATGAGCTGCAACGTTGTTTGTGTTTAATATCAGAAGTATCCAGTGCAGATATTATTGCCCATTTAAAACAATATATGTCATTGTTTTCAACATTTATACATGCCATTTTACTTTTTAGTTTCTCTGGTTGATCCTCTCACCAAAGCTGACTTATTTACAGCAACTTCAAGACAAACAATTCTAATTAAAGTCCATCCTGAATCCCATTCTTGAAATTCAGACATTTTGTTTTGGATTTCTTGAAATTGCTTTGCCATAATTTCCCCAACATCATCTCCAATGCACAGAACATCCATCTTTGCCCGGTGAGAAATAGTACACAATTCCATATCATCGCTTATAATTTTAATATACTCTCCAATAAGTGTAATATTAAATTTAATTATGTTGTGCACGGCAAGACTATTTTCAAGTCTTTCTTTGATGATAGGTTTATTATCCTCAATAACATCTTCAAATAGAATGCAATCTTTATTTATTGGAACTCCAAATGTTGTAATATTATTTTTAAAAGCACTATTTATTATATAAAATTTACATCCATTTGGAGCTTGAGAGAGTAGATCATCCGCAGAATTTGAGATATCCATTTCTACTTCATCATTTTGTGTATTTGCTTGATCATGTGAAATAACTTGACTTATATCCATGTCTTGAGGAGGATTCTCTACGGGCAAACAGCTTGGGTAATAATTAGGCATATTATTTTGCTGCAACTGTAAAGGTACAGTTGCCAGATTCCATATCCCATATCAATGGGATATGGAATTTCCATAGGTGCTGTGAATTGGTTAGTTGACACTGGATACGGATACAAAGGATACGCTGGAACCTGCCCTGGATACTGATACTGAACTGGATACTGATACTGCACGGGATACTGATATAGCAAATTGTTGTGGACCATTGGGTTATAGGGTTATATGGAATGATAAACATCTTGGGGTTTAACGGACTGCTGCACATTTTGGAGTTGTACGGACTGCGGCACACCTTAAGCTTGAACATGACTTTTGCAATGTTCTAAATAGCACTTTTGGTATCTGCATTGCTTATTACAGATATTACAACAAAAAACTGAAGAACTCATATTTTGTTTACATTTTTTTTATACTTATTTATTGAAATGCACTTATATACTGTTTTAAGTTTGTAATATTAAAAAAGTTAAATTTTTTAAAACACAAGGAGTTTTGAAGCATTCACGACTTACTGGTTTTAGATACAAAAAATGTACTGACTTTAGTCTTAACAAATTTGATTTACATTAATTCGTGAAAATGTTTAGCATGGTCTAGTACGCTACATTTCAACAAAGTAGTTTTCAGTATTTGCGTAGTTAGTAACTTGTAGCTACAAAAATCTTTCGTTGCAAAATTTTAATAAAGTAGTTTTAGAAGTACAGCGGGTATATGAGATGGAACTTATGCATGCATCTACAATACAAAATGTTTAAGGGAATGAAACTGCTACGTAGACAATATTTATGTAAACAAACAGTTTGATAAGTGATATCTACTGAGTACAGAGACATGCTTGTGCATGCAGATACGTTACAAAGTTTTGAACGGAATGTGATATATACAGAGTACAGGGACATGCTTATGCATGCCTCTATGATACAAAATATTTACGGGAATGAAACTTCTACGTAGACAATATTTATGTAATTATTTCAAATAAAAACCTATATACATATGTTTTTTAAGAGAACACACAAACAAACATACACAATGGTTCATTCATTCAAATGACCAAGGGAATATTTGGGCACAAAGAATAAACGCTTATTATTTGTTTGTATGTATATGCGTAAATGAAATAAATTTGTAGATATTTATGTACACATGAATATGTACATCTTATCACATTTCATACTGCCCACTTACGCTAAATCCAGGAAAGCAAAAAAGCGGATTGTCATTCAGACTCACCAATCGTCACACACACAGCCTGTCTGACAGGCAGACATTCCAATCGCCACTCAGAACACAAAAACACACACACTTAAACATAGCATAAATATTTATATTCTAAAAAATACAGAAATCGCACCACCATCCAGATCCCCAAATAAAATCCATCGATGATCGTCATGTATAAAATAAACAAAATATCAGTTTCAATATTTATGCAATAGTAAATTGTTTTTCACAACATCTTCAAGATCAGAATAATCAAATTAATCCCCCAGACTCAAACATTTCAAACAAAAAAGAAATAACTGAATTGCTGGACAAAATATCTTAAGTAAACACACACCAAAATTAAAAACAAGCAAAAAGTAAAAGAAGAAATCTCACTCCAGCAAGAAGAAACGAACCATAAACATTAAGGCCATCCATTTATACATTACTTTTGAAATATTGTACTTCCTAAAAAATGTTCTGTCAGATACTAAAAATTTCTTATTTTCTATTAGGGCATAGCACACATAGACAGACACAAACTCCCAAGGTCTCATATGGACAGACAAAAATTCCCACGCTCACATACAGACGGACATGTATTCCCAAGGTCACATATGGACAGACACAAGCTCCCACGGTCTCCTATGGACAGACAAAAATTCCCGCGCCTATCCCAATATTATATAAAAAAAGAACAACAACAATGTGAACACCCATATTTAACCGTGGGAAAATACAACAACACAAACATTATAGTATCAAATTACTAAAAAAAACCAATTAACCCAAATTTGGCAATTAAAATTCCAAAATTTTAAATTTTGATTGCCGAAATTTGAGAATTTTAATTGGTCTGGCACACACAGTTCCTATCTAATTCAATTTATGTGGATTATATGGATTTTGATGCGCTAAACTCAAATCCGTTTTCGGTTTTTTTCCATCAGATCGGGATTTCTTATACAGACGTGGCAAATTTTTTTCCCTAAATTAGTCAGTTACGTAGACATATTTCATCCTAACTCTAGAACGAGTCATTCGATTTTCAAAACCACCAAGAGATGTGTAACAAAATTGTATTTATCTTAGTCTAATATAATTTTTTTGAAATCAATCAGAAAATTGGAGAAAAAATGGAACTAAAAAAACATATAGCAAATATGTAACATTTTGCACATTTTTCTTTGAGCTACATAAATTAAATATAAAATTTTTAAAAATTAAATATAACCCTATAAAAAAAGTATAAAGCTATAAACCATAAAAATATGTTAAATAATTGGATTTTATTGTCAACTTACCGCAGGTATTCAATATTGTAATGCAACCAATCTAACATATGACAATAGCATTTCGTTAGGTGAGCAGGTATACAATGGTATTTTGCATGATTCTTGAGAACATTAGGGTTTATAATAATATTCTTGTTTTATCGTTCGGCTATAGGCCAGGTGCTCAAATCAGTTTTCGCAGCTAAGGACTACAGACGATCGACATATTGAAAATATGTTAATTCAGTCTAATTTAATTTAATTTTTAATTTACATTGTTCCCCTGAAAATGAATAGCGAAGCTATTCGAAATATTGGGAAAAATAACATTAAATAAAGATTAAATAATCAAAAAATATTTAGTGTTTATTGGCCTATAGCCGAACGATAAAACAAGAATATTATTATAATACAACAGGTCAACGATTAAACTAAATATATATACATTAGGGTTATACTAGTATCTATTGTAGCAGTACGAGTATATATAGAAATTGATGAACAATAAGTGAGTCAGTTTTTATTTGAATATTGTGCGGTTAAAACCGACAACAGTAAATAGATCTTATAGTGTGCTTTGAAAGTTATTGCTGCTTTTGCTGAGTAAAACATGTGGGTTTATGAAAAAAAAAAAAAAAAAAAATACTCCAAATACTTCATGCGTCAAACGACCAGTTTACAAGTAAATATTTACCTCCATTGCCTCCTACGAACGATGAAAAAGACGTGTTTTCTGCAACAACTGAATCCAGTTACACCACCATGGGTGTTTCTACGAATTAATTTGGAAGTCCAACGAGTAAACCTTATTTTCCGGATCAAACTGATCTGCTTAACTTAGTTCGTGAATTAGGGCTCTCAAAAAGAAGTCTGCGCTTCTTGCATCCAAATTAAATAATAGAATTCGGTCCAAAAGGACGTAAAAGTCCTTTGCGACAAACTGTGTTTCAGTGATAAATCTAAGGATTGGCGGCTTTTTATTGATTCCTTCAAGAACAGTTTTAAGGCCGTCTTACTTCACAATTACAACAAATTTCGAAAGAACGCTATTGTAGCATGAAGATGATACTATAAAGTATGAAAAATTCACATTATTCATGGAACGTATAGCAATGTTAAACTGGATATACAAAATTTTTTTGCTTTTTATGTGAATAGGATAGCCGCGAGAAAGAAAAACACAACAATATTGAAATTTGGCCGAAAAAAGTAAATTTTATTCCAGGAGAAAAATATGTAACAAGAACTTTTGATTCAAAAAGAAAAAAGTATTCTGCCTCTTCTTCTTATAAAGCTAGGCCTAATGAAAAATTTTGTCAAAGCAGTGAACAGGGACGATGAAGGCTTTCTATACATTAAAAGCAAATTTCCTAGAATCAGCGATGCAAAAGTAAAAGAAGGCATATTTGTAGGTCCACATATACGAGAGCTTATAAAGGGCGAGGTCCTTAGAACGCAATTGAACGATATGATTTTGTGAATGTGTGCCAAAACTTTTTTTAGAAACAGAAAAGCTGAAAACTACCATGAAATCATTGAAGAACTACTTTCGGCATACAAAGCACTAAAGAGTAATATGCCACTTAAAACTAATTTTTTGGATTCGCATCTACATTTTTTTCCGGATAATCTTGGTGATGTATCAGGCGAACATGGTAAAAGGTTCCATAAAAATATTATGTTACACAAAGAGACGTTATAACGGAAACCCATCGGAAGGAATGCTTGATAATATTAATAAAAAGAGAAATATTAATTCAAGAAAACTAAAGCTGAATCTCCGCATATAACGGAATAGCTTAAGCTACTTTTTTATTTCAATAATGTTTCTGAAATAAAATAATTAGTAACAAAAATTGTGTGTTATCTTAAACAAAACTAAAATATAAAGAGGCTGCAAATATTTAAAATTTTTATTGTAATTTGAAGTTATCTACGGGTGACGACAGAGTGGGTGCTTCAAGCTAGGAGTTGCTTGTATTTGTTTTTGTTGTAAAAAGTTGCCATTCTGTTGCTACTAGGTGCTTTAGTGATTGTAGCGCCCATTCCGACGTCAGTCTTATTGATTTTCTGTTTTCTACATTACATATATTTGATCAATATTGGATACCTGCGGAAAATTTACAGTAAAATTCAAATTCTTTTCCGATTTTTATGGCTTATAGCTTATTATATGTTTTAAGATATGTAGCTCTCAGAAAAATGTTGAGTATTTGCTTTATTGTTTTTTTAAATATCATTTTTATAATAAAACAAATTATGAATTTCGCAGCAAAAATTTTTTTCTCCATTAATTTCTGAATAATTCCAAAACGATAAGAGATAGAGAAAAATTATATTCGACTAAAATAAATGCAATATTCGGATGACTCGTTTTCGAGTTAGAGTGAAACATGTCTACGTACGTGACTAATTTCGAGAAAAAAATTTGCCACTCCTATAAAAAATTCCCGACCTGGTGAAAAAACAGAAAACGGATTCGAGTTCAGCGCATCCAAATCCATATAGTCCTCATAGTTTTATTTAAAGGAGGATTTTGCTGCTGAGCAGTGTAATTTGTCGCGAATGCCTCAACATATAAGTAGTAGCATTGACAGTACCAATGATAGTGCCACATTTGTAAATTATATACAAAAGAAAACGTTTTAAATCTTGATTTTAAGGACATATCTTGGGAAACTAGGCATGATCCCAAACTTTCTAATATATATGAATTTTGTTAATATATGTGAATTTGTAAAAATGGGTAAACTCCAAGAACTTAAAGATAAAGAATGTAAGGCATTTGTTGCCAAAGATTCTGAGCATCTAGCTAGGGCATTGGTTTTAACGATGCCTAAATGAGGGTGATGTAAACTTTATAGTACTGACTCCCTCAACTTTATTGGCATTATAACACTGTAACCCCAAAATAAACAATATTTTATTAAATCATGTATTCTGTGTCAAAAACTTATGCCTAGTCCGGGAAAAAGAGTTCTTATATCATGGAGTTCTACAAGCTCTGGCAAAGAACACACTTAGACATCGCCGGTCCAATTAAAAATTGTTATTTTCTTATTGTCATACTCATTTTCCAAATGGGTGAAAGTTGTCAAAACCAACAAGGAAGTCACTTCCAATTTCGTTATTTCAAAATTTATAAAAATTTTTTGTCGGTTCGGTATTCCTCCTTCCATTGCCGTCGACAACACCAGCCAATTTATTTCTGAAAATTTTAAAATATTTACTTCAAACAATAAAATAAAACACATACTAATAGCTACTGAATATCCAACCACAAATGTCCAGGCTGAAAATTTCGTGAAAACGTTAAAAAGAAATCTATTTATGCGGTCTTGTCCTCTGAAACAAATTAAAATATTGACATTATATTAAATCGTTTTCTAATGGATTAGCTCAACTGGTGAAAGCCCAGCAAAACTTTTTGTTCGACCGATTAGAACTCGATTTGATCTAATTAAACCACCTCTTGTTAAAGACAAATTAATATAACAACAAAATCAAAGTTTTTTAAAATATAATGGTAAGAGATCGGTT
The DNA here is from genome assembly GCA_963675445.1 of Linnaemya vulpina. Lineage (NCBI taxonomy): Eukaryota > Metazoa > Arthropoda > Insecta > Diptera > Tachinidae > Linnaemya > Linnaemya vulpina. The sequence continues at coordinate 20,493,354 of OY776281.1, forward strand.
ATGTTTTAGAATGGTTAAAATGTTTTCGTACGAGATTATACAAATGTTAATTCAAAGTCTTCGGCCCCTGCCGTTATAAAAGGTAAGACAGGCCCACGTTCATTTCAATGTATTCTTCTAACAGGTAGAATTGTTAAACGACATACTAATCAAATTAGGGCAGAAGCAAATGAAAATCAAAACATTGAAAGTAGTCACGAAAATTAAAATGATTCATCAGATTTATCATCATGCTCAAATGGAAATTCTATTAAACAAGCTGTTGAAAAGTCACATGATAATAAAGATGAATTGAACTTCTAATTTAGAATGTAATAAAAACATAGGCAATGATAATAATAAGAATTTATCAAACTCAAATCAAAGCAGAGAGACTGAAAATGTCTCTTCAAGAGTGCTAAGACCTAGAGCACATAAGCGTATACTGAAAGTAGTTTGTTATTCTTTTATTTTTATAAATTCTTGTATGAATTTTATATTTTACTAAAAACTAAACTTTCATTGAAGTAAATAAAATACATATGTATATTAATACATATGTATTTCTTATATATGATTTTTTTATTTATACTCTTGTAGATATGACTGAAATATATATTTTGAAAATTATTATAAACTAACTTTAAGTGAAGACGTGTTATGTATGCATCATTCCTACAGACACCTCTCTAAATCTTTTATAATTAATCTTTTGGAACTAAGATTTTAACTTTAAAGCTTTTCTTATGCTAAGTAGTTTTGTATTAATTACTTGTTCCTTTTTTCTAAAATGTAAATAAGTTCAGTTATTCAGTGAACACCAACGCGTTTCAATACATTGCAATTCGTAATGATCGAAAAGATTCCAAAATCTGAGCATAGACAGCCATTCTGATATGCAATGGTGTAAAGTATTGTCATCATAAAGGTTCTTATTTTTATAAATCCTTTCAATAGATTAGAACTCTTAAGTGCAAAAATTATGAAACTTTTGAACTGCACACCTTCAATATCAAGACAAAATTGAAAGAATGAGTCTAAAGAACACTTCGAATATGTTTTCTCAGTTTAGAACACAATTGAAGCACTAGTTTTAAATTGAGTATTCTAAGGACTCTTATAAAAGGTTGAAGATTTGTATCGAGAGCCAGATTTGGAAGAGGTAAATATGACACCAGTTATATAATTAATGAGGAAGATCAAAGTCTAAACATATTTAGATAATGAGTTTTTATAATAGAACAATTGGTTCTCAACATCGAAAATGTCAGATGATTTTAATGAATCACAGTTAAATAATTTCTTTATATCCAATAACAAAGCTTAACAGTATTTCCGAAAAAATTTAAAGCGCATCTTACCCGATTTTGATATTTACAAATATGCAACGTTTTAAACATGTTAAATAATGATTGCTTTCTGCCTCAAGCCTGAAAACAAGCAAATATAATATTATTATATAACCAAAGATGGCTAAAGCTTGCTTCCGGACATAAGCTTGACAAAGTTTACAAGTATAAACAAGTGACTATACCAGGACTATAAAATTGTATTGTTTTTGTTATTTGTTAAAAAAAATTGTAATTCGCTGAAGATGACCAACAGAGTTGGTCCAAATATTGGAATAAAAATATATTAAAAGAAAAGTTTTAATATTATTTTATTATAAAAAAAGACCTCAAGCCGAAAAGCAAATAACGAACAAACCAAAAAAAAAAATTTTATTTTTTTCAAATAAAATTAGCTCTAAGTCCTAAAAATCTGTTAAAAAATGTGGATTTTATTGTCAATATTTTTAAATAAAAATGCTTGAAATTATATTGGTTTTGTTCAGAAATGTAGCAGAAACAATGAGAAAATCCTAAAATTCAAATATTTATAACAACATATACTAAAATATGTATAAAAAGGTTTAGGTGTTTTCTATGCCAACTTTTGAAATATAAAGATTTTAAAAATCATCAACATTTGATATTTTTATTAAAATTATTAGTTGCTATGCTTTATTCTCACATATTTGCACACCATGTGAAACTAACCGTTTATTAATACAAATACGTACTTCAGCGAGAACCGTCAAAAAGTCGGGATCGAACTGCTTTATATGACAAGCTAAACCTAAAGACATGAAAAAACTTAGCATTACTTATTCTCCCAACGAACCCCATTTTAGATATGGAATTTCACCTTTACATTGTTTGCTAAGATGCTTTGAGTGCATGTTACACATTTCGTATCGATTGCCTTTTAAAACTTGGCAAGTTAGGAATGATAACAAAACACTATGTAATAAAAGAAAAACAGTTTAACAGGTTAACAGTTGATTAAAAGAAGTTTCATTTTGGCGCTAGTAATGATGTCAATACAGTTTAATTTTTTTTAACGAATTCACAAAATCGTCCGAGACTACAGGAGTTAATGAAAAATTTATATATAAATTGAGTTTAATTTTAAAAACAGTACTCTCTGGAAAACCTATAAATATACCTAATTCTAAGCAACTAACGGAGGAAACTCGAGAAATATATTTAAATAACTATGATTGGTATTATATGCCATCAATGTTGCATAAACTTCTCATTCATGGTTGTAAAATTATAGAATATTTTGATTTAGCTATTGGTAATATTTAAATACTTGTATGAAATAAACATTTTGTTTCAAATATTTTATTATAGAATGTCTACACAAAACAATTAGAAAATTGTAATCAGGATTTATTGAATAAACTCCTAATTTCTTCTGATCCATTAATCTCATCTAATATATATCCAATAAATACAAGCAGCTCTTTCAACAATAATCAAGAAATTGGTAATTACATAATAGTAAATGAATATTTTAACACTGATTTAGATTCAGAAACTTACAATATAATAATGTTATTGGAATACCAATAGTAAGTATTTTCAAAATTTTAAACAATAAAAATACTAAAAAGTTAAAAATAACGTTATATTCAAAAAAGGTACACGGCAACCCCAAATAATTAGAAATTGGTTATATTTTATAAAAAAAACTACCAAGCTTTATTATTTTGTATCTGAAATGATAGATTAAAATTCAAAAAAAAATATAATTACTGACATGGGGACATTTTTGGTATTTAATTATCCCCGCACCTGAAATATAACAAGATTTCTAAACATATTAACTCATTTTTGAAATAAGTAGGTCAAGAGAGATATGTGCCAAAAATTTCATTAAGCTACCATAACTCTTTAGATTTTTTCCAGTTTTACTATGGAGACCTTTCGCTGTTCGCCCATAAAAAAAGAAATTCCGATCTGATGAAAACAACCCGAAAACGGATTTGAGTTTAGCGCATAAGAATCCATATAGTCCACATAGTTTTATTTCAAGGAGAGACAAAAAATTATTTTTTGAGTGCGAAGATATGTGAAAATTTCGCTGTTATTTTTTAATTTGGATTTTTCTGGATTGAATATTAATGTTAAAGAAAACTCATATATAGCCTAACATAGAATAGTTGTGAATAAGTTTTAATCTAAAATAAATATTCCTGATATTAGAAACAATTAAAGCGAGCCATAGTAAGCAAAACAGAATTTTTAGCTAACTATGTGGGCTCAAAGCACGCCCCATAATTATATAAACAATCTAAAAATTTTTATATATTGTTAGGGGTTTGCCAAGTGAAAATACGAAAAAAATAACGGTCACACTATTATACATATATTTATATATATATATATATATATATATATATATATATATACACTGTATATATATATATATATATATATATATATATATATATAAGTATATATATATATATATATATATATATACATATATGAAAAGGGTCGTTGAACTAAGTTCGACGAATTTTTCGGAATTTCAATTAGAAGCTAAGTTTTCTTGACAATAATGTTAGTTCCATGGTGAAAATACGATTCTGCTGGGAATGCAAGCTCTTATTCTTTGCAAGCAAATTTCAGTTAAGTATAGGCCGAAGTACTACTTTAGTCATGTAACAAAGCAGTGCAATCTCGAGAGGAAACGTTCAGTATTTGGAATAACAACAATACTGCTAATTCTGATTTGCTGCTCAAACGGACAGAATCTTCGTGTGCCAAAGTGCTAACACATGAAGAGGCTTTATGCGATTACCGTATTCGTACTAATATTTTTACTGTACCTCGGGGCAGTAAGAGTATTTAGTTAAATTTAATTAGGATAAGGGTAATTCTCTACTTCGCCGCTTTTAAGGAACGACCAAATATTTACTGACCCGATCGATAAGGCTAATTTATTGGTTGAAATATTCGAAAGTAACTCCAACATCCTAACTAACTATCCCTAACTATGGTATAAATATCTTTTTGAGCAGGTGCAATTAAAGTGTTCTTGCCGGTAGTCCCCCTGCACTGGTCTTGAAGCAGTGTTATTCGAAGCTGGTACGTCCGTTAGTAAAACTCTTCAGTACACTGCACCACTCTGGTGAATTCCTAATGTACATTGCTAATGTAATGCCAATCCCCAAAAATTAAGTCAAGTATTCCTGAAAATTACCGCCCAATCGCAATAAGTTCTGCTATTTCGAAGCTTAATGAATGTATGCTTAAATTTCATAGTGTGAAATATCTAGAGTTTAATAATTATTAATGACCATAAAATGGATTTCGCAGGGGTCGCTCTACGAACAAAACATGTTACTCTATATAATGTTTTGGCGAAAGAATATTAATGGCTCTTCATATTTCTAAGGTATTCGATAGAGTGTGGCATAGAGTACTCCTGCCTAAACTTGTTTCATTTGGCGTAGGTGATATTTTCTCTCGGTTTATATCGAGGTATCTCAGAAATAGTTCTATACGAGTTTTTATAGATGATATCACTTCTAACGAGTTCCAGATTATCGCGGGGGTACCGCAGCGCTCCGCCATTTCCCCTACTCTCTTTCTAATTTTTCTTATCAAAAGGGGTCAAGCGAGCAGGGTCGATTTAATGCACGTTAAACCCAGTGGTGTATGTTTACAAACACGTTGCTTCATCTGTATAAGGAGCTTTTGATGTTCTGGGCTTGGAAGGCCAATGTGAGATCGGATGGACGGTTTACATCTTTCAAGAAAAAGAAGCATTCAAGTGCCTAGACTTCTGAAGACTGTGTAAGAGATAACTCAGCTCACCTGATCTTACTATTTACACCAGTTGTATCCGATCGAAAATGGAATACTAATCTTCGGTGCCGGTGCTTCAAAGCAATGTAGCGTGAGTTTCGCGGTTTTATCGTTAATATATTGGAACGTGCTCTAATGAAATCAGGACATTTTTTACCGAAACTCATACTTTTATACGCCCCACCCATTTCTCAGAAAGAGCGCATGCATTTGTAGTCGATATTTCAGCAAAACACGCTGCGCATTACAAAGAGACTTCGTTTTTTGGCTGAACAGTCCTTCGGTGGAACAAATTACCTACAAATGTCTTCCCCACCACTTTCAATTTGAGAAGGTCTGAAACGAATTCCCACAGATACTATTCTCTTTTCGTCTTTTCCCAAAACCTATCCTCCCAATATCAGCTATTTTTTTATGAGAGCGAACATCCAATGTTATTGCTAACATGTTTGGCCAGGCAGTGCGTAAAAATAACTATCACGTCGTGTCCTTACGTAAAGCATTAATCCAAGATAAAAAATTGCAACGTACACTGATAAAAACTTTAGGCTCATTGAAAGTTGTCTTGACGCCGAAAATTACAATTATTATGCCTACAACTAAAAAGTGCCAAGTGGATAAATATTATTAGGCATAGAGAGTTGCGTCACGCCTGAAGAAATAAAGATTCCGTTCGAACACACGAAGGCGTATTGTAATTTGCAATAAGTTTGGAAGCTACACAGGCTTTCTTAGCACTAGCTTTGCAATAGGTCCTACATAGATATTACTACAATCGGTTAGACCGAATTCAAACACTAGCAAATCACAGCTATGTGAGCTCCCGAAGGAGATCTTGTAAACATCCGGACATAAAATCAACCAACATCTGCCTAAAGAAACCACACTCATGTGTACGTACACATTCGCAAACTTTATCGTTACGTAGTATGTACGAAGTATGTACCGAAAGGTTACAGGTTAAGCCCTCCATGAAAATTTAATGGAGGTTCTTTAACCTACTATTGACTTTAATCCACTTGATCAAAACTTAGTGACCATCCGCCTAACTTTCTAGTACCCGATTATGTAGGCAAGACCCTCAACTTTCGATATATCTTTTCTGATATATATCTTGCGTGCCCAAGCAATAGTTATGCCCAGAAAAACTCTAAACTGCCGGTTTCTGTGTAGAATAAGCTGTAGAAATCACCAAGCTCTATCTCCTGGAACCCGGGGCACAGAGGCTGTAAATTACTTAAAATCGTTAAGCAAGCACAAGCAACAGAAAATATTAGGTTCGCAACAACTCCGTACTCGTGCTGTATCTATGCCTAGCAACAAGAATATGCTTACCACGAACAACATATCATCACTCACATATGAGTAAAAATAAGTAAAATAGTAAACTTAACAGAGGCGCACAAGGCCTCTCTTACAACAAATCAAATTAAATTAAAAAAACTAGTTGATATAATGAATAATACTATGTACTATATGCAGAACATTTTTCATGAGTTGGTGCGATCTTAGAATATGAATGGACACTATCGCAGCATAAGCTGAAAATTTAAATACTCTTACTATTTAAAATCCATTTTATTCTAATAATGAGTATATAGGTATCTTACCTACGACAAAAAAGAAGCCCGAGTGATAAAGAATGTGGTCATAATCATTCGCAAAAATCTATATTATTTGCTAACGCATTCTAACACAGTATAATTTAGACGTAATATCTAAGGACACTTCTGCTGACTTTAATAACATTCCTGACGTCAATGACTTTGCTGTGATTGAAAACCTCCAACGCAATCAAATGTCCTACGATCTGTCAACGGATCATTTATCAACAATATTAACATTGAGCAACTACTTATTTGCTCTAGAAACCATTATTAGTATCTATCCAAATCGAAACACAAACTTGTTTATTTATAAAACGTACCTAAATTATCATCCCTCTGAGAGACTTGTCTATTAATGAATATGTTGTCATTCGTCTAACAAAAGGTTTGCTTTCAGCAACCAAGCATGCAACTCCACCTAAACGAAGTACAAAAACGTAAAATCTACCGGCCGATAAGCACACTATTGTCTTAAAATCGAGAATACTCCGTAGACTGTGGCAAACTGGTCGTTCTCCAACTTTGAGAGCACAACTGAGCTTATGCCAAATACTATTACGCAACTAACTTAAGCAAAAATAACAGGTCGATATGGAGAATAAATTCAATAATATACACTAATATTTTTAAGCGTAAATTAATTTCCTGAAGAAGGAAAGACACAAAGGAGTGACGAAATATTGAAAAAACTAATTATAATTTTATAAATATAAAGGGAATTTCAGCTTGAAAATATTAGTATATATTATTAATTAAAAAGAGGACAAAAAACTATAAGAATTGAGAATAACTTTATCAATCTAGATTCAACGAAAAACTTATATTATAGTAGGAAACTTATATTATAGTAGATGAAAAACATCTGAAATTATTGATACCAAAACCATATGACCGATAAGTTTATTGTTCTATCAAAACTATTTAAAAATATGTCTTAAAAGTATGACTCCATACGTAAGTTATCAGCATATCTGAGCACGGTACAACACAACGAGTTGAGATAGTTATTGTAATTATTAAATCAGCTTTCGACAATAAACAATATTGTTCCGCTTTATTTATCGGTATATCGCAGGCTTTTGACAAAGTGTGGCACGACGGGCTATACTCACGCTATCACTTTTACGAAGTACAAACGAACTTCTTAGAAGCTATTGCAAAACCGTTATAGGGCTATTACACTGACGTACATGTTGGCCAACATGCTCGACAACGTACCAAATCTCCTGGTGCAATAGCATGTCGTGAGATATGTTGGTCGGTTTTAAAAATTTTTGATTTTCTGAACTTCGTGGCGTACCAACATACTGGTGTAATAACGTGTCGGTCGTACTTCATGTAAAAATTCAGTTCATTTGTTGCCGTTGCCGTTGGCGTTGCTGTGCGTTGATCGGAAAGTTGCAAAAACCATGTCTTTCAGTAACGTTAGTTTTTGGGAAGAATTAATTGAATTATATAAAAACGTGCCGCAATTGTGTAAAAAAACATCAGATATATACCACAATATGCAATTAAATATTATTGGGTACAATAAATTAAATATTATCTTCGTTTTCGTCCTCTTGTAATTGTTTTTATTTGAAAACCATCGCCGGTACAACTTTCCGCTTCTTTGACATGCTTTCGCTTCAAAAATTTCTGTATACTGAACAGCAGTGTGGCCATTTTGGCATTTTTGAGGCTAGATATAGCATTTTTTTGAAATTAGTTGTATATATTCCATTTTGCAGCTATCATTATATATATACATATATATATATATATATATATATATATATATATATATATATGTATATATATATATATATATATATATATATATATATACATATATATATATATATATATATATATATATATATAGCATTTTTTAGCATTCTTTATTTTAATCAAAATATGGTTTATAAATTGTATTGAAATACTAATTAAAAGCCATTTATGGTTGAAATTACTTTGACTTTTTGTTAATATTATAATAATTTAATGTGACATTGAATTTAATGATACCTTTTCTTAAAAAAAAAAAACATTTTCTTTATAAATGTACATAAATATATATATATATATATATATATATATATATATATATTGTTGTCGGTGTCATTTAAAAAAAAAACACTTTAAAAATTCCTTTCTAAACCAGTTTGATTTAATTTGAATTAAGTGTTCAAAAGTTATAACCGGGTTAAATACTTGCACATACACGCATACCGACAGAATGACGGGCTCTCAGAATTAATCAAGAAAGCTTCCAAGGTCCTCAAAACGTGGAGATATAATAAGAACCCCTTTTTTACGGAGTAAAACCAATAATTTCCCAATTTTTTTTTTTATTTTAATATTTTCTTAGTGAGAAGTTAAAACACGACAAACAGTCAATACTGGTAGAATATATATAATTTTTATCGAAGTGACGCCGGCGATGACGTTGCACCAAAGACAACGTTAACGACAATAACTGGAATTAGGATATGTACAACATAAACATGTGTTATATAGCTAAAGAACTTACTAAGTGGCATTCACCAAGGCATCTTAATTTTTTCAATATGTATTATGAAAATTATAAAAGAATTTGCTTACAATGTTGTCGAATGCTGCTTGTTGTACAATGGGTGGTTCTAAGTCTCTACGTAGGCCATTACCAATGACTGGCTCAGACCAACAACGTGGTATTGAGGCCTGTATTTGAGCATAGTTTTCTATACCGGCAATATTTAAATTGTACCTAACAAATTAATTTAGAAAAAAATTATAAAATAAATGTATTATGTATTAACATCAACGAAAACAAAGAAAAATCTTACTTCTTTGTGGTATGAGGAGTAATTGCGGGAGTAGAAGATGTGTTTGAAATAACCTTAACAGTAGCACAGGAATATTTTACTTGTGGTTGATCTTCGTTAGGTTGTGCAATCCCACCACCAACAGAATGTTTTACATTTGCAACAGGCACTACAGTGTCGTTATGATTTTCTCGCGGCAGTCGGGTTGCATCCATACAATACAATTGATTTTTTTGCTGTAGTATAAAGGATACATCAGATAGGTTTGGGCGAAACAGCGAGAAAGCAGTTAATTTAGCTTTTTGTATAGGATTCTGCAGGAAGTATTAAAAAATAAAATGTACTAATGAACATAACAAAAATAACATATATAAAATAAGTATAAACAACTATAATAAAAAACATTTTAAACACATGCAAGCCCAGTACGTACATACATTAGGAAATGACTTATATGTGTGAATATAAACAAATAAATATATCTATAAATAAATAAATATATATATATATATATATATATATATATATGTATATATATATATATATATATATATATATATACATATTAAACATATAATATATATATATATATATATATATATATATATAGTTATTTATTTATATAAGTATTTATATATATATATATATATATATATATCTATATATATATATATATATATATATATATATATATATTTATTTATTTATATATGTATTTATATAAATATATTTATATATATATATATATATATATATATATATATATATATTTATATATGCATTTATATAAATATATACATAAATATTTATATATATATATATATATATATATATATACATATATATATATATATATATATATATATATATATACATATATATATTATACATATAATATATATATTATATGTATAATATATATATATATATATATATATATATATATATATATATATATACATATATATATTATACATATAATATATATATATATATATATATATATATATATATATATATATTATATGTATAATATATATATATATATATATATATATATATATTATATGTTTAATATATATATATATATATGTATATATATATATATATATATATATATATATATATATATATATTATATGTTTAATATATATATGTATATATATATATATATATATATATATATATATACATTATATGTATAATATATATATATATATATATATATATATATATATATATATATATATATACCTATATATATATATATATATATATATATATTATTATTCATATAATATATATATATATATATATATATATATATATATTATTCATATAATATATATATATATATATATATATATATATATATATATATATATATATATATTATTCATATAATATATATATATATATATATATATATATATATATATATATAAATATATATATACATATATATATATTAAACATATAATATATATATATATATATATATATATATATATTTAAATTCTCCAATGGGTTATAAAAGAGTTTTGATAAGATGAGCAGTTTAAAACTTTTCAAAACTGTGGTTGAAGTCTTCTGACGATTTTGTAAAAGCGCCAATGAAATGCATATAGACATTGCTTACCCACCCAACATATATATATATATATATATATATATATATATATATTTATATTTATATGTATAGATATATATATTTATATATATATATATATATATATATATATATATATTTATATATTTATATATATATATATATATATATATATATATATATATAGTTGTTAATAAATTAACTATTTGACATACTGTCATTATACTATTATAATATGAAATTTATTTGTTAAGCAATGTCTATATGCAATGATTGGCGCTTTTTACCAAATCGTCAGTAGACTTTAACCACAGTTTTGAAAAGTTTCACACTTCTTAACTTATTAAAAGACTTTTATAAACCATCTGAGAATTTTGTTAATAAATTAACTATAAAAATTCCCAAATGATATCAAAACATCACATTATAATAAGTGTAGTAGGCTATAAAACTTATACAAACCAAAACCTAACAACTTTCATTCGATATGACTATTTTATTTTTCTATACCTTTATACAATTAGAAATCCTTTGGATAACAATGATAGTATTTATAAGGCAAAATGAAAAAGAAAATCTCATTTTAATTGTTAATAAATTAACTATTTGACATACTGTCATTATACTGTTATAATATGAAATTTATTTGTTGGGTGGTTAAGCAATGTCTACATGCATTTCATTGGCGCTTTTTACCAAATCGTGAGTAGACTTTAACCACAGTTTCGAAAAGTTTCAAACTTCTCAACTTATTAAAAGACTTTTATAAACCATCTGATCTGATTTCACAAAAAATTACATTATAATAAGTGTTATCCAAAGGATTTCTAATTGTATAAAGGTGTAGAAAAATAAAATAGAGTGATAACGAATAAAAGTTGTTTGTTGGATTTGGGTTTGTATAAGTTTCATAGCCTACTACACTTATTATAATGTGATTTTTTTAAATCATTTGTGAATTTTTATAGTTAATTTATTAACATAATTCTTTATATTTCGCCGGCGAATTTTATGTAACAGATTCCGATGATGGATGTGCTCTGTTCTTTTCTTTAAGACCCGACGGTGTTAATACAATCATGAACAGGTCAGAAGTGTGTAGAATTAAAACGCGTGATTTTCTTGTTCATTTCACCATATACAGTGAAGATATATTTTATTTCATGTACCACAGATGATATAATATGTAATTAAATAACTAACTCTGACATTTCTTCCCCCCTTGATAAATATGAGGTTTAAATAAAAACATTATATGCATAAACATTGTTAACATGATACTAATAATTACAAATTCAATTGATCAGGAACCCTTATCTGCCTCTTCGAACGTCGAATGCTTAAATACTGGGACTTGCCACTATATCCTCCGTCGAAACGCCAGTACTATTCATCTCAGGCTGTGCAATTTGTGGCATGTCCGTATTATGTTGGCCTGCAGCTTCTAATGGATTGTTTTTCCCTGGTACCCAAACGCTATCATTATTATTGTTCGAATACATATTAATATTCTCATCTTGTGCTGTGTTCGAGAGATCATCACCCACTCGCCGCATTTGATCAATGTGCCTTTTCCAAACTCTATGGTCATATAGTTCAATGTCATAATGTAGATCGTCTACCCTTTTCCTTATTATACCAAAACGCCACTTGCAAATATTCTCGAACCATCACTCTTTCTCCTTCCGAAAACTGCTTTTTTGGTACTACACGTTCTGTCATAACAATGGATTTAGGAACTATTAAATCTAGCCGAGACTAAATCTGCCTACCATACATCAGCATCGCTGGTGACCTGCCTGTAGTTGGATGTACAGCTCGACGATATGCAAACAAAATTTTTGAAACCCTTCAAATTTGTTTGTGTACATTTAACTGCCTTCAACTTATTCTTTACTGTCTGGATAAAACGTTCCGCCAGAACATTTGTTGCCGGGTGGTAGGGAGCACCTAATTTATGTTCGATTTCATTCATTTTTAGAAAATTCTGATTTTCTGCCGACTTAAATTTCGAACCATGATCACTTACAAAGATGCTTGGTGTACCTAGTCTCGCAAATATATCACAACATATTTGCACCGTCGTTTCCGACGTTATTTTAGGAATTACATGAACCTCGGGCCACTTACTATAAGCGTCTACTAAAACAAATAGGTATTTACCTAATACAGGTCCAGCGAAGTCTGCATGGACACGTTCAATAACCCTCTTTGGCAAATTCCAAGAAGGTGTTGCGAAAGCTTTTGCAGGATTTGGTCGAACCGATTGGCAAGCTACACAATTCATCACCAACTTTTCTATTTCGCAGTCCATTTTTGGCCACCAGCAATATCCTCGAGCAAGTGTTTTCATTTTCAGTACGCCAAAATGTCCGGCATGAAGCTCATCCAAAACCCGTTGCAGTAAATTCCGCGGAACATAAACGCGAATACCACGTAGCACACAACCTTGCTGCAACGTAAATTCCGTTTGCTGTATATTAAAACGATAAATGGGTGCACACTCCCGACCATACTTCAAACTTTCCAGCAAAATATGTATATCGACATCCTTTTCTGTTGCCGCTTTCAATTCTTCCTTGGATTTTTTTATACAAATTTTATAGTTAAATAATGAGAGGAAAACCAGCAGAAAGTATTTTCAATCCCTTTAAAGGAGAAACAATTTGAGCTAAGGGCTTATTATCCGTCACAAGTGTAAATCTTCGACCATAGAGATATTGATTGAATTTTCGAATGCCATAAATTATTGCATAAGCCTCTTTGTTTATCTGGCTATATCTTTGTTGAACTTTCGAAAATGTCTGTGATGCAAAATGAATTGGTTTCTCCGATCCGGCAGGGTAAATATGACTTAAGACCGCGCCTACGCCATAGGGACTAGAATCCACCGCCAACACTAAGGGTAGTTTAGAGTCATAAAACGCCAGCACAATATCAGACTGTATAATTTTTTTAATATGTACAAAAGATGATTCACAACTATCACACCACTTAAACGGCACATTATTCTGCAACAATTTATTTATTTGAAATATTATGGAGCTTAAGTTTCTAACAAACCTGTCGTAATAATTGATTAAACCAACCATCGCTCTCAGTTCATCTTTATTAGTTGGACGCTTCATTTTCGAAAGCGCTTCCATTTCCCCATTGTTTTCTTTATACCATTCTTGGTAATGACGTAACCGTAATACTCTATTTGATCCTGCATCCATTCGCACTTACTTAAATTAATGCGCATATTAGATTCACATGCTCTTCATCGTTGTTTGCCGTTATCCGTATATCATCAAAAAAAATTTACACTCCAGGAATGTCTCCAAAACGCTGTTCCATATATTGCGGCCATTTCGCCGGAGCACTTGCCACCCCGAACATTAGCCTTGACGCCTTGGACAAACAATTCATCCACTGTTGGAAGAGAATATTCATCAACCTCTAACACTGGATTAATGGTTATTTTATAATCGCTGCATAGCCTAACCTGTCTGCCCCTTTTCGGTATCACCACTAACGGGGTGGCCCACTCACTAGTGTTTACTTGTTCCAATAATCCTTCACGTAATTGCCTTTCTAATTCCTCTTCTACCAGCTGTGTTAAAGAGAAAGGTACTCTTCTGGCCCTAAAAAATTTTAACTAGCTCGGTACCCTTTAATCTTTCCGACGGAAGTTGAAAACACTTTTTAATATTTATCAATCAAATGCTTTATTGGATCAGAGGAAATCTTAACAGATATTTTGTTTACAGTTTGTTCAGCCATTTTCTCCTTTAATATTTTTCCCCAATCTAGTTTAACTAAACGAAGCCACTCTCGTATCAATAATGGATTTCTTTGCGATTTCACAATATACAGTTAGACCAAATTACTTGTCGAAGATCCTTCTACTGCCACCATGACATAACCGACACAGTCCAAGGGAGTGTGGCAATAACTGTACAATGTTGTATCGGTCGCGTATACTCTTTCCCTAGGGAAATGTTCCTTAGCATCCATCAAGCTTATTATCGAAACTGGAGCGAAACTGTGTTTAAGTACACACCGAAATTGCAATGCGTGAAGTTACTAAATACTCAACAGAGGTTTTATTTTCCTTCTGTTTACATAAATTAAAACGATAGTTTTCCAAAATTACATTTGGTGCGGGGTTAAGGTGGTCGCTCAATGTTTTTACAATATTTTCGTAAGTGCCCTTCAGGTTTACCTGGACCTAACTTATCACACAGCATATCCTAAGCTCTTGCCCCCATGTAAAGTAACAGGAATTTCTTCTTCTTCGACTGTTCATATTCAAAAATATCCAGAGCAGTCTCAAAACGCTGTACCCAATGCTGTCATGTAGTAACATTTGCGTCAAAAGCCTCAAAATTAAAACCGGACACCTGCATTTTAATCACTCCACCTTTATTCACTTTTAAGCATTATCGTCTTATTTCGTTCTGGTATATTAATATTTAAAATTATCCTCGTCGCCAATTGTAGAAATAAAACACGTGCTTTTCTTGTTCATTTTACTATATACAGTGAAGATATATTTTATTTCATGTATCAGAGATGATATAATATGTACAGTGACGAACTAAATTATTGGCACTGGAAGCACTTTCAACTTCACCATTGATGTAAGGGCCTTTTTAAAGTAATTTTTGATAAATAAATGTTTGTACTGATCGAATGATAAATTTTCCACAAAATTCGATGAATTCCATTTAAAAATTTGTATACCGTTATTGATTAAAAATATAAAACAAACAAAAAGTACTTTATTTCATTGAACAAAATTATTCGCACACTTCATTAAAAACAATAAAAAATTGGTTATTTGAAAAAATTAATACTTAGTAGCTAATCCTTTCTGTTTTATAACAGCCTCCAGTCGATTTGGCATAGAATGCACCAACTTTTTAGTGACATCTGTCCCAATATTTTCCCATTCTTCGACTAGTGCCTGCTTCAGCTCATCCTTTTTCGTTATTGCCCTCTTTTTCACTCTCTAATCCAGCTCTTCCCATAAATGCTCGATCGGATTGAGGTCTGGGGATTGTGGCGGATGCGGTAGAACATGCGAAACATTATATGCAAGCCACATACGCACAACATGAGCCGAATGCTTCGGGTCATTATCGTGTTGGAAAGTGAATGATGATGGTAAATTCAATTTTTCGGCACTGTTTTCAGGTTTTCTTTTAGAATATTCATATATTTTATTTTGTCCATAATACCGTCAATAAACACCAGCTCGCCCACGCCTGCGGCTGACATACAGCTCCACACAATCACACTTCCACCTCCATGTTTTACGGTTGGAGCAAGGTTTCGTTTTTCAAGATCTGTGTTGGGCTTTCTCCACACTGTTTGGCGGCCATCAGAGCGAAATATATTAAATTTGCTTTCATCTGAGAATAGCACTTGGTCCCAAAAATCATTTGACTTACGCAAATACTCCTTGGCATACGCTGAACGCTTCTTTTGGTTAACTAATGAAATTAAAAGTTTACGTCTAGCAACACGACAATTGTAGTTAGCCTCATGTAGTGCTCTTCGTACCGTAATGGAATGAACATTTTTTCCAAGATCTTGATTAATCTCCGCAGCGATCTGTGTTGAGGATATTTTTAGATTTACTTTGACTTTTCTTACTATCTGGCTGCATTCACGACTGTTTAAAGCCTTAGGGCGACCTGAATGTTTGGCACTTTCAAATGTTGATGCTCCCTTGAAACGTTGCACGATGCTCCGAATGGTGTAGCGACTTCTTTTCATCATTTCTTCAATCTCAGCATATGATTTGCCTTGATTGTGCATATATAGAATAATTTTACGCTGAGATTCTGTGGTTTCTTTTTGTTTGTTGCCCATTTTTAATAAAAAAAATATTTTTTTTTAATATGAGGCACAGTCACATTCGCACTTTGACATGTAAAAACTTTGAAATTTAAGTAGTAGAAATAACAGCGATTGATCACAAAAAAAGTGGCCAGATCGATAAAATTTTAAGAACGTGGGAAAGTGTGCCAATAATTTTGTTCAGCAAAAATGTATACTTTTTTTGATTTCTTGTTTTAATAGGTCATATAATCAAAATTTTTAGAAGAAAAAAAGTGAATTTTGTAGGAAATTTTTCATTTTATCTAGTAAAAATAATTTCTTATTAAAAATCGTTTCTATGGACTATAGTATTGATCATGAAGTTGAAAGTACTTATTGTGCCAATAATTTAATTCGTCACTCTACTTAAATAACTAACTCTGACAAAGTCTAAGACGGAGTTGGACTTCAACGAATAGCAGGTCCTTAATAGGGCTACAGAGCAAAGTACTTTGAAACAAAAAGCAGTTGAAATATATAAATGCACATATATAAAAAATAAAGTTATTTATACAGAAACAATTATTTTAGCCAATATATAGCCATCCAAACGTATGTTGTTATACAGTACAAATTCAGTATATGATATTCAGCACAGCCAAATGTGGCATCATAACTTCCGTTTTTTCATAATTTTTCATTGATCAATACAATATTTTAGATTACACTGTTTTTGACTAAATGAACTTTATGAAGAGAGAAAACGTTAATTTATCAACTTAGTGACGAAACAGAGAAAACGTGTCAACTTTCATTGTCTATCCAACAGCCACTTTTATTTGCATTCAGAACTTTATTTTAAGCTGACGAGACGGCTTTCCGTAACGCAAAGTACCTTTTTTTTATTTACTTGACAGCCTTTGGAATAAAGGATTCCATTACATGAGTATATAAATTTCATTGTGTAACAAAATTTTATCAGACCTTATTAAATGTTAGTAACACTATTTATTACATTTTCTGCCTAACGTTTCGTCAATTATTTGTTACTCTTTCTTAAACTTGAATATATGGGCCATCATGGTACGTTTCTGCAGTGGTAGAAGTCTTATCTATCGAAAAGGTCGTATGCTATAGAAAACTCTGTTTCGAAAATTCGATATATAGCAGCACATAGGGTACCTTCATGTCACATACTTCTTATATTGCTGTTTTAAATTTATATAGATAATATTCGTAACTAATTTTCTGACTCTCAATTTTAATCTTATCATCTACAAATTTTTAAAGCTACAGCGGTGTATCGATGGTATATCTTCTTAGTAGGATGCAAATAAGTTACATGTACAATTGAAAAATGTTGAAAATTACTTTTCATAAGCCTCTATTCATAACTTTGGTAGTTTCCAATACAAAATTGGCGATAACAATTTAAAAGTTGTCAATATAATCTTTGATCATGGAGTTATGTAAATACTTCTTAGATCCGATAGCTTTGAGAATTCTGTATACTATTTTTGTTCGCTCTAAGTTAGAGTATTGTTGCTTTATTTGGATTCCTATTTATGGCATCGATACGATCAGCTTATTATCAACATCCTACTGTGATCGGTGCTTACTTTTGGGCTTGTAACCTATTTATTTAAGAAAACTATTTATTGCGTAATGATAATTTATAATCTGATAATTGGTTTCATCGATTGTGAATACATGTTCTTCAATTTGGTAAATTTTTGTATGCTTGTCTGAACCCTTAGACGTAGTACTTTTTTATTTGCATATATGTTACCAATTATCTAATACGTGACCTCATACTACTACGGACTTTAACCCTAGAACACACACCCGCGTACAAATATACCGACTAGAAACTTTCCAGTGCTGGAACTTAGGAACGACTTAACTTAGGGTTTAGAGGTTTCGGATCTAAGAAGTGTAAGTAATTTCTGATCCAATTCGGAACAGTTATTCAGGAGCTACGAGCTTCCAAAGTCGACACCTACATTTAAAATATAATATTATTTTATTTGAAAAACGAAAATTATTATATTACATATTATAAATATTAATTATCGTTCCATGTTATGCATATTGGCTTCTTACATTTGCCGCACACCTCCTTGGTTTTTCTACGTAATTTTTTTGAGCATAATATAAACAGAAGAAAGCGCTTATAGATTTTGGCATGCGGGCTGCGGCAGTTGTCGATGATTCCGTGTTCAACATTGATTCCAACGGACGGTTGAAATATGACTCAGTCGCTATTTTAGTTAAAAAGTTTTGCGTGATTTGTCGATTTAGTGCACGTTTTTCAATAACTTGCAATGCTCCAGTCAAGCTGCAAAGGAACTGCTTTGATTTAGCTGGCAGCACGGGGTGTTCATTCTATATAATATATAAGTTGTTGAAATATAATGAAAGTGGCCAACGTATCGTTTGCCGTTGCGTAGGATATTCACTGAATAATTGTTCCATTTTATCAACGCAACCTTTGGTCATATTAGAAAAATCTATGATTTCAGCCTTCCTACCCTCAGCTATACATATATGTATTATATAGAGAATTGAACGGACAAGCAAAAAATTAATTTAAAAGCGGGTGCGGAAAGCTCATGAAATGGGGAGATTGAAAATCCAAACCTATTCCTGAAGAAGCCGGTAAGCCTGAGGTAGCTTCCTGCTCTCAGATTAGGTTAGGGACCTCCTCTGATCCCTATAATTATGTTGATGTGCACTATTTTCTAACCTATGTCGAGTTCTTGCATATTGCCTTGTGGCACATATACACTCAGCCCTCAAGCTACCAATATCATAATTCCACTAATAAACCGGTAGCCTCTTTGCGGATCGTCTCCACTTCACCATAGATGCATCGCACGACCGCGTGATATGGTTTACCAATTGAACCATTCAAGTCTATACCATCCATATTTTAAGAGAGTACAACACTCATTGCAAAAAGGGTTTCCAATGGAACCTTTCCCCATTCATTAAAATCTGCTACTATTAAAACAGGACTCGTGGCTGCACCGTCCATCGCTATGTTGTATATAATAACACAAAAGCCTTCAATAGTATACTTAGGAGGAACATAGCAAGTTTACAAACATATGCCGGAAACAGTACCCGTCGTGTACCCACATTGTGGTGCTGACTTTTTCCGCAATATTAAGAAACCGGTAGTCATATTGCAGATGTATCTGTTCACTAAGTACAGCGACGTCTACATTTACATCTCGTACCTTTTGCTTAAGCAACTCTTTTGCTGCTTGACAATGACTGAGATTTGGCGATAATATGCGCATTTCGATTCTTAAGTACCGTTCTAACCCTTAAGCTTTTGCAGCGCTTTCTTGTAGTACGGAAACTACACATCTGGTAATATGGTTACCATTACTGTTTGCTCCCTTTCTGCAGAACAAGCAAGTCGGTTTATTGAAACATGTTCCAATTCTGTGGTCATCTGGATAGATACTGGCTCTTGCAATTTGTCGCCCTATGCCTATAGTCGAGACAGTTGTAGCACCTATTTGTTGCCATCTTCTCCTGTATTCGACATATGAACCAGCCGATCCGTATTTTCGACATCTGTAGAAAACGTTTAGCTAGAGGAGCACTCAGGCCAAACATGGCAGTTTATTTGTCTCCATACGCTCTCCTCAGTAATTTAACTGCAGTCATTTGTAGTACTTCAAAATCATTAGATTTACTAACTATGACATCATAGATGTCCCCCCTAGAAGTCACTTCATGTGAATAGGTCCCCGATTTCAAACCTAACCTCCTGGGATAGTACTAATACTTCGGTAGCTTCGCCTAGTACCGCTTCTACTTTCGACCTGAACACACCTGCATTCTGGTGAACAGGTTTACTCAGCTCTAACAGTAGTTCACCTCTCTCGGTTTTCCGAACTTTCTGCTCGAGATTATCAAGCTTAGAGTCTTTCTTATGCTGAAAACATCAGCATATGAAGCGTTCCCACACGATTTAATAACCAGGGCATCTGGACGTCACGCCTGTTTATTTCTAATCATGGGACGGACTTTTATCCAAACAGATTCTTTTGTACTTGGGTTTGGCGTAGAAGCACTATTGGCTACCTCCGATCTTACAGGTTTACTTCCGACCTTCTTCTTAGCTCTTGACCTAAGACTATTTTAATTTCTCCTGAGCTTTGGGGACGCACATGCAGGAGCAGAGAGAAGTTTGTCTTACCATATCTCCTGTCTGCTTGACTGTTTCCATTTTCGATGTTTCTTAAAAATTTTGCTTTGGCGTAAGCACTACCTCAAGTTAATTAAACTCTGAACTAATTTTAGTTTCGGTTCCATTAAAAAATAATTTTTTATCATTTTTTAGTCTTCGTCCGTTCCTAAACACAAAAATTTCTGACTTGCCTGTATTTACTTCTAAGTTCCAAATGTTGCAATACTCCTATGAATTTGTTATCATTGTTTCCAGTGTGGCTATATTATCGGCTAATAGAATGATATCATCCGGGTATAATAAAAGTCGAATATTTAGGTTTTCTACCATAAGTCCACCTTCCAAACAAATCATTTATATATAGAGAAAAAAGTAAAGCGAAATTAAACATCGTTGTTTTACGTCTGACTTTGTTCCAAAATATTCAAAAAACTCCTCTCTAGTCCACGCACTTAATTGTGTATCACTATATATAGTTTCTAAGAAACTAACAAATTAATGGGAAACACTCATTCCATACAATGTATATATTAAAGATTTTCTTGTGATACTATCAACAGCGGCTTTGAAATCGATAAAAATACATAAACTTTATTTTTTTCTGATAATTTTTGGATGACAATTGCTGATAGATTCTATATATTATCAACTGTTGAATAGTTTCTTCGAAAACCACCTTAAAACTCCATCTTTATATGTTTAGACTCTACCCAATTAACCAAACGCTCATTCAATACGCCCATCATAATTTTTGTGGCGGAAAGAGAATTCCTCTGTAATTTTCAGGGTGAGCGGTGTCTTTTTTTTGTATATTGGAAAAATATTATTTTGTTAAAAGATAGGTCAATTTTGGCACCAGAAAAATATGCTGTTCTAAATTTGTTCCAACTGTACACAAGAGGAACTCGTAAGGTACCCTGTCTTTACCGGGGCTTTATTCAATTTCATCTTCTTTAGTATGAATTTGATTTCATGAACTGTTATGGGCCTATCAAAAAAAGTATCTTCCCGAAATATTGGAGCATAATACACGAACACTTCAATTTAAGCTGGATTTAAGTTTTTCAAAATACAGATTGAACGATGTTGCCGACATATTTATTTTATAAATATGTCAGTAAGGATGTTAAATATAGATTTAACATCCTTCTGGATATATAACAAATTAGTTCAACAACTTAAATCTAAAGTAAGATTTCTTTTCACTACGGTATTACTCTGAGATAAGTTCATAATAAGGTAAAATTTGTTGAAGCTGACGAAAAGAATCGTTATTAGCATAAACAGAGCTGTAATATTTTAATGCCAAGATTTCAAAATTGTGGATAGGTCTTACAGGAACGTTGAAGTTTAATTGATTAAGTAAGAACTCCGAATCAACATCGCCTCGAATCAGTCCCATAACGAATAAAGCACTTAGCATCGATCCTCGACTTTTCAGTGTAGGCAATTTTATTAGAGCAAGTCTACTTTGATACGGAGGTAAAACATACGCATTCCAACCAAGTCCACGAAAACAAAAAATTAGAAACAGTTTCTGTACAGATTCGGTGCTATTGATTTGAATGGAGTACAAGGATCCCAAACAATTGATCCATACTCAAGAATTGGTCGAACAAGAGAAGTATATAATAGTTTTGTAATATATGGATCTGGAAATTCCTTCGACCAGCGTTTCATCAATCCAAGTACCTCGTAGGCTTTGTTGACCATCATAGAGATATGATCACGAAAGTTGAGTCTATGATCCAACAGTATGCCAAGATCCAATATGGTATCAACTTTATTTAAAATATCATTAATAGGACGTCTCAATCGGATTGTGTCTAAAAAATGACATGTGTTTGCATTTCTTTACATTTAACTCTAATAAATTATATCTACAGCATTGAAAAAAATTTAGAAAGTCAGTACGCAGTAAATTACGACTATTAATATCATTAAAAGAGTTAAAAATTTTGACAACGTCGGCATACATTAGCAGTTTAGAATGGCATACAACCATCGGGAGATCATTGATGAATAAAATGAACAGAATTGGACCCAAGTGACTGCCTTGAGGAACACCAGAATGTACATGAATGGTATTTGATATAGTATTTCCAAACTTAACTTTTTTAACCATTTTAAAGCAGAATTATTAAAGCAATAAAAGATTGTGGTTAACTTAATCGAACGCCTTACTAAAGACAGTGTATATAACATCAGTTTGCATTTTATTTCTAAAACCTTCGTTGACAGTAGTTGTGAGTTCCAAAACATTAGTTAAAGTTGAGCGGGTCTTACGAAAACCATGTTGGCAAGGCGGTAAAATGGAAGAAAGTTGGTGACTTAAGTAATCCGTAATAATATTTTCAAGTAGTTTTTGAATTGTATTAATTTTGGCGATACCTCTATAGTTGGATGCATCAGATTTACAGCCATGTTTAAATAGAGAAATTGTATACGATTTTTTTCACACTGATGACAAATAGCAAGATTCAGTGATGCAGCAGAGTTTTTAAGGATACAGCTTGGTATACCATCAGGACTAGGGCTAAACGAGTTTTTCAGTGACTTTAAGCTAGATAGTACCCTGTCAATGTTTATAAACGGAAAATAAATCCCACAAGAATGAGTTGTGGTATAAGGATAAGTTGTTATGCTATCATATCACTTGGTAGAATAAGTTGTGGAAAAGAAGTCCGCAAATTTATTGCTCATTGAAACATCACATCAACAGTTAAGAAACCATACTTCAGAAGCTTTGGATAACCAGAGGAACGGCGTTTAGAATCAACAAAGTTATAGAATGATTTAGGGTTTGTTCTTACATTGTGTTTAATACGATTTATGTAATTATTATATGTAATTTTGTTAGTAGTATTATATTCAGATCTGGCTACAGCATATTTACAAAAATCATCCAGTGTGCCAAATCTTTTATATTTAACGAAACATTTAATTTTCTTATTATTAGCATTTCGAAGAATTGCTCATTCCAAGGAGGCCCGTTATTACCGTGTATACTAATTTTTGGCATAGTTATACTAATAGCATTACACTAAATATTATAATAAGGTCTATTACACAGAAAAACAAAATAACACTTTTGTTCTGTTGCATAAAGTTTTTCTACTGTTGTTTACTAACTTGGGTGCGCTGATTCCAAATCTACCCTCAGATTTTTTGTAGCAGCTCTAGTTAGTTAGATACAGGTACCGTCTTAAATTTACATAAGTAGTCGATAGTTTGTATCAATAGTGGTGTAACTTAACTAATTCCTTTATAAATTTCAGTATGTTTTCCTTAAGAATCACGTGTGTAAGTAATCCTGATTGTTTTTGTGTTAGTTGTGGAAAATATATGTTCCAAAAGTTTCGTTTAAATGTGTCGGACTTTGAGAAAAAGGCATACTTGGACTACTTTGGGTTTCCGTTGCCGTCAAACGCTAAACCTTGGATACCAAGTTTGGTATGTAAAACATGTGTTGAATCTTTGCGGCTGTGGGAAAACAAAAAAAGACCCAATTTTAAGTACAATGATTTGGCGTGAACCTTCCAACCATCATAACGACTGTTATTTCTGTGTAACAAAAATCGTAGAAATAAACTATAAAAATTGCTCTAAGTGGATATATCCTAACTTAAAATCTGCCATAAGACCAGTTTTGAGTATTAGCAACACATCAATACCACAGCACCCATCTACATCTTCGCAAAATTCAGACCAGTGCAGCGGACAAACCGAAAACGACGACAATAGTAGCAACAGTGATTTTGATTGCTACGGAAGTCCCCGACCACTAAATCAAGATGATCTAAATGACTGGATCAGGGACCTTGGACTTTCTGAAACGGCATCAGAAATCTTAGCTTCCCGTTTGAAGGAAAGAAAATTTGTTGACCAGAGGAACGAAGATATCGTACTACCGTAACAGGGAAAAGGATTTACCTCCTTTCTTTACTCAAAAAGATAATTTAGTGTTTTGTACTGATATTCCGGGCCTAATTAATGAAATGGGATTAAAAGAGTATAATCCAAATCAGTGGCGGTTGTTCATTGATTCGTCAAAACGAAGTTTTAAATGTGTACTTTTACATAATGGTAACAAACTTGGTTCCATATAAAACTGGGGTTGATACAACAGTTCGTAAAAGCTCTTAATAAAGATGGCGAATGTTTCAAATACATTGTAAAATGTTTCCAAAATTGAGTAGTGAAAAAATCAAAGGTGGTATTTTTGATGGCCCACATGAGGAAGTTGATAGATGGTAAAATTTTCATCAACCATATAACAGCTGTCGAGAAAGGTGCATGGGAAGAGTTTATTTGGGTAGCGACGGCTACATTCAGCACGTTGAACAGTTGCTGATGCACTTCCAGTGGCTTAGATGCAGCATTAGTACAAAGCTCCACTACCTTCACAGCTATGTAGACTATTTTCCTGAAAATCTCGGTGAGCTAAGCGAGGAACAAGGAGAGCGCTTTCACCAGGATATTCGCACTATAGAGGAGAGGTATCTGGTCTGATTATTTTTGAAGCATTAAAAATAGTACTCATATCAAATCTCACTATAGAAAATTCAAAAAAGGAAATTTTATTCAGAATAAATAATTATAATATATTTTGTAAACTTAAACTATGTGCATTTTCAATGAAAAATCCTGTCACTTCATAACTCCAAAACTAGAGCTGCTACATGAAAACGGCATATATTTTTGAAATCAGCGTGGAAAAACTGTTCAGATTCGTGTAAAAAATCTCATATAACAGACATGCTGTTTTCCAGTGTTATAATTTACTATTATTACTTTAGGACTTTCCACTACTGCTTGCTATCTTTTATGTTGTTAATTTTATTCACGATTTCTTGATAAAATTTTATTCAACGTCTATGGCAGATTTCTTTATGATATATATATATATATATATATATATATATATATATGTGTACATAAGTTAACACCACCAAAGTTTTCACCCGTTAACAAATAATTTTCCCATAAGATCAAAACTGCCGAGTAAGCTTTTCTTATTTTGACTAAAAAGTAATTGGGTCACACAACCAGCACTTGCCGAATAAATCGCAATAACAAAGGAAATGCACTTCCGCCACATGCAGCCAAAATTATGCACTTCCAGACAAATTTCTCAAGAATTTATTTTATTTTATTAATGCATTTTTCATATTTTTCTAAAGAATTAAAAATCAATTTATTTTATTAAATTAGTTTTGTCAACTTTACTTTTTCCAAAGAATATGTTATTTTTTTGTTAACTTTGTCAATTCCCACAGAACTGTAAATCACGCCACCACCAATGTGTGAGTATTTAAATATTGTAAAACGCTAATTTTAAGTTAGTTACTTCTGTTTCAGTGATTAAGTTGTATTCAGTAATTAAGTTGTAACTCAGCTCCGAAAAGAGCTTAAATAAAATAAATAAAACAAAAAAAAATAAATAAAAAGAAGAAGTGTTTTTTCTTTTTAAGGAGATTCAAGAAAAGAATTTCTAACTGGCGCCCGAGCTAAAATCCTTGTTGACCAAGGTAGTGTAAAAACAAAAAATAAAGTCCTGAAAACAAACAAGTAAGGACAACGTGAAAATTTTAAAGTGACTCTTAAAAGACATAGAAAAAAATCCCTGAAAAAAAAAAAGAAACTGAAAAAATATATTAAAAGTGAAACATAATCCTTGAACTGAATTAGCAAAAATCCTAAAAAGTGATCTTAACTTTTTAAAATCCCTAAAATAATGAACTAAAAAAAAAAACTTTAAATAAAAATAAAAAGAACTTTATAAATCTAGTGTGCGGTCTCTTAGTAGCTACGGCAAAAGGAATGGTATTACGTACCTGCCCGCATTAGTAACAAAGAAAAAAATTAAAGTGCTAACCAAAACTAAAGTGTGCTCATGCTGCCTGAAGACATACAACCAGAAGAAATAAAATTCAAAGGGGTATCATCTTTTGCTGTTCTACCCGTAAACGAAGAAGCGAAATCACCAGAAGTACGGATAACACCGGAAACAATAGAGAAACTCAGGAAGGAGATCCAGTATAGAGTAAGATTTGTGTTAAAAGCAAAAATTTACAACCCAGAAACTAAAACTTGTACAAAATTATATGATTTAAAACCCTCTGGGCACTAAAATTTTTTTTTTTTTGTTAATGCTATAAGTCAAGATTTAAATAAAAAAAAAAAATGTCAAATCCAAGTAATCTGATCCGACCACCCGTTATTCCCGCGAATCCTCCTCAGAACGTTCAAATGAACATGGACGACTTAACGACACTCATTTCAAATGTTGTCACAAACATTTTTGCGCGACAAGGACCTCAAATGGTCCAGGCGGCTCTAAGTCCGCATGCAAGTATACAAAATATTACTGACCAACAGATAGACGAAAGACATAGGAATAACTTACAAGACATGGACAAAATTCCGGACGTAGTCAAATGCTTAAAGGAATTTTCAGGTCAACCGGGGGAATATAATTCATGGAAAAAGAGTGTAGACAGAATATTAGAAATTTATAAGCCGCTTATGGGAACGCCTAAATACTACGGCATTCTCAGCGTTATCACGAATAAAATTACAGGCAACGCCGATATTTCACTGGAATCATATAATACTCCATTAAATTGGCAAGCCATTTCAGAATGTTTAACCGTTAATTACGGTGACAGGCGAGACTTATCAACATTAGAGTACCAGATGACAACCCTGGTACAGGGTAACCAAAGTGTACAAGACTTTTACCAGAGAGTATACACCCATCTCTCACTAATACTAAATAAGATAGGATGTTTACAAACGAGTAATGAATCACTTAATTTAATTACAAAATCTTACAGGGACAAGGCCCTAGACACCTTTATAAGGGGTCTAAATGGGGACTTACCACGTCTCTTAGGAATAAGGGAACCAGTGGACCTACCACAGGCCCTCCACCTTTGTCTGAAACTTCAGAATCAGAATTTTCGAGCAAACCATGCTCACAATGCAAAAAGAATTGCATCACCGCAATTACCTCCAAAACAGAATTTTGGAAGCAGAAATACAAACACATTCTATCCTCATTTAGCTCATATTAACCAGCCAACTTGGCAACCTAGACAACAAATGATTTATCAAAACAATCCACAGAGACCACCTAAGCCTCAAACACGGCCAGAACCCATGGACGTGGACCAAAGTATGCATTCCCGGCATATAAACTACATAAATAGACCTCACCGAGATAACTTGCAAGGGAAAAGACCTGGTTCAATTTCATACCCCCAACAAAAGAAATTACAAAGAACATTCCACATTAATACGGAACAGCCAGAAATACTCGAAAAAGAATATATAGAACCAACAGACATTAATTTTTTAGCTTAATGAGCTCTTCGTTACCTTATATCGAAGTTAAAACGGAGAGCGGAAGCATTCTTAAATTTTTAATAGATACGGGATCAAGCAAGAATTATCTTCAACCACACTTAGCAAAGAGAAAAATTAAAAATAAAGCATCATTCTATGCGAAATCAGTCGTAGGTGACATTGAAATTACTGAACACACAATGGTGAAACTTTTTAACTTAAATCAGGAAATTAAATTCTTTTTAATGCCTTCCCTTAAGACTTTCCATGGCATTCTGGGAAACGATACCCTTAAGGAATTACAAGTAGTAATTCACACAGGGGAGAACTACATGATATTGGGGAATGGGAGAAAAATAGGCATTAAGCAATTTCCATCTGCAGCAGTAAATAATTTAAATATAAATGAGGCATCGCCGCAACAAAAAAAGAGTATGAATATTATTACAAAGAAATTTCCTAAATTATTCATGGAACCTAATGAAAGGCTAACATACACTACTAGAGTTGTGGGAGATATTAGAACCACAACAAACACTCCAGTATACACTAAATCCTACCCCTACCCTGCATCCTTAAGAACTGAAGTAGAGAGACAAGTAGAAACACTTATGAACGATGGCATCATAAGACCATCTAGATCCCCATACAATTCACCTGTGTGGATTGTACCGAAAAGGGCAGATGCATCGGGAGAAAAACAGTACCGAATGGTGATAGATTACAGAAAATTAAACGCAGTAACAATTGCGGACAAATATCCCATTCCGGAAATATCCGAAGTAATATCTCAACTTGGAAATAGTAATTATTTTTCTGTTCTCGACCTAAAAAGCGGATTTCACCAGATTCCACTCAAGGAATCTGACGTAGAGAAGACAGCTTTCTCTATTAATAATGGTAAATATGAATTTACACGTTTACCATTCGGCCTGAAGAACGCACCTGCAATTTTTCAACGTGCTCTTGATGACATATTAAGAGAACATATTGGAAAATACTGTTATGTCTACATAGATGACATAGTCATCTTTAGCAAAACAGAAGTAGAACATTTCTCGCATATTCAGCAAATATTTAGAACCTTGGAAGATGCAAACATGAAGGTTCAACTAGGAAAATGTAAATTTTTTGAAGAAAGTGTCGAATTTTTAGGCCACGTAATATCTAATAAGGGGATAAAAACCAGTCCTGCGAAAGTAGAGGCTATTGCAAACTTCCCGCAGCCAAGATCCCTAAAAGAACTCCGCAGCTTCTTATGTATGTCGGGGTACTATCGGCGATTCATAAAAGATTATGCCAAAATCGCGAAACCCCTGACATCCCTTTTAAGAGGGGAGGGAGGAAGAATCTCAAAAAATAAATCCTCAAACGTAAAAATCGAGATAAGCAAAGAAGCCATAGAATCCTTTAGGAAAATTAAGAATTCACTTATTTCCGAAGACATTGTGCTCGCTTATCCAGATTATCAGAAGGATTTCGAATTGACAACAGACGCTTCCAACTTTGCACTTGGAGCAGTCCTGTCTCAAAACGACAGGCCAATATCTTTTATATCTAGAACGCTTAGCAAGGCAGAGGAGCACTATGCTGCCAATGAAAAAGAATTACTGGCCATCATTTGGGCCTTAAATTCACTGCGAAATTATTTGTATGGCTCAGCCAAAGTAAAAATTTTTACGGACCACCAACCGCTCACGTATGCACTTAGTAACAAGAATACTAATAGCAAAATGAAAAGGTGGAAATCAATTCTCGAAGAATACAATTACGAGCTACACTATAAACCAGGGAAAATGAACGTGGTAGCAGATGCCTTATCTAGAATGCCTCCACAAAAATCGTTCATGCATACATTGTCAATAGCGACAAACTCAGATGAAAGTTCATCACATGGACTAATACATAGTGTAGAAACCCCCATTAATGTATTCAAAAATCAATTATTCCTAAGCATAGGTACAACTCCCACGTACCAATTTAAAATAATCTTTCCCACGTATCACCGACACATAATTACGGAGCCATTTTACTCCGAAGAAAAGTTAATAGAAATTCTACGACGATATCTTAACCCGTCTGTCATAAATTGTATTAAAACAGACGAAAGTATAATGGGAAAAATACAACAAGTATACCCACAGCATTTCAGAAGGTACAAAGCTAGGTTCACTCAGGTACAAGTAGAGGATGTAATAAATAATCAAGAACAAGAGGATATAATAGTCAGAACGCACATGAGAGCTCATAGGAATTGTAGAGAAAATAAATTACAAATTTTAGAAAGATTCTACTTCCCTGCTATGTCAAGAAAAATAAAAAAAATCGTTAAACAATGTTCAATTTGTAGAGAAAGTAAATACGACCGTCGACCAAATCAACCAGAGATTATGAAAACTCCTATTCCAACACACCCTGGTCACACGTTGCACATAAACTTATATAAAACTGATAATAAGCTAGTTTTGACTGCCATTGATAAATTTTCCAAATATGCCCAAGCTCTCATAGTCAAATCCCGATCAACAGAGGATATTAAGGAACCCCTCCGCAAGATACTATTTTCCTTTGGGGTACCCAAAGTTATCGTCATAGATAATGAAAAGTCGCTAAATTCTGAGTCCATCATATTTATGGTAAAGGACAATTGGGTATACACATTTTTAAATCACCTCCCTACAAAAGCTCAGTAAATGGACAAGTGGAAAGGTTTCATTCAACATTGTCAGAAATAATGAGATGTTTAAAAAAGGAAAAGACATATAACACATTCGAAGAACTCCTTGACCAGTCAGTCTATGAATATAATTATTCAGTACATTCTACCACAGGTAAAAGACCCTTAGAGATCTTCTTTGGTAGAACAGTTAGCATAGACCCCAAACAATTTGAGGAAGCAAAAAAAGATAATATCGAGAGACTTA
The DNA here is from genome assembly GCA_963675445.1 of Linnaemya vulpina. Lineage (NCBI taxonomy): Eukaryota > Metazoa > Arthropoda > Insecta > Diptera > Tachinidae > Linnaemya > Linnaemya vulpina. The sequence goes on from OY776281.1 coordinate 20,524,771, forward strand.
AAAGGGTACAGGAAAGAGACCTGCGATATCATAATAAGGACAGAAAAGAACCAAGAACTTATGCTCCAGGAGATATTGTGTATGTTAAAATAGACCAGCGATTAGGCACAAAGTTAACTCCTAGATTCAAAAAAGAAATAGTTAAGGAAAATAACACAACAACAATTGTGACAGAATCAAATCGAGTTGTTCATAAAAGTAACATAAAAAGCTAGAACTAAATTTT